>VXBA01003383.1:318423-329672 GCA_013399895.1 Serilophus lunatus | reverse complement strand
AAAAAAAAAAAAAAAAAAAAAAGCCATGCAAATGACAGCAACCTGGGAGACAGAGATTTAAAACGCTGGTTTTTGACAGTTTTATATTCTCTTATCTATGACAGGATTAGGAGCCTTGATAAACAGTTTGCTACAACCAAGATTTCCTTCACCAGATGTTGTCCTACTTTCAAAGATGAGCAGTAGATCAGTTAGCCAGCATTAGAATTGTTCTTATAGTCTTTGTCTCAAATAATGACAGCTACTCAATCTTCCTTCTTACGTACTTAAAAATTTATAAGATACTACTTCTCCTTTCAAAGGGTTGCCTCAAGAGATCATCTATTATTTTGTTCTCCTTAACTAGACTAGTTTATGCACAGGCTTAACATTACTCACGTGTGTTGAAATGAAACTACGTATTAACTCCCTCAGATCAACGGTAGATCCTTGCTTTTACTAAAAATGATCTAATCACCAAGAAAGTCAGTGGATTGGAAATTTGGAAACCAGCTGGAACTAACTTAATGGCATTCATTCTTCCACAGAAGAATGAGTTTTCAAAGCTGAAGTGCTATATACTGTGTTGCCTCCCCTTTGTAATTTGGGGGCTCACAACTAAAATACTGGGTCTTCTCTGGTTGGGAAAAAATACCTGGACATTTGGAGAGCGCGGAATAAAGGAAGAAGTAGTGCAACAGCTTGAAGTCTTTTAAGGAGAAAGGATAACCTTTCATCACAGATGCAATTTACTGCTCCATGAGAACAGAAGAACAGTGATAAATCACCTATACAGAGGATAGTTCGGAGCAATTTCAGAACAGCTTCAAAAGCATGCCTGAACAGACACCTTCAAAGTCTTCTTCCAAAGGCAACAGCATAGTGTGCTCATATATATTCTTCCATTGTGAAAGATGAAGAAGCATTTCCCTCCTAAGCTATCATGTCCATCAGACAAGCTGCAGCTGACCTTCTGAAGGCATGACCACAACACAGTGCTGAGGGAGAGCATACAAGTAAAAACAGCAAAAATACTCCCAAGATGGGTAAAGACAGATAGAGTGGTAGGACCTAACCAGGAACTAGGCCTCCTCCAGATGAGCAGGACTCCGACCATGGGTAAATATCCTAGCCATTTTTCTCACATTATACTAACCTTGGTTTCACAGACTGTGCCAGAGGGCAGCTTAGCTCTCCAAAGCTGAGCACGCTCCTGCTTCCCTGACAAAGCCCCAGATGCAGCTGCAGTCATGCATGTCGTGTGCAGGCGATCAACTGACAAGGATTTGAAGCAAGTCTGAGAAGAGCTCATGTGAAGAAGACAGATTTCTGAGACTGCAAGATAGATAGCCAGGCAGTCCTTCAGTCAGTACCACCTACTCATAGTTACCCAAAGTGAACAGGGACACGAAAATGAAAGTAAGTATGGAAAGGCAAAGATATATCCCGAAAAAATCTTCCAAAGAGCTAAAAAAAACCTCTGACCACTTTGCCAGAGAATCCCTGTTGTCAGCTCAACGCTGTTCCAGGAGACAGCAGGACAAGTGCTGCTCCTGGTCACATTTGGGCCAGAAGGAAGAACCCTGGGCAGACAGGGCCTGACTAGTCAATGGGCATGAGGGGACCAGTAGTTATCATGCATTAAAGAGATGGGACAGTCTGCAGGAGGAAAAAAATAACAGGCTCACCACTGGCAGGATCTGAGAGAAGTTAGCAACGAAAAGGAAGCAAGAGTTTACTCATTCACTTTCCTCCATCCAAATTAGAGAACCAGTAATTTCCAAAACGCCTACTGGGAATCAATTTCACAGTATCCTCCACTGCAAGAGTAACTGGCATAAAATGACACAAAGGAAGAGGAATCAACAAGAAAGTAAGAAAATACCCTTATGAGGGGGAAAAAACACAATTATCTACATCATAAACACATTTCCTTCTTCTGTATGATACACAATCAGCTTTGATAGGAGCCAGCTGAAGTAGTATTATAAGGAAATACTAAGTATGAGATAAAGAAATTATATTACCCAGAAGACTTTAAGAGACCATACTTTTCTTAACATATTTATGCTGGATATTGTATTCCTGCTCTCCAAAGCAACAGGGTCCAGAAGCCATTATACCCGGTCTGCCACCCAGGCTTGAAGAAATCTGACCACCATTAGTTAATTTGGGAGGTCATACTCAAATGAAGATTACCAGGCTCCTTTCAACACTGGAAGCTATGCAGCAGTTTTTATGACTGGTCAGTCATGTCACAAAATGCTGCTCTTGACTGAAAAAGCATGAATATTAATGGCTTATAAATAAAAGCCTTTAATGTATATGAAATATGAAATTAGCTTTTCCTCAATGCTCACATCAGCACGATTTGATTTCCCAAAAGTTCATAAAAGGACTGTAAAAAGGGATGATCAGGGCCACGTTCTACTTTTCCTCCTCTCCAGTATTTGTGCATTAGCAGTTTGCTGAGCCTTGCAAAACATAAGTACACTGCCACTAGTTTCTATAACCAACACTCCAATTCTGCACACAGGCTGAGAGACAAGTAGCATCAGTACAATCCCTCCCCTTCCAAGGTATTTCCTGTGAAGCTGGCTGCCCAAATGAGCCGCATGAACCTTTCCTCATCTCCCCGTCTGGCCTTCGGGAAATGAAAATAATACTGCGACGGTACTTCATTTTGCTTTCTTCCAAAAGAGATGGCAGTAACTCTCTAAGAGCTAATTTCATCAGACAGGGACAAAGTGGATAGAGGAGCTCAATCAGAGAAATACCCAGAAACCAGAGGGAGAAAAGCACAGCACTGGAAGACAAGAAGGAAGAGGGGAGTGAACTGTAAAAATGACAGTACTATGCACGCGCACACACTATAATGAAGACTAAAGAAAGAAAAACAAGAGTTATTAATTTAAATAAAATATTAAGAGGTAGAAAAATAAAAAAGAAGAAACATTTTGGAAGGGGGGGGAAACAGACAGTACTACCTTTAGTAAAGCCATTAAAACCATTAAATGGCTGTCACCCTCTTAGAAAACTAACATTCCTACCTGCAAATACTTGCACACACTCTCTCACACAGGAATGGCAAAATCTCAAGCCCTGAAAAACACTTCAGCATGTGCTTAACTCACAAGCTCCAAGCACTTCAACTGACTCAGTGAGAGCATTCCTACATGTGAGACAGGCACATGCTCCAGTGCCTTGCTGCATTGAGATGGAGGGTGCAGCTCCACAGTGAATGCAAACAGGTCCTCGTGCCCCCACGCTCCTGCCCTTAAATGGGCCACTGAAAAGTCTTTGCAGGCTTGCCCTGAAACCAGACCATTTAAAGGTGAGAAGATGAAGGAAAAAAGAAGAGCTCTGACTTAACTACCCTAAGTCTGACAATTTCAGTGACCCTGTTTCACATGCAGCAACTTGGTCATACTGATGTGGCCAGGATGGAACCAATCACAGGGTCACCGCTGTTGGCTTCAATGGTGAGGAAAAGGAATGTGATACCACGGTCCCCCTGTTTCTGTAGTTTAGGAAACCTTGGGTTTTGTAGCTTCTTGATTTTACATGGTTTGCTCTTCTCACACTACTTGGGAACCTGAGACAAAGATATATTAACACTTCAGTTCACTTGTACTTTCAATAGATAGGAGTAGTTTTAACAAAAGAAGCCATCTTAACATATTATCCCATAGTGCAAACTAAACCACATAAAGTCATGGGAAATTTCTGAATTAACTCCCTTCTGCAAGCAGAACCTTCTGCTAAGATGTAGAAAACACAACAGTACTCTGGCTTCACTTCCACACTGGAGCTCTTGTATTCTGGGGTGAGTGTGTGGCTGTTGAATTAAAAAGAGTGGTAGTTCTTTTACCACATTTAGCAGTGGATCTTAGCCTCCAGTAGCTATCTTTTATTTCATTTTCTTTCCCTTTTTTTCTCCTCTTTTTTTAAGTACAAAATTGTCCAGATCTTACCTAAGCAAGTATAACGTGTAACAGTAGTACATTTTCAATCCTCTTCTAACACATTTTAGCACTTCAGAAACGATTATGGCACTACCATGACCACAGGCACAAACACCTTCAGCTTCATTTTCACCTGAGAGGCCTTACTTCATTTCAACATTATTTAATATTCACCACGCTTCCAGCAGTAAGACAGTACAGGAAAATCTATACCTGAACAACCCCTAGAACTGACAAGAACAGCTAATTTTGCTTGCTACAAAATAAAACATGTATCTTGACTCCTATTAAGTCATAATTTCACAGCCCATTTAAGCTCACTCTATTGCTAACAGACGCAAACCTACCCCTCCCTTGCCACTTCACTGTGTGCCCCTGAAACACTTTCCCCAGACCAAGTATTTTTCCAGCTGCATCACGAACTGCAATATTAAATGAACCCACATCAAAAATCAACGAAAAAGTCCCCAATCTTCAGTGGGAGTTATCACCTGGTACACAGGTACTCTCTTCAGAAGAGAGTGGAAACAGGCAGCCAGAGGGAAGATTAAGCCAGAGGGAAGATTAAACCACTTCTTTCGGTGCAGTGCAGGCTTGGAGCGATCACAGAAACACAGCACTAGGCACTTTACTATTTTGTTCACAATGAAGGCAAAGGCATAAGCTACACACAGGACATTGCCACCACAGGTTGGAGAAAGGGAAGAGTAGAACAGGACAGCTTCTCTCGACTGCTGCTTCTTGGTTTTGTAGCTTTTACTGCTGCAAAACATCCCAGACAGATCTGGGGTGGGGGGGAAGCTGCTTCAAAATCATTTTCCATTAGGATAACCATTATTTCTTCCAAATTATAAATAATTCACAAGTTACTGCTACTGCAACATGCTGTAAATCCAGCTCTTCAGAAACATGAAGATTCTTGTATTCTAAAGTGATATTACTGTGTCCCCATTATATGCTGAACGACTAGAATAAAAAATTAACATTGGTAAAAACTTTTCAAACTCACGATTAAGGCAGCAGTAGCAGAAAGACTACCTTCTTCTTACAATCTTACCCAGGTGTAGTACAGCTTCTAATAAATTATTAGAGGAAACACTATACCAACAAACTTCTCCTTTATATCCAAACCTGAAAGGGACAGTCTCCGGTCTCAGGAAGCCAGTCTGAAGGATGGCAATGGGCCGTGAGAATTTTCATCATTATCACTATGCTTCAAGTGTAAAAAAGTAACTATCAATCACAAAACCACATCTTGGGTGTCCATCTAGCTCATCCTTATGTGAATCAATACACTCACATTAAGGCCAGTCACTTGGAACACCACCCAAAAAGGAAGCACGTGCAACGTCATCTTAGTTATCAGTCAACTTAAAAAACAATAACAGAAAACCTTTTCACTTGGCTTTAAGTTTTATAAACTCAAAAGTCCAGACCAAGTTTTGTAGGGATCAAACCAAAACAGAAGCAGTTTGGGTTTTTTCTCCTTCCAGCTCAAGTTGATTTAAGAAGTTAATTGATCTGGCATACGTGCAGGGCTGGAAATTCCTATTACGGGGGTTTTAGCATGCACGCTGCAGCTGACAGACTTGGCTTGCAACTTTGGTGTACCCAAAAGAACTCCGTGGGACAAACTGGCGGAAAGCAATATGCACGAAATAAAAGAGGCAAGAAAGAAACCCATCCCTTCTCCAAATCACCCTTCGCCTGCCTACCGGGTACCTCACAAAAAGAAACAAACAACTATAAACACGGTGGTAGCCTGCGGCATCTTAAAAACCTAAATGCAGTTTCTAGGCTACATACTTTCTGGGCATGAAGATTCCCAGTTCTAGAACAGTATAGAAAATTATATGCTAAATATAACAACCCATAAAAACAATGATAAGCATCTCGAAAAAGTGAGACGCGCAACAGTCTCTGTGGTTTCTGTCCACTTTAATAGTAGCAACCTCAAAAAATACTTGTACTTTGCAACTGACTGGAACCCCATCTGCGAGTTCCTCTTTGCATTTCTTAAAAATGCAGGCTATTCAAAAACATAGCTAGAAAATTGTTATTTAGCTGTTTCAATGGGGATGTCAGGGTCCAGGGGAAACTGAATTCCTGTCACTGAGGAGGTTCAAAAGCTTACTGCCTTGGTTGGACCCCTCAAAGTGCAGCATGACTAGCAGGACATCTAGCATGAGAATGAAGCTGACCCAAAGCAGTAGCAGATTTTTTTATCCAAGGAAAAAAAAAAACCCACCAAACAAAAAACCTCACAAAACAAACAAACAAATCCACACAATCTTCAAAGAGAAAAGAAAGTCCTTCATGTAAAGTACAAATGAAGGAAAGGGCAGACAGAGAAGACCATCCTATTCTTGTGGGCAGTGAAGCTAAAAAACATCAAAAATGTCAGTACACAACACATCCAGAAATATTGTGGAGCATGCATCTCTACTCACTCACATAAATCTGTTTTAAAAATAGGCACGGAATATGCATATAGCTGGTAATTTCTCCAAATTTACTCCCATCGTTCTTAATTTAAAAGCACTAATCTGCAAGCAAAGCTAAAAATGAATTGCCTGCAATATACAGTTCTCCTTGGCTCAGACAACACAGTATCAAAGTGCAAAACTAAGATTAGTAGATTATGTCAGAATGAGCTCCCATGGTTTATTTTTGAACTTTATAAATATCGTTAGCCAGTCATCGTAGCGTGTGTGTGCCAAAACATGCTAATCTCCTGCAACCATCACGTCATCCAAGAGATGTCAGACCAGCAAGGAGAGCTCAAGGAACTGAAAGCAGAGCCCAGGGAGTCTAATACCACAACCCCTCCCGGAGCACAGCAGCAGGCCACAGTTCCCCAACTTGATCCTTATTATTTGCATTTCTCCTCTAGTCTTTAGGAAGTAAAAGAAATAAGTAACAGTTCACAGAACCAAAGCTGCCTTTCTTAAGAGCAAACCAAGGGAAGAACCTGACAGAAAGACTGCGAGAAACCACGCAGCAAAAATGATGCAGATTACAGAAGAGATACATTTAGAAAGGATTAAGTCATGCCCCTCAAGTGATGCAATTATGACCTTTTCTGAGGGCATAGTTCCATTTCTGCTGAACTGAATTCAATCCTACAGCAATCCTAGCAATCTTACAGGCACTAACCTGAACCTGATCAGAAACTATTCCAGCTCCACAGGCCTGGCCTGGATGCAGAAAAGTATATGGAGGCTTTAGTTTAGGTTTCTCGTTTCGTTTTCAATGCCTATTTATAATCACACTATTTTTTATGCACGACTAAAGGAGGCAGGGAGGAGACAGACAGACAGACAGACAGAAAGGACACGTGGAGGGGGAAAAGAGCCAGCGTATTTTCAAGCAAGGCCTCGCTGTTATAATTACAGGGTTTATTCCTTCCCCACAGCCCACCACTGGAAATACCAGGCCTCTGTCGGATTACTAAAGGAACAACATCAGAACAGGATGTCATTACACATGGGAAAGTGTGAAACCCGAGCAAGTGAAATGGCAAATGGTTTTAAACCTTTTACCTACTGATTCATTGAGGAAACGTTTTTGTGACTGGCTGAAATAAACCCACCCTTCCAAATGAAAACCAAGAGTTCCCAAATAAAACCTGTCCATTAAAACCCAAGAAGGATCGCATCCAATATTCCCAGAAGTAATGAGCCAGCAAAACAACCAACCCATCGAAGATCTGAGAGAACACCAAATACTCTTTGGCAAGCATATTACTTCCTGTATTTGAAATTCAGTGACAAGTAATCCTCGCACGCTAGACCCGGATTTTACAAGCGATTTGCAGCTTTTAAGCTTCCTGGTGGCTTCCTAACACTTAAAAATGCTTTAAATAAAAAATGGTAGTTATGTATAAAAAGTATATGTGCACCATACCCCATCATTCAACGTGGACATTAAACACCAGGTACGTTTTGCCCTTTTCTCTAAAATTCTAACAACAGGTTAAAAGTTATCAACTGAAGTCCTGGCCTGTGTTGTAGGGACATTTAGCGCCATCAGCATCAGGAAACACTTAAGGCAAGTTCAGGTTTGGCAACATTGAAATTTGCATTATTAGACTTGAATGTTAATGTCCCGTTAATCTTATACAGAGGCAGTCAAATCCATCTGCACTATTGTTTTCAGACTGTCTGCCCACTAAGGCAAACAATGCATCATTTACACTTGGTTTACATTCATAGTTGGGAAGAAAGCCGCCCGGAGGACTAAGGGGGGAAACCAGAATGTTTTAAATGCAAATTTGGATTTCGAAGAAGCAAAATTCCTCTGCAAATTCCACATCTGCTAGATCACGCAAAAGTTGGGTGCTTGTAATAACAAGTAAACGTGTCTCTGCTTTTTTTTTTTTACTTTAAAGCCTCCCTTTCACTCCGCTGCTGCAAACTCAGAACTTTAGAAGTGAAAGCAGCTGGTCTTTCCCATCGTTGAAGATGATTGAATTCAATCATCATATAATAAAAATGGCCAAAACCAGTCCCCAAATCAACCCTCCAAAAACATTCCCCTCCTCCTCAGGAAATTTCAGGTGTGTTCAAACCAGGAAATAACAATAATGTGCATTAGCAAAACACACATTTTAAACGTGGAATCTCTTTAGCTTCAAACTATGAGATTTAAAAATTGACCTACTTTATGTAATACTCCCACAGCTGAGTCATCACGGTATCAACTGGTCTCTATCAGCTGCAGGGTATGATAAAAGAAGTATCCATCGTGAAATGCCTCTTCTATTTTATTATTATGCTAAAAATATAATGTTAATCTAACAGTGCAGACCATAAGTAGGGAGGGGGAACATTTTTAAGGAAGTTGGAACTGCATTAAGTAGCCCCTATAATGCAGATGCCATGCCTTGAAGCAAGAGCCTGTAAGCTACGGGACAGAATATTGGACAAGGCAGCAAAAATACAGATTACTTCCAACTCTGCCGCTGTTACAGCATGTAGCTCCAGGCAAGTAATTTAGACTTCTTCCTTTTTCATCAAACAATAAAATGGAGGGAATGCTACAGCCTCACAGAATGAGCTGACGTTTATACCACACTTTAGCATATGCATAACATTAGCTGTTACTTTACATCTAGAGAAAAGGAAGGGGTAATATGTTTTTAATGCTGGCTTAGTAGGCCTCATAAGAGGAGGTGAAAGTGCTTAATGAACATTAGAAACTCTTCACGGGAGCCCTGATTCATTGTAATTCACTCTGGACAGCATAATACACAGACTCCTGGCTCGCAGTCCATCAGAGTGAGCAGGAGTCCATTAGTATCTCAGGGCAAAGCATCTGTTCATAGAAAATACTCGTTTAAAGAAGAAAAAAACAACTATTTTAATTACTAGTTTCTACTTATGTGCTATCCTATAGCCACTCATAACGTAATGTTGCAGTCTCAAGAGACCAGGGGGAGATTAAGAGGAACTCAAATGTAGCTCTCAAGAGTAGCTATAGCATACTTAAGTTTTAGAAACAGGGGGGAAAAAAATTAAGACTCGAGTGTACTGTGCCACTGGAACTGTTTCTGCAAGCCTGAGAGAGATCCAACACAAGAAAACCCCTGAAGGTGATGTGAAACAAGATGCAAGGTAAACTGAATACTGCCTCTGCTTGCCAACAGCGTATTTACATTATTTCTTGTAGGAAGTGGTCAGACTTAAAACCTGCCATCAGTTGTGGGGCTGGGACAGAGAAGTGAGGAAACTCCCACAGGAGAAAAAAAAAAGAAGCAGGCAGGAGGGTTTGGCTGAAGTCCTGGTGTGTGTGCCCAGGGGTCAGACTCCTGCACAAACGCCCCAGATGCAGAAGGAGGTGGTGGTGCTGCACGGTCACCATCTCCGCCAAAACTCCCTGAGCCTGCTCCAAGCACACCCAAATGGAAAGTGTTATTTCAAAGGCTGCAGCACTCGCAGCAGCTCTCCCCAGATGTCTGCAGCTAATCCTGGCAGGGCCTTGCTGGCCCTCTGTGTGAAGGGCTTACCAGGCCAGGCGTAGGCGAAGCGTGTCACCTCATGGCAGACTACAGCACTTTTACCTCTGCAAGGACAAGGAAACAAATCACACAAGACGACAGTAGTGACATTACTCCTTAATTATATTTCGCCATCTGCTACCGTGGCAGAACCATGCAGGTATTTTAAGGCAGAAATCCTTATAGAGTATCCTGATACTCTGAGAACTAAGCCAGTGAGAACAGAAGATTCGCTATTCAGAATCACAAAAACGGGCACAAAAACGCACCTGTGAAATTACGCTTATGACTTCAAAGCTTTTCGTTTAAGAACTATTAATTCCAAGCGCATACTGAACGCAGTCTGGCTTCTCGGCGGATGCTTTACAAAGCTGTCAGTTTTCTGAGGCTTGAGCCAAAAGGCAATATTTGATATGTAAAGATGTTTGAGAAGGAGGAGGGTAAAGTGAGAAGAAAGAGTTGTATGAGTCAGCCATGGCTCTTTTAAAAATTAAGTGATAGCGTTTTTAAACCGCAGGGGGAAAAAAAAGATGCATGCACGGATTTCCTCGTTCCTGGATTACCACTCACAAAAGATAACGCTCCCAAAGTTTAAGAGAACTTTCAACTGCGACCACTTACAGAGCGGGCAGCCAAGCCCCTCGATGGCAGGCCACAACACCCAGCCTTTACTCCATTGTTCTCACCACACCACCTTCTCGCGTTCGGAACTCATTCCGCAAACGCCGAGAAGGAGCGGCAGCAGCCTGGACCGGCCCCGCTCCCGATGCCACCCGGCCAGGCTAAGGCCAGGCTGGACGGGGCTCCACGGGGACCAACACGGGTTCCACTCCAGGGTGTCCCTGGCCAGGGCAAAGGGGAGGAGAGGGGAAGGAGGTTGGAACTGGATGGTCCCGAAGGTCCCCTCGCAACCCGAGCCGTCCGTGACTCTTTGATTCCACGACCTCCGCAGGCGGCGCGGGGGGAGCGGGGCCAGCGTCCGGGCAGGGCCGGCTGTGCCCCCGCTCCCCGCGGCGGGGCACCGGGGTTTGGGGGGGTAGAGGCGCCCGCACCGGGACCATTGTTCCGGGAACAGGCGAAGCCTCCGCTGGGCACGGCCGAGGAGGAGGAGGAAGCAGCGACGGCCGTAGAGCCCGAAGGTCACGGGCAGGAGGAGACGTGCCGCCACGCGTGTCGCCACAGGGCGACGTGACCGCCTCTGTCCTCCCTTCTCCCGGCCCGACCCGGGCAGGGCAGTGGGGCCCCGCACCTGCTCACCTGGCCCAGCCTTGCCGCCCCCTCCCTTCTTCCCCCGCTGCCCCGGGGGC
>VXBA01003383.1:13466-314676 GCA_013399895.1 Serilophus lunatus | reverse complement strand
GGGATGGAGGGATGGTCCGGGGTTAAACTCCACGGATAGATGGATGGAGGGAGGGAGGGAGGGAGGGAGGGATGCTTTCAAGTCCCGCCGGGAGCTCGGCGGTTCCCCAGGAGCGGTGTTCCCTGCAGAGTGCCGGGCAGCCCCATCCACAGCGGGCTCTGCCTCCGGACCTGCCGGGCGGCACCTGGAAACCCGGTGGAGGTGCGAGAATCCTGAAATTCGATTAATGTTAAACAATTTTATTATTTTTTTTCCTAAGTTTAAAAAAAAATAGGTGCAGAGCGGAAGGTGCCTCTTCAGTGAGAGCCAAATAATTCTTCAGTGGAGGATTAGGCTGTAGGAGCAAGTCCAGAGGAGGGTCACAAGGATGGTACGAGGAACTGGAGCACCTCCCCAAAAAGGCAGGCTGAGCAAATTGGGGCTGCTCAGCCTGGAGAAGAGAAGGTTGGGTGGAGATGCCTTCCAGCATGTGAAGAGGGCCTACAGGGGAGCTGGAGATGGACTCTTAGGAGTTGCAGTGACAGGACAAGGACTAATGGGAACAAATGGAAAGAAGGGAAACTTAGTTTAGATATCATGGAGAAATATTTTACTGTGGGGGTGGTTAGGCTCTGGAACAAGTTGCCCAGTGAGGAGGTGGATGCCCCAACCCTGGCACAGGTTGGATAAGGCCTTAGACAAGCTGATCTAGTGAGACTTGATGATCCTTAAGGTCCATTCCAACCCCTTAACATTCTATGATTACATTTCCTTCAGCAACAGGGAGGAAAGAGACTCATTGATGATCTCCCTGGCAAGGCGTTGCTGTACCCAGTGGCCTTTTGTGGTTTTCTGTAAGACTCTGCACAAATTATGGGGTGATGCACTTCTAAACCAATGCCTACACTTCAGGGACGTCATGCTGTCTTTCACATGCAGTTTCTACATTTGGATTCCTTCTGGAATCTTGGAGAGTGTAGTGGTTTAACCCGGGCTGAGTGCCAGGGGCCCACTACAGCCACTCTCTCACTCCCCCTTGCCCAGCTATAGAGGAGAGAGAATAATAACGAGAGGTTTCGTTATTCATGATAAGGAGTACAACAAATTCTTTCTTAATCGTTGTCACAGGCAAAACAAGACTCCATGTGGGAATAATAGTCAGGTTTATTACTAACAAGATCAGAGCTAAGAGTGAGAGACAATAAAAGACACCTTTTACCCCCCACCCCCTCCTTCTTACATCCAACCTATTCTCCCGCAGTGGTCAAGGGAAAGGCGAGGTGTGTGTGGGGGGAAATGTTGCTATGGTCAGCTGCTGTTCTCAGCCAATGCTTGGGGAGAAGAGTCCTTCCAGCCACATTCCATGAGGTCCCATCCCTCACAGGATACAGTTCCTCTCACAAACTGCTCTGGCGAGAGTCCATCCCATGGGCAGCAGCCCTTCACCCACAGCTGCCACATGGCTCCCATTCCACAGGATGCAGTCCCTCAGGCACAGGCTGCTCCAGTGTGGGCCCATAACAGGAGAATCCTACTCCAACGTGGGCTCCTCTCCCCACAGGCTACAGTCCCCTGCCAGGACCCGTCTCCACCTTGGGTCTCCCACGGGCTACAGCCTTCCCCAGCATCCACCTGCTCCGGCGTGGCTCCTCCACGGGCTACAGGTGGATCTCTGCACTCCTGTGGTCCTCCATGGGCTGCAGGGGCACAGCTGCTTCACCATGGTCTTCCCCATGGGCTGCAGCTGGATCTCAGCTCCGGCGCCAGGAGCATCTCCTGCCTCTCCTTCTCCACTGACCTTGGTGTCTGCGTTGTTCACAGGCTCTCACCCTGCTCCTCTCCGGCAGCCATCTTCATCTCCTCTACTAACTTTTTTTTTTTTCTTCCTTCTTAAATATGTTCTCACAGAGGCGTTCCTTCACCTACTGATTGGCCTGGCCTTGGCCAGCAGCGGGCCCAGCCTGGACATGGGGGAAACTTCCAGCAGCTTCTCGAAGAAGCCTCTCCCTCAGCCCCCCCCACTGCTACCAAAACCTGGCCACATTAAAAACAATATCTCTGTTCTGTAGGGACAAAGATTTTTGTGCAAGGCTCTTAAGTGGCAGTGCTCAAAGTCAGGAGAGCAGGAGACGTGGAACTTGCTGGAACCTTACTGGTTCCTAGGCTTCTGACTTCATTGGGAGGCTATCCTTCCTCACTTACACAGATAAGTGAGCATATGATTCTGCCTTTACCTTAGAAACATGAGAATCATGTTTAAGACACTAAATAGAAAAAATAAAGTTACAGGATTTCTTAGTTTTCCCTTCATGTTCTTCATGTTTACTGCTACTTATTTGAGGACTTTTTTTTTCCTAGTCTTTAAAAAAAACTGGGCACAGAATTATCTGTGCTTGGCCTTGTCCAACATCAAGCCTTTATGGAAATACTACTTGTGATCAAGTTAGTCTTCTGAAGCCTTTTCAGGACTCTTGTAGGAAAATATATATTGTTTCTAAATGTGAGTCCGAGGAAAGTTTTTTGTTCCTTTAAATTGGAAATATGCACATTTCTGGGATTGTTATTTATATTAAGGTGTTCATGTAGCATGAATCTTTAGGACAGGCTTGTGAAAAAAATGCCTTTTTCTCAGTTGTTCAGTTAATAACAATGAGTCTGTGATTCTCCAAGAGAAATTTTGGAAAGCCAGAGAAGACAAAGATTCATGTATTTCTGAGTCAACAATTGAGCAAAAGGTTCTTGTAGAAAACCTACCTGGCTTTTCTCAAATAACATAAGGTAGCAAAACCAACTATTCCCCTGCTCCTTACTTTGAAGATTACTTCCTGAGTGTTCTTAAAATCTCGACGTTGCTATGTTTGCTACTGGCTTCTGTGCCATGTGTTGAACAAGAGCTTACTCTCAGTGCAAACTAATGAATTTTCTCCTCATGGCTGAGAGGCAGAAACCTTTCCCGTAGATCCATAACTCTATTTACATTTGTGTTCTGTTATACAGAGCTTTGTATTATGCACATGCTGAGTATCGTGTATCCACGGTGGGTATTGCCTTTCAGCTCTAGTCTGTGTGCCTTTTGGAGACTGACATTTTAAATACTGATGCTGAACCAGATTACAAAATTAACTAAATGCTGGTGCAGTAGCACTTAGTGTCACAGGTTAACTGCTACTGATGTCAGTGTTTGCCATTTCATTTGATCACTTTTTTCCTACTTTGATAACAAGTTTCATCCTGGTCATTTCCAACTATAACCGTGCCTTCAAGATGTTTGAGAAGTGACTAACATTAGCATAGTAGATTTTCCTTGTTTTCATCTCATTCATTGCTTCATTATAAGTAATTCTTTTACAGGAATCACACACATTTATAAAGGAGTTCCCAAACTGGATTTATGTGTTCTGCAGTTAGTTTTTAATCACTGCTCAGCATCAACCTTCCCAATAACTTGCAAAGGCCAGAACAGCCTTGGCGGTCTGACATATGACACTATTGTTCAAAAATCTTTGGGGTTTTTCTTGTTTGTTTGGGAATTTTTGGGGGAGTGGGGACTTTTTTGTTTGTTTGGGTTGTTTGGGGGACAGTGATAATACTGTGGATTAATTCTTTGCATAAGCATAACACATTTTACGCATTGTGCTTTTGGACTTGTGTATACTATGCATCCTGGATATGGTTATCTCTGAGTAAGAGGTGAAATGTGGTCACATTCTAGCATATAAAATAATCTTCCAACATACAATTCAGTGAAGAGCAAGAAGAAATTTGTGATGCCCCTCCAGCTACTACAGCTTTCCTGGTTCACATCTCAGTGAGGACCAAATCCTTTTGAGCTTATAGGAAAAGAACACTTTTTTTTTTTTTTTTTTAAATCAGGGTGTACTGCATTTGACACTTTCAAGCTTGGAAGGCAGATGTATTTGCAGATTGGATTGTGGTGCCCTCAGGGTTCTGGGTCAAGTTTTTAGTAAGCTAATGTACAAGGTGCTGGTATTGAGTGCTGGTCAAACAAAGAAGTGAATAAAGTCAGGAGTTATTATAAACCAAAGCACAATCATTTACCTTTTTTTGTTATTTTTTCTTTTTAATCAAACAATTAAAACAATAGACACAAGCAGTACCAGAAAGGCAGAAGGAACATGAAGTGAATTTGTGAGCCATAATTCACCAGTCAGCAAAAAAAGGGGCATGATGCCAGGCAAGTTCAGCCATAAAGGAGCCTTGTCTTGGGGGCAGGTTGCGATTGTTTGTGAGCAGATGGCTGCTTATCAGTTCATAAAAATAACTTCTGGGTACCTTTTCTTCAGCTGTGTTATATTTACCTGAATTATGCCTGCCTCAGAAAATACAAGATTTAAGTTCTGGTTTTCTGCATCTGAAAGGGATGCACCTTTGAATTCTGAGATCTTTTCTATGGATAAAAACAACATGTTTTGTATACTGAGAAGTGAGAGGCCGGGAGAGGGTTGATAGCTTTACTCCCCCCCCGGATGCAGAACTTCCTTCTATCCCTAGAAGCAGGTTGGCCATCTTCAGGGGCACAATAATGCATGAGGCTTGAATGGCTTCTAGAAGCTTTATAGAGCAAGAGACTTTAAAAGTGGACCTCCAAGTTTGTAAAATCAAGACAGGTTCCTATAGAGTAGCTTTTTGTACCACAAATGATGATTTCATTTATGTATAGCACATTTTCTTTCGTGTTTGAGAAGATGGAACTTTACCAGAGGCAGATGACTCTTTCTTACAGCAGGTAGGAGGATGTGGAGACCATCAGAGAGAGGCCTCTGCCTTTAAATACCTTGCTAGTGACTTGAGTTGCTGTCTGGATTCAATATTCTAGTTTCCACATTTGCTAATTGGGGTTATCCTCTGCTTTCTGTCATGCTTTACATAGTATCTGTCCTGTATTTATATTCTGACTTATTGTTTTGCTTTGGTCTTAAAAGCCCCATATCTTGTTACAGCAGTATTGGAGTAGAATATTAAAGATACCATTGCAATACATACCTAAGAGCAAACGAGCTATTTCTGTAAATGGATCCCATGGGGAAGAGGGAAGTAGAACTTCCCTTTATTTGTTCCCATGGGGAAATAGAGATGTGAATAGCCAGTCGCTGGTTAACAGTTTGGCCACTTCCCCACAACATTTTTCACGCGTTAAATATATGTGTAAGTGTACATGTGTTTGTTAAACATACACATGAAATGCAGACACAAAGACCATGCAACACAGTAAGGTGTATCTGCATCTGGGTCTAAGGGCTTCCCAACAGCAGCTTCCATTGTGTAGAGAAGTTCTACATGTGTAGTAGATTCTGTATCTCATGGATAGAGAGGCTGGATTCCTGCAGTGCAGATTTATACACATGGTTTAAAGTCCTCTGAGTAATTGAGAGATGGTGCCTGGCACCTCCAGGATCCTTGAAGTGGCCGTACATACACGTGCAGACAGACACTACACAGATGGTCAGAGAGAAAGGATATTAAAGTGCCTAAGTTAAGCACTGAAAAGTTACAAAATGCCAGAATTGGAGAAATGCTTATGCAATCTTAATTCCATCCATACATCTATATATTGCTTTGTAATAATCTTAAAATAAAATACNTCTCCATAGGATGATTGGGTTTTATTCAGTGTATTAAGCAAGTCTGCTCTGGGGAGCATGCTGAAGGGGAGAGAGAATGTTGTCTGTTGAACTCTTACCCTCCTGAGTTCCTGTGAATGTAAGAAGGGAAGACATAATCTCATTGTTAAGGCAGCTGGATGTTGCTTTGCAGAAGTTGATCCTCTGCCAAAGAGTGTGATGCTGGGTAAGCCATTTCTATCAATCTTTTAACAGTGGCCAGGTCAGCACTACTCATTTGTACATAAATAGCTACAGTTGTCAGGTGGGTGATGAGTTGTGACTTGTGACCATCACAGCTCTTTGATCCAAGTTTCCAAATGTGCAGGATACTTTGTTCTCCCACTTGAAAATGTAGAAGAGGAGATGGGGAAATAAATATGTCTGTGGTTGCTCAAGTGTTCCTGTTGTAGCTCATGCATTGTGTTCCTCATTTTATGGGTTCTTTTAGGACTACACATGTGCATCTGCACCAAAGGCTGCTCGAAGCTGTATCCTTTGAACACTCAATATGTGCTTAGTACTAGCAAGACCTGGGTTTTAGGTACTTTGAGACTTTTCAGATCTTAATTTCAGTCTGTAAAATGGAACTAGTACCTCACAGAACTGATGGAAACATATCGTTTATGGACTATCATTGTGTTCTCAGTGCGAGCACAGCAGAAAAAGCACCACAAATCTCTTCATTTGGCTCTTTGTCTGCCTTTTCTCTATTGAATTTAGTTCTATGTCAGCTTTTCTTTCCTTTGAATTTTATTTAACTCCTTTTTGCAGCTGGCAGTGTAAGGTAGCTTGTCCTTGCTGCATTGTTGAGCATTTACTGCAGTTTGCTCAGTTGTCCTGCATCAGTTGACACATAGGACTGTGAGAAAGTAACCCTTGAGGCACACAAGCTTAAACTAAATCCTGAAAAGTAAGTAAGCTTGAACAAAAAATATCAAAGGGATATGAACTGATTTTGTTTTGGTGCACATTACTGCACAAACTGTAATTTTGCATAAATGGGAACTATCTTAGTTGAGTTAGTAATTTTAACAATTTCATTACATTGAAGTAAGGTACTTTTACATGGAAATTGAGAAGGGGAAGAGGAGTGTCTTACTGGATGGAAAAGTGGGTGGAGAGAAATACTCCATCCTTCCTCTTCCTTCTTCCTTCTCTGTGTTCATCTGAAAGTCTTCCTTCCTTCTCTCCCCACAGCCTTAAGAAGAGGATGATGCTTACTTTGTTCCACGAGAATGATGAGGTTTATGTGACCAGTAAAGTCAAGGTTGTGATCAAAGGACAATATTGGATAGATGGGCAAGGGGACACTCTCTGTGACCAAAGGAGGCATGGAACACTGCTGAAGCAGAGGAGGAAGGATGGCTGTCTTGTCAGCATTTCATTGTTGACAAGTGGGATAGAAATAGGGGAAGGATTTGGCTCCAGTGCTGGCAGTGTCGGTACTGCTTGCGTCCAATTTATTAGCCAAAGTTTAGCCATCATTTTGCCTTCTAGCTTGACCGCAAATTTCACAGATTTGAAACACCATTTGTATTACAGCCAAGTAGAATTAATTTTGAGCCCAGAGGAAGCTGTGTTTTTAATAGAAGGCCATGCTGATAACTAGCAAGTAATAAACACATAGTAGTGGCTCCTACTGAAAGAACAGAGGCAGCAAATTACTGTTGTTGTCATAAGGAGGGTTATCAGACAATTCAGTGTTTAATAACAGTATAGAAAAGGCCTTATCCTGGATGCTCTCAGTTACTTCTGATTTTTTTACCAATTTTTGAGGTACTCCAACCACTGCACAGAGTCAACACCCTGAAATCATTAAGCAAAGAACAGACTGCAGGAAAAAAAGCTTGAGAACAGCATGCTTGCTCATAGAAATAGCTTTTGTGGCCCAAAAACTTGGGTGTGTTTATTCTTGTTTGTGATAGACAGTTATAATAATAACTCCAGTGGTGGTCTCTGTTTTTATTGAATTTGCAGTATGTGCTGGCTTTGGATGCACAGTTTCAAAGTCTTCTGCTGATGTGAGATGGAATTTCTGCTCTGTCTGGTTCATGCTGTCTTCTGTCACTGCAGTGCCTATATAAACATTGTTGATTGTATGTAGTAGCATGGTGTGAGAGGCTAAAATAAAACCCCAGCTGTTTCAGAAGATATCACCTGCTGCTATCAAGAGGTTCAGGTTAGCAATTTTAAGTGTTACAAGGACCTATGTTTTTGAACCGCTCTCCTTAAGAAAAGGTGGAAATACACATGCCTGGCTATTTTAGGAATCATTCTTTCTTGAGTGTTCTTGTACTTTATGAAATGTGAGCTCAGGGAATATGGATAATAAAGCTGAATTATTGTCCTTGAGTGTAGATTAAGGGTATTGTGTATGAGTGAGTCATGGTAAAAGCTGAACTGAGTTTAAAATACCAGCAGCAACAACAACATAGCCCAACCAAGTGTAGGTCATGTCATTGCAATTTTTAGGAGATTCCGTTGCACCTTAAGATTTGCCTTCACTGATGCAGACACAACACACCACCAGTCAGCCAGCTTCCACAACCCCTCCTGCTGACCAGTCCACGAAGAAATAGTTATCTGCCAAACATGCTGTTTGTTTTACATCAAAGCCCCAGTGGGCCCAGCCCTTCCTGCCTAGCAGCTGCAGCAGGCTCCATTCCTGCTCAGTGCCTAGCCTGGGAAGAGATTGCTCACTGGCCCAGGAGAGTGGTTCTCTGTAATTGCCTTGTGAGCAATGCTGTGTGAGAGGATTTGGCCTTGCTGCTTTTTTAATTGTTTGTTTTATTAAAGTTTGTTTATTAAAGCGAATATCTGGTCACAATGGAAACATGTTTTTTGAGGCCTGTGAGTTTCCAACAGATTTGGGTAGAACACTAATCAGGCTGTTGCTTCCCTAGAGTCAGAAGTACACATGCATCTCTGCAGGCCCTGTGGGCAGTGTCCCGGTGCCTTCTTTCTTCCCTCTTCCAGATGAACTCTACTGGACCTGCTGTAGTCATCATTCCCTGCATCTCTGCAGGAGAGATAGCCATGTGGGATTTCTGATAAACAGAGGTTAGTTCTGTATTGCAGATTGCAGGGTTACCAAAGTAAGCTTTGCAGAAGCCAATCTGAGTGGCTCTGGCACTCTAGCTGATGAAGTAGAAGAGTCTGGATATGCTCATTTATCCCCCTGAAAAGCATGGTTGTTTATCCTTAGCTGGTAAATTAATCTGCAATGGTAAATTAATGCAGAAAGCCAAGTCTGCCCCTCATACCCAAGGCAGTTTAACCAGCTTTGCAGCATTCATGTACCCAGTCAGTTCTGTTCATTAATTAAAAAGTTTTGAAACTGCCAGCGAATTAAAAGATGTTTGTCATATTGAGTCCCTATACCATTCTCCCATCAGTTGACAGAAGATCGTGACGCCTGCATGTGTCACAAAAAGTGTGGGCAACAGCCCTAGTAGCCCTTTCTAGTAAGTTAACATATGGTTACATAAACTGTAATATGTCATCTTGCCTATCTGGGCCATGAGATGGCTCATCTTGTGAACCTGGGAAGATGAATTTTAAACCCAAGATACTCTTGTTTAGAGTTTATGGGTTTTGGAACTGGAGCATCTCATCACTGTATGGTTATATGTATGTTTCTCTGCATGGAGCATAACACAAATAATCTCAGCCTCTTTTACCAAACAGTCCAGGATGAGGGAATTGTCTGGATGAGGGAATGGCGTGGGAACACACTTACTAACCAGTGAGTCAAAGAGTGGAATTCTCTCTATAAGCCAGTAAAACTGTCTGGTGAGTTACATGCTCAGAGCTGCAGTGGTTCGGGTTTGTTGACACATTTCTCAGAGAGACTGGTGTTATTTAGTCTCATGGCTAGGACTGACTTTGGACAGCTGAGTGAAACAAATGTTCCTAGGGAGAAGCATGAGCTGAAGGCTTGAGATTAAAGCAAAATATCCTTTGCTGCTGTTAGAAGAGGAGAGCAAGATTGGTGATTTTTAAATCCTGCCTGTGAGATCAGTGTTTCAAGCCTTGAGCAGTGTGGTTAGGTCTCTGTCAACTCATCTTAGGATGAGCGTGTGTAGCTGCCAGTGTCCTTGTAGTTACAGCAGGGATTTCTGGATGGTTTGTGAATTGGTTCAGTCTTGAAATGGACACCTTTTGAATTGATATTTCTTCTGTAGTTCTCTGTTATTCCACCATTGTTGGAGTCCCAGATTTGGCACCCCACTATGATCCAGTAGCCAAGCTGGATAAACTGAAATTAAGGAGGGGAAGGTTTAGGATGGACTTCTCTACTGAGGAGAATTCATCAGTGTCCTGTTGCTCATTGCCCCGCATGCTACAGGTTGCTAGGCTGCAGAAACCTTCCTGCAGGGCTCTTTCACTGGCGATCCTGAGGCCACAGGTGGATACTCTCACCAGCAGCCAGGGACAGCATTGCCCAGGTGTTTTCTCCTCAGCCATTCATGTTGCCAATGGGGAAAGGATTTCCCACCTCTTCTGTGGGAGACCCATTTTGGGACGGTAAGGATGTGTGCAATAAACAAGATGGGTTGCTAAGCGATTCCAGGTTGGGTGATTGCCACCACATCAACTGCCCCAGAGGCCGGTGGCTGAAGCCTGCTGTCTGTCACCACCTGCCCTATGCCACCCATGTGTTTCTGGCTTGCCTTCTCCTATCTTGCTTCCAGTCTGCCCGCTTCAAAGAGAAAAAAAGCTAACTGAAGGGACCGGCACGACTAGTTATTTGATGTAGACTTTGCTAAAATGGATTGACACATACATACAGTTCTGGCTGGTGGTAGCTGTGCATGAATAAACATAACTACCCGTGGCTGTGATGTGGTATCAAGCTCCTGTAGATGCAAAGCATGAATTTAATAACTGTGTATGGTGAAATGGTTATAAATGCACGACTGTGCAGTGTAGACAGGGTCTGATATATCGCTCATTTGTACATTTGTAATTAATTGCAAGAACAAGATTGTTCTTTGCATGTGTTCTTTCTCTGCTGCCAAGCACGACAGAGAGCTATAACGATGTTATACCTTAAGCTTGTAATAAAATATTGTTGGTAGCCTGGCAAAGAAATTTCTTAATTAAGTTTGTTACACAAAATCCCATAATGCTTTTTAAGATTTTTTTTTGCTAGGACTCTGTAATGACTTTTGCCTCTGAATATAATCAAAACCAAAAATTCTGATGTTTAAGAAACATTTCTACATATTTTTTCCATCTGGATATAATGGAGCATAATTTAAGACTATGGGCAGAAGAGAGGGTAAATGATGCATGTAATGATTGTTTTAACATTTACAAGAAAATAATATATTTAAATTGGATTAAGTCTTAATATTATCACACTTTTCTACCTGATTTAACATGGCGGGGAGGGTGGGGGAAAGGAAAGAAAATTATTTCATGGTAAAGTGTTTTAAATATTTAATATTTTCTTTGCTTTTTGATCATCCAGGCATCCTGCCCCACAGCCATGTAAATTTTTCTACGTACAAATGTTCGTTGCTTTCTTTTACATTCCTCAGCTGACAGTGAAGAGGTCATGCTAAATCAAACTGATGGAGAAACTGGACATCATCTTTTTCCAGGATGCCCAAATTAATTCTACCAGAACAGAGGTGGGGGAACAGCAAAGAATAATTTGCTTTTGTATATTACTGCTTTTAAGAACTCTGTTCATCATATTGCTAAGTCTGGCATACATATTCAGAGTGAGACAAAGAAGTAAGCTTAGGTAGGAGATGAGACCTCAGGGGCTTGTGGTTTTTTTCTGTCCCCAGCAGTTTTCTTACCAGCCTAATTATTTCTGCTGAGAATGGGTTTCCAAATCCAAATACAAACTTCATCGTCTTAATCTAATTCTTTTCCCTGCTCCAGGAGAGAAATCAAGTGGGATAAATTCTGTATCTGTATGCTGCTCCACCTCTGAGTCTGCTGATTGAAGTGTTTTGTTTATAATAGATGCTATTTTGACAAGGGAAAAAAGCTTCTACTGTCAAAGGAGCCCCATTAGTTGCAGAACCAGCAAAGCTTAGTTTTCGATAGGTCAGTCTCTCGTGGTTTCATAGTGAATGACAATTGTCTCTTCTTTCCTACAGTTGAGGTCATTTGTTAGGTCTCTCTCCCATGTGGATTCTTTAATGCTTCATAAGGTTTAAATTCGTGTTATGGCGCTTTTTTCAGCTAGGACACTTTTAGAATCTCTTTCTTCTCCTAAGTATTTATTTTTTACAAAGAATGTGGGAATTTAAGACTTCTGTATCTCGACTGCATTTTGTTGAAATAGAAAAAAAATAAAAGCATGGAAACTCAGTGTGTAACAAGCCAAGCAAAAATGGTAGTATCTTGCTAAGTACATTGCCAGATTTGTGCCTGTATTTAAGTTCATACCTTCTGGGAGAAGTAAATTTGGATTACTAGTTAGACCTGTTCATCGTGTAGAGCTACTGTCATCAATGGAAGATCTTCTGGCTTTATCAAGCATCAGATAATGATTATGTAAATTCCTATTCAAACGACAAATTTCCTTCCAGTCCTTTTTCCATTAAAGTCAAATCTAACTTGCTTATCACCTTCAAGAGGAACCAAAATTTCTTTTACAAATGCAAAACAACTCAGAGGTTGGGGCAGTCTTACTGTCTCCCATATACTATTAATCCCTTAGATGTAAACCAGAAAAGATCCAGTTTCAGTACATAGGGGTGGCGGGTGTTGTGTGAAATCTTATATGTGTAAACTGAACAATTTTTGTTCAATTTGTATTGTGATGGTAATACACATGGAATTCCATTATACCTTTTTTTTTCTCCTGTAAGATTCACTTTTAGTACTCTAAAGTACACTTCAGATAAATGGAAGGTTAAAATCTATTGATGCACATATTCTTTGTGTGTGCATAAGGTTCTGTTTACTTGGGAAGCATAATATCAGCAGAGTACTTCTCACTTTAAAGTTTATTAATTTCTTTCTTCTACTTTCTTTGAGGTGTCAGTACTGAGAAAGATGAATCATTTATTAGTGGGAGGCCTGACACATGATGAAATCACTATCTGACACTTCAATGACTTCCAATGTTGTTCTGTGAACATTCAGCAAAGTGCAGATGATGTGATGTTGCAGTTCCGTGGGTAGCGTTTTCTTCTTTTTTTTTTTTCTTTTGCAAGTGGATGAAATGCTTTATCATCACATAGTGTATGAGAACTTCCCCGTTTGAAATGAATAGCCTTTGCTTATTATTAAGAATGATTCAGAAGCTCTGATGTAGGGAAAAAATAGAACACATCTGCAACTGGCAGAGAAGATCTTTACATTTCTCCTGAGAATCAGTGAAAAAGCAGAACTTGGGTTTTTTGGGGGAGGTGGGGAACAGACAACATTCTCGGCTGAGTGTTGCTATAGTTTGGAGCTTCCCCTCGGACAGAGCATGCAAATCTCCATTATGTTACAAATGAAGTGCACCTGAGGGACTGTTCTTTGCTAGCCACAGGATTATCTCCTGAACAGGGCAGTGATCTCAACCCAAAGACATTTAAGGTATAAATTGGCATCTGAAAAAGCAATTGGCAATGAACAGCTGTATGATTGGCATTGAACAGCTGTATGATTCACAAAAAGCTGAACAGTTTAACCTATTAAAAAAATGTAGTTTTAGTTCTAGTGTCTTCAATCCAGTAAACAGTTCTGCAAGCATATAAGTGAGAGTTTTTGCCTTCCTGAACTAAACTTTTTTTCTCTTCCCAGTATAAATGTTTTCAATTCACTTCCCTCCCCACCGCCCCAAGCAAGCATTGCAGTAGTTTTGGGCTGTTACGGTATTTTCGTGCATCATGCAATTTGAAGTCTGAGCAATGTTACTCCTGTTCCTTTCCCAAGACACATCACTCAACCATTTAGATGCACTGCCGTGAGTGAAATGTCACAGTCTGGAAACTTGTAGGTATAGACTTGCTTCACAGTACCAAGTCTGGCATCTAAAGATTGGCTTCAGGGTTTTCTTCTAACTTAACTGGTTTCTCCCTTAGTTTCCTCAGAAGCTCAAGGTCTTTTCCCAGTCCATTTTCTCTCATTTCTTGAACTTAGGGGTTTTATTCTCTCTTGATAAGTTTATAATAGTTCTCATCTCTCTGCTGTCTGAGCACTGCCAGTTCCTAGTGTGTCTGTCACAATGATACTTTGCAAAATGTGCTCTTCATAGGTGTGTGTGGGTACAGCAGTACTCATGAAACTAACGTGATGAGGTAAGATCATGGGAGCGTTGGCAATTAAGCTCAGTATATCTTGTGAGACGTTCTCCCTCTATACTGGCTAATTTGTGTATCCTTGATCTTGTCCTCCAGAATTCTGGCTCTAAACTATTCTACAGCTACTACTGTAAGGAAATGTGATCCTTGGAGATAGCAAAACTGTCTTAATTACATGTTTGCTGTTGGCTGTTGCATGTTCCTCCTCAGCTCTATGCCAGCATGCACACGTGAGATGTGATATGTGCAAAAAAAAGCCAGCGAGTACCAAACCTCTTTGCTTACTGTTTTATTATTCAGGAGCTGATGAAAAAATTGGTAAACTTGAGAAATGGGAAGAAATTATTTCAATTTCCAGTCCAGAGAGACTTTGATGTGTCCCTTCCTTAACCATCTTTCTTTGGTATCTCTTTACATTCTCATCATCTGTCACATTAGACTTTGACCCCGGTAGTTCATCACAGCTTCCCAGAGTGCTGTTGGGATGCTTGGGAGCTTGGCTTTAACCCTGAGAGGAGCTTCTCCTCTCTTAACAAAGAGAGAGGACTGCTCATTAATACCTCTACTGCCACAGGAACACAGGAATTCCCTGTAGGCTTCACGAATTGCACAAGTCCATTTCTGCAAAAACTTATGTGCAGGTGTGTCTGAGAAAAGGTCTACTGATAGCAAGAGGAGGCTGTCCACTCCTTTTGGTTTGATGAAGAAGCTCCTTTTAGGACTACTCCCAAACCTGGGCCAGGCAGGAAGAACTAGATCATCACCAGCAGTTTATAGCAGGTGTTGGGTAGCTTACCCTGGAGTGCAGTTCCAAGATGATTTAAGCTGATCCGAACTAGAGCTGTTGTAGCCTGATTTTGAATCATGTACATCCCAACCCCATCTCTTGCACAGTGCTGGTGGTTGTTTGACTCCACAGGTAGCTGAACTAATGGGGAAGTGTTACGATTTTTCAAGTTACTCTGTTTTTTTCTGAAGCGGTTCAGTTTGAGACCGGACAAGCATTCTTCCTGGCACAGGAAAGGGCAGCAGCTGGGGAAGGAGGTACTGTGGCAGCCCCAGCTTAGATCAGATTAGACTGTCATGGAACAGGAACATTTGGAGAAGGCACATGAGCATCTCTGGGTGATTTGAGGGGACAATTTCCCCAGGAAGGAGGAGGGGCATTGCGATAGTAATCTCTCCTACTAGGGCAGCCGATCCAGAGAGAATATTTGTCTACAGTATAAAATAAATTACAGAATAATTCTCAAAACACATTTAAAAGACCTAAAAGTTAGCTATCGATATTCTGTAAAACAAGTTAATTCAGCATAGGTTTAAAAGATGTTTATTTTGCTTCTATCCCTCTCTCTGGCAGCCCGTCTCATCCTCTTTTTGCAAGGCGTAAAACATCCTCCTACCGTGGCCCTCTGAGGTCATGGTGTGATGGGCATCCTGCCAAATGAAGCTGATCTTATAAGCTGCTACTGCCCTGGTTGTTGCTGGGTCTGTTTCCATGATTTTTAATTCACTTTTATGGTGCCCTCATTTTTTCTTCAACCCAAGCTTGAAGTGGGTGTGTGCTTAGTTAGCTGTGAACTACACTGCTCTAAATTCATGGTCTATTAGCACCTTTTCCATGCTCCCCTTTCTGTTCTCTGAAGGATTAGAATACATTTCTATGTATATGTATATATATAAAACAAATCACTCAAGGCTATTGCACAGTATTTTCAGGCTTTGTTTTTAAAATAATTGCTAAGATATGTTTGTTTGTGTGCTTCCTTGCTTTCCCCATACTGTATTTAGATTTGAAAACAACAGCATCTGTAATAAGATGCTGATGAACCCTAGGTAGATGTGACAGCGTAATGTGGATAGTGCATGTAGAATTCGTCAAAGCAGTCGAAATAACCCCACCTTGGGCAATTTTCAAAAGAAATACACTACAGTACTTGTCAGATCTGGGTGACTACTATATAAACATATTACCTCCTGGCATACAAATATCACTTTATATAAGACAGTCACACCGTAAAAGAAAAGGGAGAGGCAGGGCAAAGACCCTGGTCTTGTGGACTCTTACAAGCCAAGATCTTGGATAGAAAAATACTAAAACAAATATCAGCCCGCTTCTAGGATAACTACATTTACCTCTAAACTATCCACACATTACATTTGTAGTTCTGTTCTGATAAAATAAACGATGTTGTAATATTTATCAGTGTATTTTATAGAATATACCTACTATCATCAGCAGGGATACAAAATTAGTCTAGAAATAAACTCTTTCCCATTAACAGATTACCAAACATTTCAGAGTTACTGCTACAGTTGAGATACACACTTTGGCAGGAATGTCTTGCAGTATGCAATGACTAACTTCAGAATCAAAATCAAGATCTCCAGTCACCACAAAATATCACTGCAGGTGTGGTTTGGGGGGTATTTTTGGCAATTTTTTTTTCAAGATACATCCAAGCATCTCTTAATTTATATTTCAATGAAACAAGTAACAAAGGAGTGATAAGGAGCAGCTGAATTGTGCTAAAATTCCATGGTGCCGACCCATGTATGTATGTATATTTTTTCTTTCCTTGGATGTGAAAAAGAAAACAATTATTTTCAGAATATACTCCTACAAAAAACAGTATAATACCTTTCAAAACAACCTTTGTGTGTTTGTAAAACCAATTTACACACACATTTGTATACAGAGATATGAAAATCACATCTTGGAAATCGAAGAGGGGAGATGGAATCAAAATTATTGAAATTGTAGCCGAAGTATGCAGTAAACTTAGTCGCAGTTTGTTTACCTCTTCAATATTAAGTGGGCTTCTTTCTTTGCTGTTTCACTGATAAGTCCCAGGTTTGTGGGTGTGTTTAGATTATGAGTGCACCATCTCTACCATTTACGCTGTAGGAGTCCAGGTTTTTTACTGCAGAAAGCAGAATCATCTACTGATGCGGTAATAATGTAGAAACACCTTATGTTGCCGTAGATTTTCTATATTCTAAGAATATGTTGATTTAACTTGATTGAGGTCTTCTGGAAGAGGAGCCATCCATACAGCCAACCCTCCCAAGGAAAGGATGACTTAAGATAAGGCATTCATTTGTCACCTGAGAGTTGTTAGCACAATGGCAGTGCTTGACTCTGAGCACCTTGCCTTTGTCTCCCACTGAGCCTTTGGGACTTAGCCAGAGGGATAAAAGGCAAAAAAGTCTCAAAGACAATTGAATTTAGCAGGATTGGAAATGCTCCCTTTCACAAAGTGAAATTGCTTGTGTAACTTCCAATTGTTGTGGTCAATGAAGCTTTTCTTTTAAGAAAGCTATGCATCTGTGTATACTATGACCTAGTAAGAAAAAGGAAAAGCTTGGCTTTTGGAAAGGTTTTCAGTCTAAGGTGAGGACAAGCACAGTCTAGGGTATCTTTGTCTATTGTAGATTCTGTAACACAGCAACTGCTAATTACTGAACTATTTCCACATCTGGCATAGCTCATAATTTTAAGGTATGAAATACGGTTTCCAGTTGTCCACCTGGCGAGATAATGTAGAGCCAGAAGAACAAGGAAGCCTGTTACCCATAGTCTCTGCCCAGAGTATTTTGAAGTCATTCTGTTAGAAAATTTCTCTCAGTGCTCCTGATTATAGAATGCAGACATAGGACCGCAAGCTGAGCAATCAAGTTTGCTTCCTTCGCCTTCTTTGCATGGATAAAGTGTTCTGAAAAGTTATATACCTTTTTCCTCACTTCTAAATGATTTCTGGGGTGTAATGCCGTATTATGGCATGCACAAGCATATAGAGAATGACAGAAATTAGTGAGAGAAATTCCCATCACTTTTGTTCAGACTTAAAAAGAAGCTCTTTTTTCCCTTTCCTTTATAGCTTCTTACGTTTGCATTCTGAAAGACGTAGTTCAGAAAAAGGTACAGAGGCTCATGTTAACAAACAGCAGTTCTCCAATGTCTCCCCATGTTCCTACCTTACAATCTCTGCATTCTTCGCCATCAGCTAGAAATTTCTGACAGATAATAATCCCTTAAAGAGAAGATCCATTAAAATGAGGGGTGGCTGCCGTGAAAACACTTGCTTTTCTCTGTAAAACAAAAGCGAAGATCTAATCATAGTGGCTTTCGGTTGCCAAAGAGGAGTACTTCCATGTCTACCACATGTCTACCACAATGTTGAAACATGCCATTAAAACAAAGAGTTGTGGTTGATATCTCCAGGAAATACTTAAACTGTCCGAGATAGGTAAGAGTCATAGTCTTTCAGTTCTGCAAGCTGTTGGTCATAAATATGCTTTTTATTCCAGAAGAAAACAGAGAAAATCTGTCCTGAGACACTTCCTCTATGTGGGCAGCAGCCACTTCTGACAACTCTTTAGAAAGATTAGGATCAATAGTACATAGCATAGGCATAATGTGTTACAGGAAAGCAACAAGGAAGGTCAGGGTGATGAATAAGTTTCTTCACTAGCTAAAGTTCAATAAAATTTTCCAGATGGTCTTAGCGGATTTTTGCTTGCTACAGAGGAAGGAAAAAGGGGCTGTGGCAGTCTAAAGTGAGGTGTGGTTTATTGTTGAGCCCAAGAGAGTAAGAATGCTCTCTTAAACAAGTTCCTTTTTCTGTGTGTGTATCTGCATTTTCATTGCTCAGGAAAATAAAAGAATAATTTGGGTTGGAAGGGGCATTTGAGGGTCATCTAGTCCAACTCCCCTGCAATGAGCAGGGACATCTTCAACTAGATCAGGTTGCTCAAAACCACATCCAACCTGGCCTTGAATATTTCCAGGGATGGGGTGGCTAACACTTTTCCGGGCACCTTCTTCTAGGGTTTCACCACTCTTTCTTTGTAAAAAGGTTTCTTCCTTATTTCTGATTTCTAAATCGACCCTCTTTTAGTTTAAAACCATCGCTCATTGTCCTATTGCAATAGGCCCGGCTAAAAAGTTTCTTCCCATCTTTTCTGTAAGTCTCCTTTAGGTGCTGAAAGACCAAAAAAAGGTCTCCCTTGAACCTTCTCTTCTCCTGGGTGAACAACCCCAACTCTGTCAGCCTTTCCTCATAGGAGAGGTGTTCCAACACTCTGATCACCTTTGTGGTCCTCCTCAATGTTGCACACCTTTTTTGATGGGAGCAGTGGAATGGATGTATTTCTTGAGAAAGGTGATCTGTGGTCAGATTTGCTGATGACAACACCTATGAGGATGGCAGTACATTCAATAACAGTAATTTTGGAAAATGAGGACATACCAGAGCAATATGCAGACAAGAAGAGATTCTTGATCTAAAAGACAAAGTTTTATACACAGAGTAAACAAAGTTTTATGCACAGAGAGTAAATAAATGACTGGATGCAAAGCCTAAGCACAAAGCCACTCTTGTAGCACTAAATTAATTGGATTTTCATTTAATGTCTTCTATCTAACTACTGCTGGGCTCTATACAGAATGCAAGCAGGATTTGTAATGTTGATCTAGTCTGTGGATAAAGAGACAAAGAAAATGGCCAGCAGTTTAAATGCCATAGTTCAAATAATTGTCAAAGAAATGTCCTTTGTCTAAAACCTTCTACTATGGTGATTAGCAGCTGTCTGTCCTTCACTATTTGAAATGTTTCTATCGTGACAGATAATTGTTTGTGGTCACAGGATTATAGTCACAATTTACCGGCATTGTGTTGGTATCAAGTAAAAGTGCAAAGTAATTTGACATCTCTTGAATCAAAGTGCTCTGTGAGATTGGGATGCTTTTTAAGTTCTTAAGATACTATTTCCTTTTAATGTATGACAACAACACTTCTAACAAAAGTTTGCTTCCAGAAGGCATCAACACTTGCACAACCTTTTTGACAGATAGAAAGATTCTTTTAGTTCTTTATTCCAGTGGTTTTAATGCATTTTCCTTGGGGAAAAAAAAAATCAAGTCCAGGACAAAATGAATTTGCTTCCCATACAATAAAATAGCTCTATCCAGGACCTGGCTAATATAATTCTATTTAGCAATTTACAGTCCGTTGAATGTTGGGCTGTAAATTTACTAAGAACCAGGAAATGATTGGCTTGTAAACCTTAATAAAACAATAAAGCCTGGCTTTCTGCTAATGTGAGTTGAAAATTCTGCCCAGCCAACCTCAGAACATACTTAAATGGGGAAAGTAATTGACACAGCTATTATAGGACAAACTGCTTTACAAAACAGTCTCCTGTATGGATGCTTTATTTCAGAATAAAGATTTTGTTTAAATCCTGTAACAGATAATCTGTTTTGTGAAGTGAGTAGTGATTCCAGAATAAATGAATTTTCAAATAAAGTGTAGAAGAATTCGGTAATGCCAGTCAGAGAACAGATTATATATCCTGTGAGAAATCTTAAACAGAGTTAAGCTAACTTTCAGTAATGTAAATAATGTAAATGTAAATCATAATGTAAATCAGGTTAGGAAAAAACCATAAAAACACCAAAACAGATATAGTAAAAATTTGTCATTATCTTGCATGCATTTTAGCAAGATAAACCTTTGTACAGGCTTATCAAATTATTGTTTCACGAGAGTTTCCTATGTGCATCAAAGAAAAAATGTCCCTTTAAATGCTTGCTATTGATTGCATTCAGAAGCCCAATTGATTGTTTTTGTGGAAGTTCCCTATGTGAATAAATGAGAATATCAAATTTATAGATAATTCACTTAACAAAACTGCATTAAGGTAATGCTAAAGGTTTGCAAAAATCATGTAAAGGGAAGATTTCTCACATTCCTAACTAACTACTTGATGTCACGTTTAACTTGTTGTAAGTGAATGGAGCTCCAGAAACATTGCCACATCATCCCCAAAAAAAGCTACACACTTTTTGTTAACTTCTCAGTGAAGTAGCTGAGTAGGTGTTAATAATTTTTTTTTTAATTTTTTTTTTTGTGGGAAGTTTGAGGCTGGAAGTGATCACTAATAGTCATCTTGTCTAAACTACCTGTTCAAGCAGGGCTACCTAGAGCAGGTTGCCCAGGATTATGTCCAGATGGCTTTTTATCTCCTTTGCCCTGGAGACAGATACACATCACTTAGCACTGATCTCCTAGCAAGAAAACTTTAACACATCAATATTGGAGGCTTATGTAGACTGCTCCCATTTTAATAGAGGAGAGTGTGAGCACTTCGCAGATTTCTGGGGTATGCTTTTCCATAAGATTCTTCTGTGGTCCTGGGTTATGGCTCTTAGAGGTCTTGGCAGATGATATCATATCTGAGTACAGCTTTGGGGCTGTACTTTCACAGTGATAAAAACTTCTCATTTTGCTTGCTGATTGTCTCCTCATTCACAGACTCCAGAAGAGTCTGGGAGTTGGGGAGTTAATTTGGATACACTTTACCTCCGAAATATCCTTGGGAAGTAATTCGAATACTGAAGCCCTCAAATTGTGTCTTTTTTTTTTTTTTTTTTTTTTTTTCTATTACTGTGTTAGGACTTTCGGAGAGATAAACACTTTTCTGAAAACGAAACAATTTTAAGGAATAAGCCATCATCTATATTATCTTAACTAAGACTTTCCAGACGAAGTAGTTGTTTTATCCTGAAATCTGTATGTAGGGGGGTAAGAATTTACCCCTTTTTAGATTGAGAAATGTATATATGAAATTTATTTAAACTCTCTAGAAATACCCTGTCTGGGAGACGCAGCTCCGCTGCTTCACTTAAACCTCTCTAGTCTTAGACAGTCATCTGAGTGACTCGTAAATGGCTGTCTCATCAGGACCTTTAGCAAGGCTCAGTGCTTTGTATTTGACTTATTAGAAGATTTTAATGACTTCTCTGAAGTCACAGGACAGAGCCAAAGATATATAGTTACACATTCAGAAGACTTTATTAAAGGCCTTTTCAGCTTTGCTGTGATTCTACAATTTGAGAATTTCCAAGAGAGCATATTTTCTGAGACAAATTTCACTGCCTTAGGATAATTTTAATTTTTTTCTGTAATGTGATTTGTCATGGTAGAACCTAGACATTCTCCGTGCGGGTTTACTCTAAGCATTCTATGGCCTGCAAGGAATTAGGTTTAATTAATGTGACTGGCAAATGCATTGTTGAAATAGTCGTTGTGGCAGGCACGCTTTTGTGTTAACAGTGGTGTTAAACAGCCCCTTTATCAGAGCTATTAGCACCTAATATTACTGTCTGATTAAAGATCATTCGGTGGATTAGCCAGACCCAATGCTTCTATAGACACCCAAACAGGTGCTCAAATAAGAAACTCTGTTAAGTAAATTAACACTAGTATTGCATCGTTCCCGGCTTTGTCTTTGCTGCAGGAATACAAAAATTATCGTGTTTCTTTTTTGTTTGGGGTTTTGTTGGGTTGTTTGTTTGCTTGTTTGTCTGTTTTAAGCATAAGGTTAACTGGTGCAATCCCTGCAGTTTTACACTGCAAATGAAGCCAGATCAGCACTAAGGCGTTTTTCTATATTTGACCTGACCTTTCTATCTCGTCAGGGAGTACTTTACCTTTCCTCCACACAGGTTTGTTAGGAGAATAGGTGTGCTTTTACACTAAATACGTTATATTTCTCTGTTTTTGGTTTTTTTTTTTTTTTGACAGTGGAAACATCGTGTAATGTAGAGTATCTCGTGTCTCTAGAAATGCATTTATTTAGAATTCATGCATTTAGACAGGACTCTAGGTAAACTGGAAATGCGTAACTTAAGAAGGCAGGAAATCCCACAAGAGTTCACAGTGCCTAGCTTAGCTGACAGTTCACTTTTTAATGGGTGAAATGAAGCCTAGACATTAATAAGCACAGGCCTCTGACTTCAGTGGAATTTTGCGTCCTTATACAAGTCAGATTTCAGGCTCAATTGTGTCAGATGGCAATTTATAGTATCTTTCATGTTCCCCTGAAAAGCTATGTGTCCTGTGTAGCCTGGGGACTGTTTCTGACAACAAGGCTGTAGAGCAGAAAATAGTGGGTTGATGACAGACAAGACCCCAAAGTTTTGTGTGTCTTGAAACATGAGCAGTGTGTCTTGTCCCTGTTGATTTCTGTTAACTTTGAAAAGGCCAAGAGTTTAGTGTAAGTAGCTGGAATGCAAACTAGCCCATAGCCAGGACTAGTATTACCGTAAGAACTATTAGAATAGTGCTCACAGTAGGAAAGGAATTGTCTTGAGCTTCTATGAAAGAAACTGAATAAAATAGCAATATGTATTGTTGACATTATCCCTTTTTTGCCGCTCTTTGGAGATGATGCCAAAAGGACACGTTGGTGTGAAGTTGATTTGGACCTGTGCAGCCTCACATTGCTTAAAATTATATGCTAAATTAAATCTCAGACTGTGTCTGGTTAGATGGAGGTGAGTGTCTAAGATACATAGGGACTCTTACAAAAAAAAAAAAGAGGTGGCTTGGAGCTTCTAGTTCAGTTTTGCTCAAAATAGATAGCCTCTTAGAAGGTGGTGACATGTAAAAGGAACATTAGTGATGCAGCACAACATTATGAGACAAGCCCCTTCTCCCTCCACCACCAAACCCCTGAAGCATCATACTCTGTAAAAGATGCATTAGATTTATCAATAGACCTTTCTTTACTCGACTGTGCTGCAATTCCTTTTGGGAGAAGTTGGGTTTTCATCAAAGACACAGAAGACTATAAAATTGGAAGCAGATGTGAGGTTGGATTGGATAGCTATATGGCTGTTTCTTTTGTGGAAGCACTTTTGAACAAACCCAGCCTTATGTACTCCTGCTGTCTTGCACCATGTAACTCTCCTGCCTGCTTTTTACATTTTCCAGAGAATCAAGACGTGCAGTGGGACTAACCGATCTAAATGTAAACTTCTTCCTTACCACATCATCTATCTCTTGATTATCCAATGGTTCTTGTATTCTTTGGAAGATCTGTTTAAACAATAACCTCAATATTTTGCATTGTTAACAAAATACAAAAAAATTACAGGCAGCGCTCTGCACATAGAGACTGAACTTAGTCATGGTTCCTAGCACTCTTGCTGGCTTTGATGAAGTATGTAGCTGGCCCCTATATGATATATTAATCTACTGGCATACTTTAATTTGCTGAAAACAAGCTTAGATCTCATTTACTTGAAAAAAGCTGTGTCTTCTTGCATGATGTTGTTATTAGTGAAATTGATGAACTGGGAGGAACAGTACAATTTTAAAAATTATTATCTTTTTGTCGTTCATTTTTGTTTAGTGGCCTCGGTGCCTCATGCAATATGCTTCAATGAGAAGTCAAACAGCAGGATTTTTGATATTGTTTATCTGTTGGTGATGTTTCTTCAGTTCAGATTTACAGCATGAATGAGCCTGGATCCAGGGAGATTCCACAGCCTGCCCAGAATTCATGAGGGCTTGTCCAGCCTGATCCAAGTCTGTATAGTGCTTAGTTCCACGTCTTGTACCAGCTGTATGTGAACATGCAGTCTCTTAGGAGTTAATTCGTTTCCCAGAGCGGGGGTGGTACCTGAAGAGAGCCCCAGGTGCTATTGCATTTGCTCCCAAGGGCAGCCTGGCAGCTGTTCCACTGAGAGCCTTCCTTCCCTGCGCTGATAAATTGATGGTGAAACGCTATCGTTTCACAGGACAGAGGGAACAACTACACACCTGGAAGACTGCTCTGTGTCACTCAAGGGTTAGCACAGAGCCTCGGGCTCTGTGGTTTTGAGCTCCAAGAATGGACATTTCCACTCATCCTTCATCCCCCTTGGCCTTCCACTACACAGCTATGCATGTTTTCACTTCTTAGGTCTTCACCCCTTACTGCCCACTATATGCTCCATCCCAACTGCCTTCCACTCATCAAAGACCTGCTCAACATCCCTCTCAATCCACCTAGCCTCTATGTGCTGTGCTTACGCCTTCTGTGTCTTTTATGAGGTCCGCTTGTTTCACAGGATCAGCCTTTAGTTTGGCTCACTTCTGGTGCTAAGCAAAGGTGATGAGACAGGAAGAAAGAAAGTGGCAAGCGCTGCTGAATGTGAGCATTTCTCCTGCTAAGCCTGCATCAACACTGCAGTTATTTTGAACAAGAGAAGTAATTAATGCTTTTTTTCATGGTGAAATAGCCTCTTGGAGATATCAATGTAAGGAGTTCAGACCCTGAGATTTAACTATGAAAAATCACAAGTGAGAGAGTGAAATGGCAAGTTTTCGATAAAAAAGTTACTTAAAATATTTCTTATGCAAAGGCAAACCAAGGTTCACATGAAATGTGTATATTTTGTGAAAAGTAATTGTGTCAAACTAGGATATCAGAATTCTTTCATTACAGTGGAAAAGGTAAGAGATCCAATTCAGCCCATGGATGAAGCTGCTTGTGTAAGGCTGAGCCCACCACTGAAAGGTGCACAGTTCATAACAGAAGATCTTCCCAGTTGTGAGGTCACTTCCTAAATCTCTACAGCTCACCATGCATAATACACTCCCCCAAATTTTGTGGAACAGATCAGGAAACAGATTCTTTTCTCAGCCTTGCCTGCAGTTTCTGTCTCATAAAACAGATAAAAATTGGGGTGTAAATGTACTTCTCCGGAAATACAGGGTTATCATGAATCTCTGGCTGTTTTCTGAATGATTAACCGTGATTCACTGTTTTTTTACAAGTCTCAATGCATTCACAATATGCCGGGTGTCGCAAGAACATGAGAACATCTACCCGTTTGAAACTGGCTAAACAGCTTCACACCGGCATCTCTAGTTTGTAGTAGGAGTCTTGAGAAGGAACTACTTGAGTTTAGCATTCCTAGTATGGATCAGATACTGTCATCTTCTTGAGCATAATTATCCACCCCCACCATCTCATCCTTTCTATATTTCCCAGTAGGAGGATCAAAGGAAAGTTAGTTAACTGCAGCATTCATCAGATAATCCAAAGGAGACATTAATCAGGAAGATAATATTACCAAATAATTAAATAAGGGGTTAATTCCATACTTATTCATCTGATTTTCTTATGATTGTGAGTGTGGTGTTTCTCAGCCTAAATCCTAGTACAAAAGACCCTCTGCTTGAGGAGAGTGGTTCTGGAGGGGTACAAAAAGAGAGAAAGGAAATATGTTTCTTCAGGACACTTGCTAGCTACTATAAGTATTAATGGAAATCATTATTCTCAGCATTAAGATGATACTTGGTGAGTTGCTGAAAAACCACTAAGCAAAAAACTACCCTAATTTTATATAGTTACTTAAGAAAGACTTGCACTGAGGCTTACTTCCTTACTATGTTGTTATTAAATTTCTTTTGTATTTCTCATGTCATCTCCATCTTTCTTTTGTCCAGGTTGGTCACTAGGAAACAATCAGCGGATTTTCCCGTTCTGCTCTGACAGTATCAGTGCTATCGGTGGGTATGTACAAAATGCAAACAGACCATGCAGGGGAGAATGGCCACGCAAGGAAGTCAGTCTGTGAGCAGTGTGACTTAATAAAACGTGGCTTCTGTTGGCATGGTGTCCTTTGACCCTTCACAGTGCGCTATGCTGATCTTTCTCCATCTCTTTAATGATATGCTGTTCCCTAAAGAGCAGTGTGGGTGTGTCTGGTGTCTAGCTCAGCACTGTATGGGCCCACTACTAGATGGACAACCGGTTGCTGAGCTCTGCCTGCTTTTCCCTCACCGATTTGGGTTGGCCAAAAGCTCAGAAAGTTTTCTGTGAGGGAGGTTGGGAGAGAGGGAGAGAGTAGGAAGAGGTAAACAGAGGTAGGAAAGAGGCAGATAACACAATCATTTAAGCCTCATTATGTACAAAACTAAGCTGAAGATGGCTGCTAGTGATTATTATTAATGAAAGTTTATCCAGAATGCAGCACTGAGATGTCAAATGTGCAACAACACCAGTGGTGCAACTGATGGCTGTGGCAGTGGCCTCTTCCTCCCATCCTTACACTTTAATTACAATTCCAGTAACTTACAGTATCTTTTTGTCAACAATCATAGCTGTTGGCCAAGTGGGACTCACCATCCAAAGTCCATTTAATTCTTTGCAGGAGGCTCAGATTGATGTGTGTTGAATCCTAGCTCTTTTTTTACATCTTTACAAATGTGGGCATCATATACTTCCCCTGGAAATGCTTTTTCTCACAGGCTTCCACAGGGTATTCACCCTGTCTAGGAGATACTATTAGCCAGTTTCAACTTATAGTTTTATCTTTAAAAGATAGACCTTTGAAAGGTATACCTTTTTTTTTTAAATGAGGAATGGTAAGGATATATCTTATTTTGTCCTACAGGAGAGTAATGGGAGTGTTTCCCTTCTAAGTGTTGTTCAACCAGGAAGAATAATTGTTCCTCAGTTTTTCATATGTCAGCGTAATAGAAGCTTAGTCATGGAAATCCTTATTACTTGGCGTTTCTGCAGCAGGGAAAAACAGTGTTACTGTATTTTATCAGTGGTTTTAGTTAAAAGTATGCCTTTCATTGTGCTTTTTAAGAACAGGTGTCAAAACAATCTTGTAAACATAAATAAGTGCTAAAAAATATTTTTCTGATTTAAAAAATGGGGAAACTACACCTAGTTAGTTGAATGTGTTAGTCTTCGTTTCCATAAAAAGATATGAACTGTTTATATGCTTCCTTCCACTTCCACAGAGGGAAATAAAATAATTACTCAGTTAACGACAGATTTTATTTTATTGTTATTTAGTGGTTCTGCTGAGTGCAGTAGTATGCTACAGCGTTTCAAATCATCAAGGATTTCTTAGTGCTTTATGGGACTATGCTACGTTGTAGTATGTTGTGTAAATGAGCTGTGATAGAGCAATGATTTACTCATGTGGCCCATAGACACACATAAAAACCAAATTTGAGAAAAGCTGGCTCTAGAAATATTAGCAGGGGAAGTCACATTTTAAGGTGCTCTTTACAATTACACAGAGACAAGTTTATTAAGGACAAGGCCTTTTCCATTCTTGTCTTTTCATTTATGGAAGAGTGTCAACCGTGAGAAGACATGTCTGGTAATTATTGCTGGCTGTATCAGGACAGATCTAGCTGTGACTCACCAGGGTAAAAACTGACTGAGTCAAAGTCACGTATTTATTCTGAGCTAGCTGAAAGTTGTTTCTTTGCAAGTGAAGTTTTTCTTTCTGTCTTTCTTTATGTGGCAATAATTCACTGGTTTGTATGTAGGAATGTCAGGAAAGGGGTTTAGATGCTCATTTGTGCTTTAGATGCTCATTTGTGCTTCTGGTGCTTCTGTGCTGTATTCAGATGCTCTGCTGAGGTAGTGAGCACTGATTGCACGGTATAAATCATTTGATGTCTGTTTGTTTTAGATGATCAGAAGAATGAATGAGACCTCTTAACACAGTCTTGGTCTTTTGTGTAGGTATGCAGGGGGTTGTTGGGCTGCCTGCCTTATCTGGATTATCAGCAGGCTCCTGTTCGGAGATATTAATTATAGGTGAAGCTGTGAATGCCACCTACAGTAAAGCTTGCTTGACACTTTTCATCACAAGACCCTATTTTCAGTTGCTTATAAATATGTCAAATGTATATTATTTGGACTGAAAATTTATAAACTGAGACACTGCATCTGGAGGAATATCTAAAGCTTCAGAAAAAGTGGCTGGGTTTATTGTTTTTTGGTTTTTTTCCCTGAGAACAAGTTTAGGAGAAATGTGTTGCTTTTTTGCTTATCTTAAAAATAAGTGTATATCCAGAGATATACAGAAAATAATTCAATACTTGGAAGGTAGGAGCAACGTGTTCCAATGTTGCCATAGTCCAGGTTTTACAAATGTTGTAGTGCACATGCAAGAAGAACTCAAAAACTGTTAAAACATAAAAAGAATGTGTTAGAAATTTATTTAATTGTGGAGATTTGGATTTTCCAGGTAAACATTATATGATCTTTCCATGATCTTTTCACATGTGGAAATTAGGGGAAGTTCCTCCTATTCACAGAATCTTGCTTGCAAAACATTCAAGTAGTACAAGGATGGTATGACAGAAAAATCAACACTTATTCTTAAGCCTATCTTTCATAGCAAGTCTTGAGTACAAGTCTGTAAATAAAATCTGGTGCATCACAGAGAGCAGTAAGAATTAAAAATATATTGAACATTCATGTATGTAATAATTAGCATCTGGTCTGTTCACCAAATCAGGAAATGACTTTAGGAAAAAAGCAGTCATGCCATCCATAGTCCTGCATGCAGTGTGTACACCAAGGGGCCTGAAATGTAATTGTCTGGGAAATCTTGTAAGGTTGTAAGTTTTGAGTGATTGACCTTGTATCTCTAATGTTCTTTTAATATGATTATTGGCTTATTTGCTACTTGGTATTATCTGCAGCTCAAGCAGTAGAAGAGATAGACAGAAGCATGAAAAAAAAGTAATTCTACACTGAAGGAGAGAATTGGAAAATTCTTTGCTTAAAGCCTTGGATAACTTCTGTTTTGTCTGCAAAATAATATTTTTTCATTGGAAAAAGGTGTTAGACTATCATATAAATAGCCTGCTGTGAATGACATTTTATGTAGCTTAATCAATATCATGCCAGGAACAAAATCTGGGGAAAAAAAGAGTTGTAAATTCAATGCATCGCTTAATTGGACATATGTTGGAATTTACTCATAGATACGCATTACTTATAAAAGAGTGAGAAAATAAACCTTGCTTTATTCTAACGTCAAAACTATTCATATACAAATATTATCTACCTGTTGATGAAATATTTTTATGATGCACTTTTTTTTTTTTTTTGACCAGCCAAGGAAGAGTGGATCTATATTCCAAGCAACAGCTATTGTACACAAACACACAGCACTTTCCACTCATATTTCAAAGAACTCTGCGAAAGTTTCACTGTTTTGTGAGTGGGAAAATAGAAAAATGTGAGTTTGTCTAGAGCATCACAGTATGTCTAATATACTGTATTCTGCCCAGAGGCTGGTGCCCCTCAACATCACTGCAAAAGAGCTGTATTTTGTGTATCCTTAGATGGTGTATCCTTAGTTGTATCACACAGGCCTGCCTGCAGGATGCCCTTGCACAGTGAAATAACATAGATTTTGATTGTTGTTTCGAAGAGCATGGATTTGGAAAAAGTGATTTGAAAGCTAATCAAAGCAGAAAGATAGAGTAGAAACAGGCCTATAGCTAGCTAGCATATTCAACACTATTGTCAGTGTTTAATTAAGAGGCATTTAAGGTTAAATATACAAGCGTGACATTGGCGATTTGATCTCTGCTGCTACATCTAAAGGTGAGAAAAGTTTCTGCCCTGACAAGAAGTTGTGAAAACTTGCAGTCTTGTGAACAGTGGAAGTTTAAAGGTACAGACACGCATGAACTCTTTCAGCCACTGTGCTAGTTAGCTTAAACTGTCTAAATAGTAATGCAACTCACTTTGACTTCAAATGGCTCTGGGAGTGTTTCTGTAAGCAAGCTCTGGCAACAAATGTAAGGGGGCAGTAACCTCTGCAAAGAAGTGATGATCAACATCTGGGGCTCTAACCTTCTCCTAACATGTCTGTATCCAGCAGGGAACAACTGTCCAAAGCCGAACTTCCAATATTTACAGAGCAAAGGTATAGTTTGTTTTAAAAAAATCTCATATTAGCTAAATAATGGAACGTGCTTTGATTCTGCTGGTGCCAGAACAACCCAATTTTTACTTTCCTTACTTAACTAGGATTAGTTTATTCAGAAAGATCAAGATTTGAGTTTTCAGTTTTGTTTAAGTAAACAAAATAGATCTTATGTAAGACTCTTATCTTAGGAAAAAACTTATATGTTATTCATTTGTTTTTTTAGGTGTTTCTTTTTTTAGTCAAGCTGTCTAAGGATCAGGACAATGTGTGCAAAATATTTAATGATAAAATTCTTCCAAAGCACATCACAATTTATTTGGTGTCATTCTACTTTGCCAAGCAGATGAGAGTATACACCACTACCATTAAGTGTTTGAGATTTAAACGCATGCTCTTGAAAAATGAGCAGTGGCGGAGAAAGTTGCTTCCAACACTTCAGGTCTTACCGGGTCCTGGTATCCATTAATTTCTTTACACACAAGATGGCATCACAAACTCCAGATAGGCAGATTGCTCTTTAAATTTAAGAATGACCAAGCTAGCATCTAGAACATCCACAGTAGCATAAGAAACTTCGATATATCATGGTTCTTTATGTCACTAATTTGAATTCAAATGCTGTTTTGTACTTATTTTCATAAATAAATGGGATCAGATTTTGGAAGTTAAAATAATAATCCATGAAAATAATTTCCTGCTTTTTTAAAATTTCCCTGGGAGTTCTAGCCATATTTGTGTCTGTAAAAGTGCAGCACCTGCCAAAGGAGAATAAGATCAAGTTGAGTGTCAATTCTTATAGTTACTTCTGGGCATTCCTTGGTTAAATAATGCATTTGTTAGCCATAGAATAAGTCTGCATTGACAATTCTTGAAATAGCCTGAGTCTTGAGTAAGAGCATTTTATTATACAAAAAGAGACAGGCAGAAGAGCTCTTGTAAATATATTGTCTGCTGCTGGAACACAAATATATAATTTGACAGTATGTTTCTGTGAACAAGAGGAACAAAAGTTATTTTAAACTTCTCTCTCTTTTCCTCCTCCTACCTTTCAGGTTATAGCTTTAATGAAATACCCTAAGTATCACTTATTCCTCTCTGCACTGCTTTCAATATGAGTCTCCAAAGCAAAATGCAACATCTCTTCTGGAAAAAAGGGTATCTGAAAACCATTCTGAGAACTGCAAAATTTGAAATAAGAATGAGAGTAAAAGAAATACAATAAACAGTGTTTACCAGCAAGGCTCCTATGGAACTGCTGAGTGAGGATCACTGACACTCAGAGTTGTGTAATTATGAAACTTAGTGAAGATGAGCTGTTGGGAGATCTCTAATTAGATAGTGCAGCCAACTCTCATAGACAACGTTTCCTACATTCACTACGTGCACTACTAAGGGAGATCACATCAGAGAAGTCGGTGTGTTGTTCCAGTGAAATGGCCAAGAAAAAATATGGGGGATAAATATACATGGAAAGTTTTTTTGGAATGGATCTCTTTGTGTATGATCTATCAGATTCTAGGTTATTCAACACAATGGTAAAGAACAAAGATTTTGGATTATCTAGAGAGCTGAGAGGTGGGTAGATAGATGTCCAGTAGATAGGGTTTTCATCACAGTTTCCACTTGCCTTGATTCTGCCATTTGAGAGATGATAAAATTAACACCTCGTCCTAACTGCTCTGGCTTGCACACATCACAGAAACGAGAGTGAAAAAAACACCCTTCACTATTTGTAACGTACTGTTTTTAAAACATCTCCATTTGCACTTGGGGCAGCAAGTCGTGTTGTTTTGTAGAAGAATTCTCTATTTACTTTACATGTAGCTGTTCTTTTAGAAAATTATTTTTTATACTGGAAGGTGTTAGTGGCTGCCATCAGATGGTTCTTACATCTATAGAAAGTCTCAGTTCTGGGTAAAGATGTTAAATGTGCTAAACAGTTTTCCTTCAGGCTAAGTGATAGGAATATTTAAACATGTTTTAGCTGCTTATAGGAAGGAAATAAGCAAGGCAAAGGCTGAGCAAAATTTGGCTGCTCAGTCTGAGAGACCTGTTCCAAAAGCAGCAGAAGAAATATGTCAGGTAAGAAGCCGTGAGCATGGCTTAAGAGTAAGTGGAGACAGTCAAGATCCTTTGGGTCTTGTGATTCACTGGCCAGGGAGGCTTGGGCATGCTGAGCAATGAGAATGGCTGTTTGATTTTTTTTTACTTTGTGTGGTTCTATAGTTTGCAAACAGCATTGCACACAATCCAGCTGCAGTGAACACCTGTTCATATAATTAGATGTTTCTTTCTCAGGGATGTAGCCCATGGCTAATGCTGCACATACATCAGGTAAGGATACATATCTGACACCAGGTCACAGGAAACCATTTCAAGTGATGAAATATTCTGCTTCTGAAAGCATTTGAGATGTAATGGCCAGAGAAGCAACAAGAATAACTTTATTATTCGTGACATTGAAATGAAAATTATAGAGAAAATGATCCATATAGAAAATTATCCATCTCTTCATTCTTTAAACAACAGTTCAGCACTTCTTTAAGGAAAGCATATTTATTACTTAGGAAAAGAACCAGAGAGCTTGAGGATAAGGTATATGGGGAATGGAGCAACATTTACACTTCTTTAGACTATCCAACTAGGCAAGACATCCCTTCATATTCCTGCAATTCTTTCCAGGTATTTACTTGAGAAGTAGTTTGTGCAGTAATAAAGCCCAATGGCTCAGCCGGAAACAGGATGCGTTCAAAATGTGTGTCCCAACAAACTTCAGGGTGGATGCATGCAAAAAATGATACCTGCTTGTAAGCTTGGACCAGTAATTACTCATGAGGAAGTTAAGAAGGAAAAATACCGAGCAGAAAATGAGTGCAAATAATCTTATCAAAACACACCTAGAGAAAACAGTGTTCTTTTATAATTATTAACAATAATATAGGGTTGGGTTTTTTTAATTACAGCTGGAATAATAGCTGGGGGTTCCAGAGACACCTGTGAGAGCTGTGCATGATTCTTAGGTGTGATGCTAGTATCTTAAATTAAAAGTGCACTGTTTTGCAACAACAGTGGACATCGTAAGCATGGAAATAAAAATGGGTGGCAAGCTGTAACCCATCTGCATCAAAGTCAGTGAGGAAAAGGCATGTTTTACCCTCTATTATTTGTAAAGTAGAACCTGATCATACAATTAAAGGCTTGTGTCATACTGGATACACATAGGGAAAGCACTGTATCTTTGATACTCTCTTCACCTACCAGGCACAATGAGCTACTTTTTGTGTATGTGTGTATCTTGCTGTGCTAGCAGCCCCATTGAAATTATGGGATGAAATAGGTAGGCATGGTACAATCTGTTTTTTAATAATCGCACAACACTCTAGGATCTTCAGGAGAAGGATGCTCAAGGACTGTGAAATAGCTTTTATTAGGCCAGGTGGGTGGTGGTGGTGTGATGAGGGAATGGAGAATTATATTATGGGCCTCGGTTCAGACAGTGCTTGTTTAAATCTGTCACATCTGAGTGGGGCACTTAAGGGCGTTTTTAATGCCAAGCATACGAAACCTTGTTGAATAAGTTAAGCATCAGCTGAGTCAGGTGTATGCCTTTATGCAGTTTGCCCTCTTCTTGGCTCTATTACTCTGCAGCCTGGGAGACTAACTGCGAACAGAGAAAACTTGGCAATGGACCTGGTTTCTTACCCTGATAAGTTGTAATAGACACACGGGTTATACTGCCTGTTAATTTAGAAGGCATTTAACACTTAATCATGCTTGTCTAGTACAAGCCAGGAAGGACACTACTTTCTGCAGCCTCTAATTGGGTGCCATCAGTAATATAAGCCTAAAATTGTCCCAGTCAGCAACTGTATTGCCTAATCAGCATGAGCGTGTGTGCCCATTGGGGATCAGACATAGATAAGCAGGAGAGAGGAAGAGAGAGATCTGAACATATCTACAAGATGAGTGGCATGTCAGGAGCATAGAGGATGTCTAGATTTATGTGCTTTTTGGCAGCGCTAGTGAGCTATTAATCATTTCTCATGAATAAGGCTCTTGTAAATCAGAGGTGGGAAACACTTTTTGTGGATAATCATGGCAAAAATGTCAGCTTTGCTATTTGGCCATATGCTGATAGGATGCTTAGCACTAGAGCAGACTCAATCTCGCACATAAAATCAAAATGGTGCTGCCTTTACATGATGAGTAGGAAGGAGGGAGACTATAGAGAGGTGAACTTTGAAAAGCAGGAAGCTAATGTGTAATAACAGAAGGGGAAGCCTATGGGGTTTTTTTAAGGTGAGGCTTTACTGAGGGAGCCAGGACTGAGTTCTAGTCAGCATCTGAATATAACACATTTAACAAGGAACACTTTGCATCATTTTAACAGCTGGCTGATCAGTTCATGGTTTTCCTTTACTTTTATTACCCTGCAATTTACTATATATGGCCCTTATGTGCAAATACCTCATTAGTCACAGGGTTGCATATTTCATGAAGCATACTGAATGTGCTGTCAGAATTAAATATTGTCAGGATAACAAGCAAGGGCGGGGTTTAATAGCTTTATCACTAAATGCAATGTTCAGGGTGAATAGAAAAGAACCTGGAAAGCAAAATACACAAGGTCTTCCTTCAAACTGTGAAAAGCAAGTGGCTCTAGTGTATGAAACCCATCGCTCAAGAACTGACTTTTAAATAGCTATTGGAAGTGCGTCCTGTGTGAGAGGGGTGAGTTAGAAAGCCTCACCCAGGGCTTTCCAGTGCATACTTACTGTAACCACTTGGAGATGAAAATCTCAGTGGCTCAATCAGAATTAATGCAAAACAGTTCTTAGGTTAAAAATAATGGTGTCCTCAAGGTGCTTTGGTCTTAAGAAATTTGCTAATGTTCATTCCCCTAGAGAGCATCCCCTATGCCCCCACCAGTTTATTCCATTGGCCTCCAGTCCTATTCTGTTTCTTTATAAATTAGCAGCATACAGCGATGGAAATGACACATAGCTGTTGTCCAAGTTAATGCTGGTTGCATCCATGCTGGGGAATAGTTTTCTCACAAGTCCCCCAGTTTTGGACATAGCCTTAGATAGCATCTGTAGGGGTCCTGCCCCTTGCAGGCACAAGGGGCGCTGTCCTGCACTGCCAGTCCAAACCTGCTGAAGTAATGACCTATGGGAGACTTTTAACTGCATTTCCTGGGAGTTGTGGGAAGAAAGTCCAGGCTTTTGAAACTCTCTGGGAAACATCCCTAAATCCCCACGAATCGTTTTAAGATCCCCCTTTCAAATTAGAACTCATGGATTTTGCTCAGGGGAAAAAAGTAGTGCTTTGAAAAGCACTCATAAATTGTGAACAAAAGTATCCTGACAGTGACAGGTGCCAGTGTTTTTCTGTATTTGGGTCAGCTCGAGACAAATTGGGTCAGAGCTGGGCTTGAGACAGGGATGTGCTGTCTCTACAGGCATCACTGCATTTGGTGGTGTTGGTGTGTTTGACATTGCAGACTTACCCCGAGATTTCCCATCTTTTGCCTTAAAGATCAACTGAATCATACTGAACTATTTCCTTCCACGTGGCTAAAATATTGGCTTGTCTTTTGGGAGGGATTTTATTATTACTTTAATTCCTTCCATTTTTAGGGTTATGAAGCTTAGGGTAACTGCATTACAGCTATGGGGATGAGTTTGGCCTCAGGTAAGTTTTACCCACCAGAAGAGGAAGAGATGATTTCAGCATGCTTAGCTTCTCCAGCAGTCTTAATTTACTATTGCTTGGCAGTGGGAAAATCAAGAGAAAGTGAGTGAATCCTCTCTCCTTCACCCTCTTACTTTAAATTCAACGTCCTGTCCGCACTTCTACAAATTGGAGACAATTTGAGACAATTCAAAATTCGAGACAGTTCAAAAAACATAAACCCGAGAATATACTTCTTCCAAACAGGTATTTCAGGATCTTTTTTTGTTTCTCGGTTTTTGGTTGTTCCCCCTCCACACCCAGTGCCGCCCCTAAAACTGTCCCAATAACTGTTACTTCATCTATTCTTGTGGAATTGTCTGTCTAATACTTCCAGATCTCAGTAACTATCCTAGAAGTTCTGTAGTTTCTGTTATCACTGTCCCAGGAATGACATCTAAATACCAATGAATTTCTGGAGATGTTGAGAAAGGGGTGGGGTGAGAGCCAAGCTGCTACATACATAAAATATAATCAATCTACTATGCACAGTACATTATGTAGGCTAATATATTTCAATTATCCTTTCCTTTTGCTAGTTTAACAAACTTGATGCCTTTCAGATGTAGTTCCATGTAGCAGATTTCTCTCTGTTGCCACAATTCAGTCCTGCTTCTCCTTTTTCTGCTCCTGGCTTCACAGTCCTACCCACCTTCTTTGCACTCTCTTCCTTCTTGCTTGTTGTAGAGGCTCCGTTAAAGTGTTTGCTTTTGCTGGGTTGTTCTTTCTGCCTGTTCAGTGAGTTGAAGCGGTGCTGGGCTGTCACAGAAGGAACACCTAGAGCACACGGTTAGGAGAAGGGACTGGGGGAGGGAGTGGAGGAGGAGTAGAGGCGCGAGAAACAGAGCTGCCTGTTTAGTTGTAATTATCTGAACTGCCCTTGACAATGGGTTTGCACAAAGCCATCGGACGGATTTGCTACATTTGCCACAGGGACACGAGAAGGAGGCGAAGTCCGTGCCTCAGCCACTGTGGGCCAGTGCCCCAGAGCCCTGACGGACCTACCGCGATGGGGCAAAGTCCATCATCAGATAGCGCTGCCCTGCTCCCCGTGTGTCTGAGGAGTGTTGGCCCCCCACGGCAAAGGCACTGGGTCTGCACGGGAATCAGTCGCCAAGCCCTTACGCCTTCGAGCGGTGCTCGGCACGGTCCTATTAGCCATGAAAGCAAAAGCCACTGCTGCTTTTTCTTTTTTTTTCAATTTCATATGCCTCGACAACATGTGTGTCTGCTTTCTAAGACCCGTTACCTTTAGAAAATTTCACTCCACAGCACTTTTAAAACTGATTTAGATACTTCTAATGACTTGTAGCATGGGAGACAAACAGAATAGGTAGGGCAGGATATTTTTCATCAAGTTCTTGTTAAAAAGAATGTAAAAAACATTAATTGATACAAAGTCATAAAGATCTGAGCTTCCAGTTATTCTCAGATCCCTTAGGGTGACATTAACCCTCGAGCAGAGGCTTTTTTTAAGGCTTTTACAGCATGCTAGTCCCATGGGAGGTCTGGATAAAGATGTATTATGGAACAATTTTGCTGTATAATTTTCAAGTTCACTATCTGCCTGGATCGTCTCAGTGTTTAGCTGGCTTACGATCCTGCAGCACATATATTGATCCCTAATCTTAGGTAGAGAGATCCAATATAAAGCCACATTAATAAATTTGTCAACTAGATAAAAACCTGACCCCCAGTAAAGCAACTTTATATTGAGTATATATAGTCTATAAATGTTTATTATCTACTTACTATATATGAACCTGAGATTAGTCTGGTAGCTATTTGTGATAAAATATAATTATACATAGATACACATCATATTATATGTATATGCGTGAATAGTTATTATTTTAGCTTTCGTTAAGAAAAGTCAGAGGGGACGGGGTTGTACGTGCTGCCAGTTTTACTTTCTCATACACTGAATAAAGCATGCTCCCAGTCCAGACTAAAGAAAATATTGCCATGAATTAACATGACATTTCTAACTGAAGAATGTAACTTCAGGACAAGAATAACTGGTTGTACTTTCTTATAGTGCTCCCTGTGATTTGATGCAACTTTTCCCCTGTATGTTTTCTTAAATTTTTATGTTTTATGTGAAAGCTGAACACACTGAATTTGTTTGTAATTTGGAATTTAAGGCAAGGCTCTTTGTTAAAAGCCCAGAGGAAGTTTCCATATGACTTATGGGCCATTTGGGCTCAATTGAATTTAATGGGTTTCAGCTGCACCTCCACAATGGCTTTGAAGGAAGTGAAGGGAGATCTATAGGTCTTAATTGCTCAAGACTGGCTTGTTTCTCTTGAAAAAGCTGTTTGCAAAAAGCAGGTTGGAGTATTAAACTATATATCCTGAAAGGGATGAAGGAGCTGCCTTTTGAAGAAGGGACTAGGATGAAAATAGCTTTAAGACATAACTCAGGAGCCGGACTGGTCAATCTGAACTGGTTCACGCTAAATTCTTGTTTGTTTGCTTAAAAATAATCAAATAATTGGGGGGCATGGGTTAGGGTTAGACAGATAGTCCCCTTGGCCTCTCTCATGCTGGTTGACAGACATGAGTGTTTGAGTCAGCAGGTGAACCATGACTTCTAAGAGCAGTGGTTTGTTTATGCTTCCACTGTACAAAGCTTTTCAGTGGAACAGAACAAACCTAACTGGGCAAATTTCCATCTAAATTTCACATTTCCTTCTGTACGTGCATCACCAACGGGCCTTATAGATTGCTGTTACTAAATTTTTTAGGATTATCCACGAGTTTGCATTAGGGGGTGTCTGACCCATATGAATCTGTCACGTTATGACCCTGTTTTCCAGGCAGGCAGGAGAACATGTGAAATGCAAAGTTAAGAATAAAAAGGAGGTATTGTCTTACTCCAGATAAGCCAAGAGACCACATTACAGGAAGTTAACCTTTGGTGTACTCTTGTCATTTTGGCCGGCATCATACAGGCAAGTAGGAAGGGGACATTCTCCTGAGGTACTCGGCAGATGAATGCCAGATGGTACTGTCATAATACGCAAAAAGTAGCTAAATACCTACCAGTTGTGTTCGGTACAAAAGGAACATTTTTCTTTTTTCGAATCCTGCAGGGCAGAACTCAGACAAGCATTTTAATGCAAACATCGAAGTAACTGAAATGTAAAGCTGGAAATCCAAAGAATTCTCCAAAAGCATTAAGTAGCTTTTTAAGCTTTATTCATGTTGGTCCTAATGGATCCTCAAAGGGGAGAATGGTTTATCAAAGACAAGCATTATAACTATGGTATGTTTATGTGGTAGGTAAATGGGCGTTTGTTACATCTGAATTGTTTCTGAAGATGTAGAGAAAAATACCAGGTCACCACTGTCATCATGAACGCAGTGACACAGCCGTGCCTAGCTAGGGGGAGAAGTGTTTTCCCATGCTAAAATATGGTCACTTTAAATTCCATGCAAAATTATAAGAACAAAAATATGCTGCCCTTTAGAGGAATGGCATTTGGCTAAATACCATGCTACAAATCTTAGATGTGAAGGGCTGCATGCAATCATTTACATAGAAGAACTTCGTCGATGTGGAACTGTGTCTCAGTCCTGTAGGAAAAAAATATTTCTGACTAACTGGCTCTTTCAGGCTATGAAATTTATTGCCTGCAGATAGAAGCCGAGTAGGTAGGTGTGATGCTGTGACAGAAATGGTTAGCTCTGTCCTTCGCTTCATGTCCTCAAATCGTCTTCAGCAAGCTTTATATCGCCCATTTCCTGATAGCTGAGTTTGTTAAAGCAATGCACTTAAATATGCATGCCTCAATCATTATTGTCCTGCGTTCTGGCCTATTCAAGATTAGAGAAGTTTTCCTCAAATCTTCCCAGAAACGTTGCTAAGGTTTGTCTGTTCGTTGTCTTCAGTGGTTGCATCTTCTTTCATTAACTAGGGTAGCTGGTGTTGAAAACCAAACAGAAGGTAATGACAGACCGCAGCAAGCTGTCTGTTGCTGCAGATGGAGGATACCTCTAGGATTTGGGTCAGAAAACACTTGGCAAGCGTCCCTCTGAATTCTTCTTGTCACATGTTGAGGAAGCCTGCTTAGTGGCAGGGGTGAAGAAGGAAGCTGAAATCTTAAAATGGCTGCAATACGATTTTTTTTTGTTTTATTTTTGTTTAGCATCAAAGCTATTTACAGCGTATCTTGCCAATTTATTCATACTGTTGCTGTCATATGTTTTTCCTGATTCTCTGTTTTCAGATCAGGAAAAAAAAATCCAAACCCACATGATCCCATTTAAGTTTGTAGAAGCAGGAAAAACGAGACTTAACTTGTGCCCCCTTTGGAACTGGACCTTGCAGAGATGTTCTAAGAAGCCATTTGTTTTCTCTAAGCACGGTTCAGGTTCACACAGGCGCGCAAACGCATTCGGATGGTTTCCACTTGAAATTCCTCATCTAATCCGAATAGCTCGCAGCCTCGAGTGTGGAACTGTGAAGGGGCACCCCTCACACCCTAAGCCTCCCCAGGTGTGCAGTGCTTTGGGCCGGGGAAAGCAGCGCACACAAAGTTTGCACTTCATTCTCTTGCTCACAGATCTTGAAAAGCTTTCATCGCCTCCTTTCTGAACTGCTTGTGAAAAGAAGCAGAGTGGTATTTGAGGGAATCCTTCGTTTCTTTGGAGACTCCGCTGGCTTGGGCAGAGTAAATTTCAGGTTTGCGAGTCAGCAGTAAGAGTCACTGTGTTTAGAGATGCCAATTGGGCAGATATGCATGGCCTGGAGAGGAAACAGATTTGCTCCTCGCTACTATGTGTAAGGTAACATACCGTATTGTTTGTAGCTCTACATGACAGCCTTTTAAACAAATGCCTCTTTCTTTTCCTCTTCTAGGGCACGAATAAGTGGATGGTGGCAAAGCTGCTTGAACCTACTGCACTGCTCTAGCTACTTCCTTATAGCCTCTTCTATCCAGGTAGTCCCTTTTCCCTAGAAAAAGTCAGAAACTACCCAGGAGCCAACACTCTCCTTTCCCAATAAATAGTCCCTTGATAGAATTGAAGCTGCTGTGGCTGCAGGCAGGGGAAGAGGATGCTGCAGGCATGAGGCTGGCCTGGAAGGAATGATTGTAGAGGTGGGAGAATATCCATATTTCGTTCCAGGTCCTGGAGATGCTGTGATTGTATTGCCTTGGCTCTGTCACATTCGTTTATCTTTATGGGGACCTGCAAATCCACTTTACAAATCACAATACAGTATACCAGCAGCTTTTTTTTTTGTTGTGTGTGTGTGTTTAACTAGTAGGAATTATTTTGCAGATATATCTCCTTTGTCTGTATATCATCTGGAGAAGTACTCGGTGCATTTATATGTGTTGACCAGACTTCTTTTTTATATTGCCATAACAGTTGTGTTGCTCGTTGATCCACAGGCTTACATTAGGGTCTGTAGAGGTACAAAACCATAACACTTTAGAAACGCACACTTAAATATATTGTACCCATTTTTATTAGAAAGGGAAGGAAGTTACTTTTTCGTGTTTTTCAATAATGTATATTAATTTTTGTGGCTGTGCAAAAGGAAAAAAATAGAAACACAACAAGCATAACAAATGAAAAGACACAGTCTTTTGTCCAAGAAGCTCACAAATTAAATTTAGACAGAGCTGATGAGTTAGGTTAACAAACAGAAATGGGGCAGTAGGTTAAGGAAGGACAAGGGTTACAGAAATAAGATTAAATGCAGCCCATGCGGTACACCCTAATACACTTCCTTATGCCCTGCTCCAGTCCCAGGGGCTTCAGAGAAATGGCCAAAGATTAGCTCTCGGGGCAGAGAACCGTCTTTGTGGCGTTTGTTTTTATAGTGCCTAGTTCAATGAGACAGTAATCCCCATTTGGGGTCCCAGAGTGCTACAACACAAATAATATGCACAAAGTAGTAGCAATAAGATCTCTTGGCCCACCTCTTTTCTGAGTGCTGTATCTGAGCCTAACTTAATCAAAAAAGGAAGGGTTGTGCAGCTTTTAGGGATGTAGCCATCACTTTGGATGTTTGTTCTTAGCTGTTGAAATTTGGCTCATTCCTTTCAGAAAGGATATCTTGATCTGCAGCTAAATTTGATATTGACCTTTTCCTTCTCCCTGTCTGATACTTGATAACATCTGAAATGTTGGGTATGACTCTGTAGAGGTAGGAATACCAGAAAAGAGGATTATATAATATCTGGGCAATGGCAGTAGTTATCAAGAATATCCAGAAATGCTGATGCTTGCAAAAGAGGCATCAGAAAACACTCATGTCTGACCAGAGGTTTTTGATTCAGATGGATGAATTGAAGACTAGGCTTGGAACCACTGTTGCCTGGCCTACTGGGTAGGTCCAGATGTGTCACGGCCCAGCAGTTTGCCAGTCAAGAAGGTCAGCAAGCTCATGGGCTGTGAAATGTATGATCTGCTCCATCAGAACTATTAGTATGTGAAATTGGCTGCAATATGATGGTCTCTGGAATTTAAGAATAACCTGGAAAAGTCAAACTATGTTTAGACCTTAGTTTTAAATGTGATCTGAGCCAGAATTCATGCCTCAGACCTGCTTCTACTATATTTTGGCTGCACCACGAGGTGTTAAAGTTTAGCTGAAAAATAGTTTCAATGCTGCTGTTTCACTGGTTTGGGCCCCACAGTGGTCATCCTTCTCTAGTCCTTTACCTGCTATTTCATCCTTTTAAGTCCAACTCCCTCTAGAAACATGAGCTTTCATGCAGTTGTTAATTCTTATATGTCCAAGTAATGTGGTTTTGGATCAAGAAGACATGGTCAGTTTGTCTAATTAGCTTCCTGCCACTATAGCCAAGGCAGAAATTTAAGGTACAGTAACTCATTTTATAGTCACTCTATCTGGCTCTGAATATAGATTGGAAAAATTTTTTGCTGGAGCAAGATGTGTGCTAATATTGTTATGCTATATTAAAGTGCTCTTTAAAAATAAATTAGATTCTTATGAGTGCGAGAGACTAGTATCCCCTACCACAGCCAGACCTGACACAGGCAAGTCTCCTCCTTACCCAGGACTTCTAAATTCTTCCACGAAGGGGAAATCCAACCAAAGATTTGTATCCCACACTGTTGTGTTGTTTTTTTTTTTTTTAATGATCCCTAAAGAATTTGCTGTTGAGTCTTCAGAAAGACTAGATGAAATATTAGCTGTGGGGAGAAGAACACATTTGGAACCACACCGGTTCATCAGGGCTGTGCATGCACATCTCCCAGTGCTAAACCAAGCTCCTGTATCAAAAATGTGTCCCAAATATTTAGGGCAAAAATATTCACTCCACTTGTAAGCGATGTTTCTCTTCTGGTTTTCCTCTAGGCTTCCAAAAGCTGCCCCTTAAATGTTGCTTGTGAATGGAGAAAATTATGCACTTTCAAATTCTCTCCTGGGGAATGAGGGCTCATATCTCTTCCTCTCACACTGATAGTAATTTCACACTCTTTTTTTCCCAGCAATTGAGCCTTTCCTTGTTATATATGGCATGCATGTTTCATTTTCATTAGGGCTTTTATAGTTTGAGAAGCCTGATGAGCAATGGAAGGGAAGGGGCTGAGTGGAAGTACTGCCACTTGAAGGAAAGCAGTCACAGGAGGTGGAAGGCTCTCCTGTGTCCCAAATACTGCCACTTTGGTCCTCTGCACTGCTGCCTTCCCTCAGATAATGCAGGGTTTTGCTGACACTAAAGCCTCCAGTGAGGCTACAGCCTCTGCAACTGCTATTGCAAAGCAATAAATACACACATAGGGACAAAATATCTTAAACAAACAAAGGAAAACGTGGTAGTGGCTGGGTGGAAACTAAGCTAAACTAGATTGGGGTCAGACTTTCACATGACTGACAATTTGCAGCAGCTAGGAGCTATTCTATTGTATCTGAATACTGTCGTATCCCAAACGTGGTTAATTGCCACGCAATTGTCAAAGCATTCTAGGCTGATCATCATCAAAGAGCTCACACATTATTAGTCTTGTCTTTCACCAGGAGAAGGGCAATACTTGGAATCTTTTGTGGGTGAGAAGACAGGAATGCTGCTCGCTGCGTTTTGTAACTTCTCGTGGCTGAGCGTTTTAACTTGTTGAATAGTTTGTCAACTGCGTGGATGGTACTTCTTCCCATTCTCGCTGATGGGGAGAGCTCTCAGGCACTTGTATAATCTCTACTGGTTGCTGATGCTTAACTGTTGGCTTGAAGTGGGTTGCACGACCTTATACCGATTCCTGGGCACTGCCGTGGGACTTCAGTTTTTGTGCTTTAATTACTTACGGAACTAGCCATACATAGGAAGAAAACTCAAAATAATTTACCTGTAAAGGGGTTTTTTTTGTTGTTAAAAGCCACCTCAGACCTATAAGGTTGTTATGTAGCAAAATTCAGGTAGGTATACCTTTATATGATGAGTATGTACAGCTTAGGTTTTGAAAATCCAAAGGATATTTGAGGTCTCTTACTGGTAACAGCAGCATCAGAAGTATTAAATGGATTCTGTGAACACAACAAAAACTGATAGCTGTCAGTAATGTCGTATAAACTGTTTCCTGAAAAACAGCCCACACTGTGGCAATGCAATCAAACTTCCTTTATATGAAACCTTCATGTACTCTCCCAATTCTTTTCTTTCTTCATTCCCACCTTCCTCCCCCTTGGCATTCATTCACACCGACTTATTAGAATTGTCTGTGAAGCTGGCCCAAGGAGTCGTACATACTATTTACATCACAACAGAGCCTGGGGGCATCAGACAGGGCTGAGGGTCTGTTGTGCCAGCTGCTATTCATCCTTTAAGTACAAGGTTAGTCGCTGGCCCAAAGAGACTTCTGTCTTGAATTTTAACACATAGACCAGAGGGAGATAATTGTTTTCCTGATGCTGAAGCATCTAACATCAAGTTGCTGTGAATAGCAGTCTTTAGGAAAACCTCCTCCTCTCTTGCAGGGGTATCACACAAAGTGCCAAATTGAGATATCCTGAGATCATCGCTGGCTGTTGGTGCAGAAACCACAGCAGTCAACCAGTGGCATGTAACACACACCGGGCAGACATAAAAGTGAACAAAGTGATTTCACAAATTTAACGCAGGTCCTGTCTAAAGCTCTTATTCAGAGCATGAGTGTATTTCTACCTCAAAATAAGAGAAAACAATTCCTGCAAGTCTCTCAAAATCAACCAGATTTTTGAAAGCTTTTGACTGGAATAAAAGCCTCCAAACTCAAAAACCTTTAAACCATTTAAAGCCAAGTTAGAAAGCCTGTAAATATACAAAACACTGGAGACCACCGTATGCTAATATGAATTTAACAAAACACATAGCATTACCAAGTGTAATTATACAGTCCAGCTATTAGTAGCTTTACCTCTGGCTGTTCTCCATCCTGCTTTCAGGCTACATCCTTGCCTTTCATCTTATTCTACACCACATGAAACAGGTGAGCTGTTCCCTTTATATAGCTCAAGGCTCCAGTCACATGGCTCTCAAAGCTTGGTATCTTCATTTAATCAGTTGAAAGAATCAAAATAATCAGAGATCTTTCATGAAGTCCAAGCCAAAATTTAATTCTGTTAAACATTCAAAGCTACCAAGCTCAAAAAAAAAAAAAACGAAAAAAAATTAATTAATTTTTCCCAGGAATATCTACTTTGAAAAGCTGCCCTGGAGGGTACATTTGTAGTCTGGAAGAATATCTTTCACAAATCAGCCATACATCACTGCTAGCAAGTTCTACAAAAAGAGATTTCCAATGCTTTTTATTGTCAAGGCAACACTGTGGTTTCTGCATCCCGTTTGTTCGCGCACAGATAGTAACTGCATCCACTTTTTATCTGATCCATTTGAATTTTTATCTTGACTTAAACCGCTACTGATTTCTTACAGGAAAGTACAAATTGTTTAGGGTTATCTTCAGCAGTAACAACTTCTGACAGCAGAGAGATGGTGACGCTTGCCCTCAAGTCTGTATTTGTTACCTCGGTGCTGGATCAGATGACAGTGCCAACAACTGGGTAGAGCAGTAATTTTCAGTTTTGGGGTCCTTGAATGCATGGGTGAGACTAACAAATGATTTTTAAGGAGTCTGTGAAAGGTAACTCAGATAAGGCAGACTCATGACAATGGGTTTAATTTGGCTTGAAAGGAGCTTGAAGTGCCTTTTGGAAGTGCTGCGGGAATTGCAAACTGCAAAAGATTAGGTCCCTGGGGCTATGCTATCGGCTCTGATTTGGGAGTTTGGGTCCTTGTTATCCTTGTTGTGCCATTCTTTCTCTAGTGCATGAACAACCCTACGTTCTTGCATATGGGTCCTCTTTCCACCTATACTATCTGACCCCAGAGGAGGCATACAGCAGTTCTGTTTCTCTCCACCATAAGCTTTTCTTTACACTTATCAGATGATCTGTTGCTGTTGGGTATGTTACTGTCATGACACATCACAAGTCCCAGGATTAGGCCTCGGAGAGCCTGCAACTGTACCTTCTGGGCAAGTGAAGTATTTCCCGACCTTCCTATATTCCCATGAACAAAAATGAGGAGACATTTTATTGCGTTTGTTTCAAGATCTGTGCTGCTTTTAGAAGTAGAAGAATATTAAGATGCCTACTAATATGAAAATAAGTAAAATATATGTGTGTGAGAGTTTGAATTTGAGACAAAGAGCTGTATTTTCCAAACACAGATATACGTGGTGGTAGTTCTGCTAAGGGTTCATCTGTTCTGTGAAGTCACCCTCCTGACATGAAGGTCACTGTTATGTATATTTGCTAAAGGCATTTGAGGATCATCTAGTCCAAACTCTTACTTCAGACAGAATAGATTTTAAAGTTAGGTTTCATTGTTCAAGGGCTGTGTCCAGTCAAGCTTTGGAGATTCTACCTTCTGGATAACTTTTACGGTTGTGAAATTTTTTCCTCTCATGATATTTTTTGCCCCTTAATCTCAACAAGAATTCTCTGGTGGAACCTTGTTCCTGTCACCTCCCATCCTCATGCTGTGCACTTCCAAGCAGAGCTGACACTGCCTTCCCCATACTCTCCCATTTGGTAATTGCCTACTGGAGTAGGGTGCCCCTTCATCCATCTGTTTTCCAAGCTGAAAAAGCCCAGTGCTCTCTGCCTCCCCTCCTCTATTGTGTGCTTCTTCCCCCTCACCGTCTTGGTGGCCCTCCACTGGACTCGCTTCAGAATGCCCATAACTATCTTGCACCAAGGAGCCAAGATGGGCCACAACATTCCCAGTAAAAGCTCATAAGTGCTGAATATGGAGGAGTAATCATTTCTCTCCACCTTCTGGCTACAAGCTTGCTGCAACAGCCCAGTGTTTGGGATTGAGTCACGAGGAGGAGGCGGAGGTAAGCACGGGTTACGGATGGACGTGCTGTAGGGCACTGAGGTAACATTGCTGCACACACTCTCATCTCATGTAGGATGGCATGGTTTCGGCAAACTGGGTGTCTGCTCTCAGCTTTCTGCCCCACCCTGCTGCTCAGACAGGCTAATGCTCGTGAATCACTGTAATTCAAAAAGAGTATAGTTTGGTTTCAATTGCCGCAGCTGTGAGCTGCGGCACTCACACAGATGATTCACAAAGGGTTCAGCCTTCTAGGCCCAGGGGCTGGGGAGGCCACTGTTTGCAGTGCCAGAAATCACTACTTTGTCTGTGTATGAGGGGTCTTACATGCACCGTGGGATTTGGTGGGATTTGAATTAAAACCTCAACGGTTATTTCTTTCCATCCTTTTCTTCCGCTCCTCTACATTCACTGTGGAGGCTGTCAGGGAGTGGGTTAACTGATTTGTCTGCTATTTTATTATTGGATTTGGCTGGAGAACTGTTGTGGGGAATTGTGTGGAGGAGAGTTCTTCTCTTAGTTCAGCTTTGGAAATGTGGCAAGGTCAACAAAGAATGGGCAAATTTCTTTGTCAAGCCGTAGACAGATTTCATATGGGTCATGGCAGGAACTCCAACCTTAATGCTACCACCAGCAACAGTCTTACAAGAGCTGCGAACTATTTGGCAGAAAACTGGCAGTTTTGTAACCAAAATCCAATTTTGAGGGAAAGTTAGCTCTGAGCGGTTTTTTGGATACTGTTTTGCTGTTGTGAAAAGCAATACATATGGAGACCCATTAGAGCCTAAGGCTATTGTTGATACAGTCTTGACTCATTCTTGGCATTCCCTTACCTTCCTTTGATAGCTCAGCTGGTAGAGCGGAGGACTGTAGGCTCTCTCTAGAAAGCAATCCTTAGGTCGCTGGTTCAAATCCGGCTCAAAGGAAAGACTTTTGGGTTTTGTTTTCACTTTTGTCTTTCATTTATTTCTGGAGTTTACAACTTTGCAGAACTGCCCCTTCCGACCACTTTATGCTCTATGAGAAATTAGCTTATTTGAAAGATATCACTTTCAAGGATTTACTTTTCACTACCCTCCTTTTCTCCTTCAGCTCGTTCTTAAACCTGTGGTGAGTTGAGCATTACCACCTCTTTACCAAGCCACCTTAAGAGCTGTTCTGCAGGTGCTTAACAACTTTCGGAGACCCTTGGTAGAGCACATAGTGCAGAGCTTGCAGAGCCCCTTTAAGCTGAGTTGAGTGTGGAAGGTGGGAACAGGTCCAGTTATTTGGGCACCTTTTGCTAGTTTCATTCCTTTTCCTACCTCATTCTTTCATCTTGAAGTTCTGAGGTTTTGAGTGAGACAGCAGGGTGCCAAGAGAGTTGGGGAAAAAAATGTTTTTGTGAAGACAGGAGCAGAATGCCATGATCATTGAGGTCCTGATACCTGTCTGAGATAGCAACTACACGCAACAATAATCACTGGCCTCCTGAAAGGGTTGTGAATACCACTGTGCATGCTGTCCTGAGGTACATAATTTCCATGCACTGACCATTTCAATGAAGATTTGTAAAGGTTGGGGCTGATTACAAAGGAAATTGGGTAACAAAGAGCCCTATGAAAGGACACCAGAAGCCAGGTTAAGGAAGGATTCATTCATACAGAAACTGACATCAGAAACTTTCAGAGAATAAAAAACAGGGCACTGAGACCTGTTAAAATTTTGTTTCACACAGGAAACTGACTCACTTTCACAAGACACAATCAGTTCTGAGACATCTGTAAGAGGCTTTATTAAAGAAAAGATTAGAGGGGTTTAGATGTTTACATTAGAGGAGATGACATTAGAGATCCAAATCCCAAAGCTCATGCAAAGCTTCTCATGCAAAGCATCTCTTCATGCAAAGCGCAATGCTAAGCTGAACAAAGGCAGGAGAAGGAGGTGGCAATTTTGTTCAGTTGCTTACCTTTTGAGGTGCTTAATAAGAAATATTCGCGAGTAGTTGGAGTCAAATAAAATGAGGAACCGGTACTAAGCTAGAACGAATTACCAAGTGATGATACGTAATCCCAGTATTTTAAAGTGTTTTTTTTCACTAGTTAGCATCAGATCAATGACCATTGATCATAGTACAACAGCCGTTTTCTTTGTCCTTCCAAATCCAGCTGCATTAATTCCTCTTCAGCCTGCATAGCAATACAGAGTTACAACTTCATAACCATAATGGGTTTTTGGCGCAGGGAGGCACAGGACCTGAAAAGGCTGTTCTGCCTCTCCTCTCAACAACACAACCTGCTCTCAAGGTCCTGGGAGTGGGGAGGGCAGGTTATGCATTTATTTTTCTCTAAGTCCTCCCATAGCGGAATGGGGTTATAAAAACAAGGGTGGGAGAGGCAAGCAGATTCCTTTGCAGTCCTTCTACGACTCCTGGGGAGGAGGATGTACAGCAGCATCATCTTCAGTGAGAATCTGGCAGTCACTTTAGATGAGGAGGCAGGGAGTGATATGAGCCTGGGTGATGCCACAGGAGGAACTCCGGTGCATTTGTAGCTTAGCCTGGGTTAGAAATCTGTCCCAAGGCACCTGGGACAGATTCTCTTCTTACAATGTGCCTTTTATGGTCTTGATGAGCAATAAGGCAAAGCAGGAGCCTTCCCAAATGAGAGAAGACGTAATTCCTGCCTTTAATTGCTACAATAAAGCTGAAGCTTTTGATTCAAAACCTTCCAATAATCATAACATGTAAATCCTTGTACTCCTGTCAGGGAAGGGACCAATGCTTTGCCTGGCACTGGGGAATGGTGGTGACTGATGAGGTGACTGGCTGCCTCACAGGTGTTTTGTGCAGATCTTTGCTGACTTAATATTTCAGTCTGGGTTGCACGAGGTATGACCGAAACAAGAATGAAAGGAGAAAGGATTAATTAAAAGTAAGTTCTCATTGCACGTGGTATTCCTTTTGTGGTTGAAGAGGGTAAGTTGTTACAGCATGGATTCCCCCTCATACTACTGCACACCAGTGGGTAATTGGACCCTAGTGGAAATACCATCTAATGTGGTTAGCTTCTCTTATCCCATGGCTGTTCCATGGCATGCTGTTTCAGCTACTAGGACTGCCCTGTACTGATGCAGTGGTGACATGGACTCCATGTCTTTCTCTTCAATGACATCTGCACAAGGTAATTTTACAAAATAAATTACAGCAAGTGTAGCCATCAAGCCAGAAACATGAATTTAAATAAAGTTCTGGTGCTTTTCTCACACATGGAATGTAAGAAGCATTTAAAATTTTATTATCTCCTGTGGTTAGGAGCTTCAGCCTCTTCTTTAATCTTGAACAAGCTTCCCCTCACAGCCAAACATCTCTGACTCATAAGACATTGTGGAAGTTGCTGTGTCCTTGTCTGAGAAATGGCACCCCACAGACCAAACCTCTGAAACAAAGATCTAACCAGGTGGGGACACGATAAAACAGCAGTAGTATACTCCTATTAGACAAAATAATGTTTGTTGTAAGTGGGATGAATGGGATTTTCCTTCCCTTTCCTAAATACTTCCTTTTTGTCTTCTTGTCTCACCTCTTGTCCAAAATCTTCCTGTCTCACGTCTTGTCCCAAATCAAGCCTTTAACCTGTCACCTATCTTAGAAGCAGTGTACTGCATGGTGAAGAAATTGAGCTCACATAGTTGATGTAAGCATGTTGCAAAACATCTGTACTTTTTCCCCAAAGGCAAGAGCAGTGCTTGCATCCCCATAGGACAACCTGGTGAGTCGAATCTAGTTGCCTGTGCCCACAAAGCTCCTTACGTGGTTATTTTGCACCTTTGCTAAGCAGCAAGTGTTCTGTGGTTTGTGACTGGTCTCCTCTGTGCTCATTCTGAAAGTTACTTTTTGTTAAACATTAAAAGTGCAGTTTTGCCACTGGTGTAACTCCAAGTTCTCAGTTGTACTTGCTTTGAATGGCTTTGTGTATCTTGAGCTTTGTTTGTTTGTTTGGATCCCAGCTTCACTCTAGATACCTGATTTAATCTGCTTGCATCAAAGCTGTATTGCAGGGAATGCTCGTTCTGACACAATGTGAAACAACCAAGCAAAGCAGGGTCTGCCTAGGGAAATTAGATTAACCTTAAAGAAACTTCAGAAAAGCTGGGTAATCTCAAAATTTTGGATGCTGTGAGCTGCCTGCTCTGGTATCAGGTTTCAGCTCAGAAATGTAGCACTGCATCAATGACAAGATTGAAGCTCTAATTTTGTACTGAGCCCACTGCTTTGAGCACTATAAAATTTTTCTGCTTTGCTTTCTTGTAGCCACCTGTTCCTTCTGGTCATGCAGATTTTGACAAAAATCTCTGAGCAGGGTCATATCTTTGTAAAGTTTTTCACTATGACAAGGATAACATGGTCCTGTTTTCTGTCTGGAATAATAATATGAATCAATACAAACAACTGCATGGTTCCCTTACAGCTCTAGAGGTAGAATCATGGCAATTAAAATAATGTGCAATTAAGGAGAGCTTGAAAAAGCTTTTAAATCCAGGAAGCAAGTCAAGATGCTTTGCTGATGATTTGCTAGTTTGTAGAAATTGCAAGTGGTTGCAAATTGGTTTGCTTTTACGGTGAAGTAAAACTATTCTCCAGCATGTGTTTAGCTGAATTTATGAAAAGCATCTCAGCATGGCTGGGAATGACTAACAGTAGTTGTTGCCTTTACTTACAACCACCAGATCAGGTAGTTTTACACTGAATTAAGCAACTCTTTGAACATCTCTTCAGGCCTTCTTAACCACCCTCTACCAACCAATTTTTCTTCTATTGTCCTTGTTATAATCAGGCCTTGATAAGCATTGCTGCCAGAGACACCCAATCGGTCCCATGTTATCATCTGGATATGATTAGAGTCCTCAGGACAGACTGAAGCCATTTGACAGCACAGATTAGTTCCTTAGTTCAGTTTGTGCCATTTCACCATTCACTGTTGTAAAATTCTTGCCTCATTTAAGAGTATACCTTTTTTCCTTTTTTTTTAATTTTTTTTTTTTACATTGTAAATAACACAATCTATTTGGTTGTGTGAATCCAAGTAAGCTTTGAAGTTTGTGGCTTTATAATTTGAAAGTTATCTGGAGAGTGTATGCTTTCTTGTCATATTTAATCAATGCACAATAATCAATTATCATACCAAAGTGTTCAGTTATTCCTTAGTGCTGAGGTGCTGTAGCTCTTTAGCTTAATTTCACAGAAGATTCTCAGCACTCTCACTGCAGCATTGGGGTTACATATCTGACTGCTTAAAGATGTCTGCTGTGAAAATGAAGATGGTACTATTTGAACACCAACCACCTCACAGAAAACAGTGTCAGATGCTTCTTCAGCACTGCAAAGCACTTCTTCCTATCCAGTTTGTGAGTTGGATGTACGGTGTTCCTGCCAGTTACTAAGAAGACAGGCTTTGTCTGTCTATCTGTGCTTTTATGCTAAGGAGGGATGCTAAGAATCCTGGCTCTTCTTTTCTTTTTTTTTTGCTGAATCTGGAGAAGTTACAGCATTCTCTTTGCCTGCAGTACACTGCTCTTCCATTTCCTAGGGTTTATGGGAGGAGAGTTACTGCTGACTGTTGAGTCCATATGTTTCGTGTTTATTTGAAGGCTGTGGAAAAGAAATGTGAACAGGTGAAGCATCATTGCTACTTAAGTCTCCCAAACCTTTTAGAGGCCTGAGAAGATCTGTATTTTTGTATTAAAGATCTCTCCAAAGTCAATGTTGAGGTGTCCGTTCTCTAAATTGTTTTTTTGAATATGTGGAGCTAAACAAATCCTGATAATTTTATGTCAGTGCACGGCTTTTCTGGGATCACTATGTTTTGAAATCTGCGCAATCTTTAATGAATCCATCCCCACACCCCTGTGACATGTCCTTTTTTCACATAGCATTGTTAGTCCCTAGGACTAACACAGTTGAGTGATGGGTCCTAAGCGGCTCCAGTAAAGCAGGAAAAGTCACCTTAATTTTCTGAGGCTTTGACTGCTGTGTGTCCTGACCACCCTTCCTTGCTTCTCAAGTTCCTCACTTTTGGTATACCATTGACTTAACCCTCCAAGGAACCAGCAATGAGTCTTCCCAGGATTTCACTTTGCACCAGCTTTGCAGGCAGAATGGTCTCCTTGTTTTCTTCCAGAAAAATGTCAAACTACCAGTGAACGAAACTCTAGGTGTCTACTGCTTGGAGCATTGCCACACCCAGTTTTCCAGCACTGGCTCCATACCAGGAGAACCAAGTGGTGTGTGATGGAAGAGAATGCTCCTTCTGTAGTGATCGAATGGGGAAGGAGGAGAGTGATGGTAATCAAGCAGGACTGCTGGTGCAGGAGCTCTGCTTGGAGGTCCATCCATCCATCCATCCATCCATCCATCCATCCATCCATCCATCCATCCATCCATCCATCCATCCATCCATCCATCCATCCATCCTTTGAGGTGTGCCATTGTTTTCCTGCAGGAAGCCACATGCTTATGAATGGACCAGTGCTTAGTTCTTCATGAGAAAAGAAACAGCACATATACCTAGGAAAGGACAATGAAAAAAGCAGAGAGGACACAAAGCTATGCTTGAGCCAGTTTTCATCAGGCTGAAGGAAGGAGAGCATGAGTGGCTTTGTGGTGAGAAGATCTGCAAAAGCACAGCAATTATCCTCATCTCAACTTGCTTTTTGAGAAATAATCAAATTTGTGATGAGTCTCGTGACCTGTCAGACCTCTCAACTGAACTACAGCTGAAGAGATTCACTATAAAAGAGTATAGGCTGCTTCTTATTGTTGATTTTGAACCATGAGATGTCTTAAGGGAAACAGCATATAACATGTAATGATCTTCTGATGAGCATCTGATACTGGGTGTTTTTTTCTCCTAAATTGCATTAAGAGTGCAGTATTGCACTGAGTTCTCATTTCCTGTTAGGAGACAAATTATGATGCACTATTGATTGGCAAAGCTGTTTCCCATCCTGCATAAGTGTGGTTAGTGGACAGAACTTCTCTTGCAGACACAGAGATGCCCTTCCACCCCCCTCAGTTCTGAAAGTTTTTCCCTCTTAATTATTCATAGTGAAATCACTGATCCTTAAAATTTAAAACAGAGGAGAGAAGGTACAAAATATTCTCATATATGCCTTTTTATTAATTTTCGTGCTATCGCATTGAATAAAAGGAAATAGTAAGTTAAGCATGTTCAAGAAGCCACATGAGAATAATTGATGCATTCAGCCTATAGAACATACATATAATAGTCTATTGTAGTTATGGGATGAGCCCGCCAATATTTTTGCCTTGGAGATCATTACTTAAGCAGATGACTCTTGACCCTTTTCTTTTCGTGCTTTGAGAAGTTTGCTAGAAAGTAACCCTTTGTGCCAATCTGCCTTTAATATCTCCCTCTGAGCAGCCTCAGTGTTTCATTTTGCTTGCTTCTGAATGTTAATCTGTATTTTACCCTAAGGATCTTTATGAGAAATAAATTGGACCCTTTTCAGAAAAGTAAAAAGCTTCTTCTTTACTAGTTACAAGCTTGCCACAATGTAGCAGCAATATATGTGTTCTAAACTGCTGTAAAGTTTAACCAAAAAAAAAAAAAAAAAAAAAGACAACAGCACAATGCTGGAGAGACAAGCTGGGTATTTCTGTACAGAAACTTTCTGACCTGGGCATTCCATGGAAGTGTAGGAAATGGCAGCTGATAGGAAGCCAAAGAAACTTACACTCTGAAAGACAAAGATATCCTTTGACATAACTTGCAGTTACCATTGGTTCTCATCCCTGCCAAGGTGGCTGATGGGCAGAGTAAAGAGGAAGGTTCACAGCCTAAGTGGCAAACCACATTGAAGTAGCTGGTTTAAATAGGTTCTGACTCAGGAAAGGAAGAGTGCTGCTTGAGATCATGAAGATTAGAGTAGTGCATAAAACCGTGTGGTTCCTTTTCAAACCTGGGGGAAAAAAGCAAAGCAGATACCCGTGAAGAAAGTGGGCCCCACTGGAGAGGTCATGGATGCACGCTGCCCCTGGGGACAGTCATCATCTGAATGCTGCTTGGTACCCAGGTCTGGGACTGGAAAGAAAATTCAGGTTTTAATCTGAGTTGGATTGCTTTTTCAGGGGTGCAGTGAAAACGTTTTGTTTTTTTCGCAGCAGCTACCCTCTTACAAGGGAAGTGCAGCTAGACCTTTGGAATGAATGATAAGGAAATCTCATATCCTCCTATAAAACAACAGAAAAGCCTAACATCAAGGTGAATGATAAGGGATCATTGGTGATTTGACAATGAATGTAACTTGGAGCCCTTTCCCCACACCACAGTAATTACTGGTGAAAACCTCTCTGAAATATGGCTTTTCTGAAGGCAAGGTGCCAACAAGTTCTTTCCCATTTGTTTTCTTTATGATGAGGCCTTTCTCTGCTCAGTGCACATGATGATACGCACTTTATTAAAAAACCCTACAAAACCGATGGCTGCTTTTTCCTTGCTGGGAAAGACAGACCTTGGCAAATAACTACTTCTTGTTCTTACTTCTAACATATGTATGACTTATTATTTATAGAAACTTGTAATAAAAATGAGAATGATTTTCTTGACCCGGTAAATTACAGTTTAAAACAATAAAAGAACAAAGGGTGGGGACATAAGAAGAGGACATGAGAGATGTTTTTCTTTAAAGAGTCACATGCATGGCTAATAGATGTAGCCAGAGAAAAGAGATAAAATACTCCAGATTAATAACTATGATTTTCTGCTGGCTTATTGCTTTCTAAAAGCTTTACCCTCTGTGGACACAGAGCTGTATAAAAGATGAAGTAGTTGCACTCCACATTTTAGTCATTATAGTAATGATGGCAACATCTCTGTTAACAAACCCATGTTCTCCAAGGAAAGCAATTCTCTCTCTAGTATTTCCAAGGGAAAAATTAATCGGGTTGTCTTCTCTGTGTTGTCTCTATACTTGCTTCTTGGTTCTTTCTTTCTCAGTGCTTGACCTTTGTTGAATTAGTCTTGTAAAGCAAGGAAATGCTGCTATAAGTACATAAATTTTGGTCCTTCTGCTTCCTGTGAACCGGTCTAGCTGAGAAAGTGGAGAAGAAACCTGTCAGGATGCCTTAACAAGCATGGTATATCAGAAACTCACTGGACAGAAAGCCTAGCTCAAACACAAACTTAGTTTTTGCAAAGCAGGAAACACTGTTTAAATTCATATAGTAAATATTTATTTGTGGATCACAGAGGAGGGGTAGGGGGAGGAGGGCTTTCACATAAGCTCAGAATAGCTGGAAATAGGGAAAAGGCCTGAAGTTTACTCTGTCATTGCTATGAAAGCAATTGTCGGTGGTATTTTTCAAGAAAGCCACTCAGCTTCTAAGCTAGGCAGAAACGTGTTGTAACTGACCTCAACACTGTGTTCTTCAACGATTGGGCAGAAAGGCTTTTACGCTGACATTTAAGAACTAGTAAACATCCCAGGAGGAGAGAAAGAGAGAAATGGACAAAGACCCAGAAGTGGAGAGAATCAGCAAAGGGAAAAGGACAAGAGGACATTGGTAAGAGTGGTGTTTATTTCACAGGAATGAAATCAGAATGTGCAAGTACAGATAAAAAGAAAGACACACAAGCTTTTTTTTAACTGTAGAGAAATTAAAAACTAGAATGAGTTGATTCTCCTTCTTTCTCTTGCTTTATACTGGTTTTGTTCCAGAAATTACCATTGAATTTGGCACCAACAGAAACACAAGAATCCAGAGAGTCACAGAGACATCCTTAGCCTAGATGCCTCTGAGGGATAAGGGCTGAGGAGCTCAAAGAAGATAGGGGTGGACTTGCCATTAATCACTTGGGTAGATACAAGGGAATGTGCTACTGTTCACCTGTGGCTTTTCCCACGGCCCTGCACTGCAACATTCCTCCCAAATATTTTGCAAGTGTATAGAATGATTTCACCCAGCAATGACATGGTGTGGGATTGTGTTATCACCCTTCTTCCCCCTGCCACATACCTGGCAGCACTGGCAGGATCTAGACCCTGGTGAGGTAAATGTCTTACTGGTGTGTTGGCAGATTGCTTCAGCCAACAAGCCTGGCAATCTTGTGCTGTTATAAACACTGAGCTCACCTTGGATATTGGAAGAAAGTAATGCATTAGTTTGTAAGAGTGTTGGGTTTCTTCCAAGGCACACCAATGGGTTGCTCTGCACAACAGCATGGAAACAATTTTCAGGCTGGAGAGCCAGTAAGCTCTCTCTCGAGGAGCAGGGCCACATGCTCTTCTCTCCCTTCACCTTCAGAATCATTCTTTATTCAACCTCTTTTGCTTCAGTTTCACCATCTGAGCTTAAATGTGGCCTTCTGACATGAAGAATCTGGATGAGTAGAGCCACATTAGCTGTAAAATCCCTAGCCAATCTTATTTTTTGGCATGAAGGTGGCTGTTACAGCATTGTTATTATTCATCAAAAGGAAACTTTTCAAAGTAAATACACCAAATACCACATAACATAAGCTCTTCCCAACCACTGCTTCCTCTCCCCTTTTCTCTTCCCCTACCTCCTATTTTTATAAGTAATCAAGTTGTTACTCTAGAGTCAATTCCAGGTCATCTTTCATTTGCTCAAAATATATCCTTATTGGCAAGCTATTTTCCCATTATTCAGGAACACACATATTGTTTTACTTACAGCTGTGTGCTGTATTTTATGTTCTCATATAAATGTAATGCCTGGATTATCATAACTAGAGCAAACTGGTTTTAGGGTTTGTTGTTGTTGTTATTTTTAGGTTCCTCCCCCTGCATCCAAAACGGAAGTATTATTGTATCTATTTTTCACTACTTTTTTAGTTCTTGGAGTGACCTGACTTTTCACATTTCTGTCTAGTAAGGTAGATTTCCCCTGGCCTGTTTGAGTTTCCCTGCTTTGGGGAATGATGATAGCCGAGTTTCAAGAAAGCTTAACAGATAAACGACATTGCTTCCATCCCAGGAGGAGCAGGAAAGAAGACAAGCCAGGGACAGATCCCAGAAATTCATTATCTGCTGTGTAAAAAAAAAATTAGTTTGTCTTCTCTGTTTCAAACTTTGCTAGTTTCAAGAGCATCCCTATTTCTAGTGTAGTGGGATCTGTTGTAATCTGGTGAGTTCTGCATTCGCTTACTATTTTCTTGATTTTGGGAGCTGATCGAATAAAAGTTCATATTTACATCTTGAGGGCCCAGAGAGAGAAAACACCTAAGTCCCTTTGTCTTCAGGATGTTCTTAAATATTTACAGAAGTGATTAACTTACTTGAGGCCTCAAATTCTCTGCAAAAGAATACATTTGTAAAAAATACATATTGTTATTATTAATCTTATCACTATATTTCATGCCTGTGCATGCTAATGCTTGATGCTCGACATACAATATGCATAAGAGATGGATTTTCTTCTCTATAGATGAAAAAATTAAAAACCAGGATTTTCTCCTTATTTTTAGGATGTCTGTGATGGAAGAAGAGCCTCAGAGAAAAGCATGCTGCATACCCTGCAGCCTTGTGTTTTGTTTGGGCTTTTTTAACGGTCTTCTAATGCAGAAAGGCAGCGTTCTGCTCCCCTGCCTCTCTTAAGATACTCAGTTTATTCATGCTCTCTGCTTGTTAGTTTGTGAATGACTTGAAGGCGCTCAGAGCATTGAAAGAAATCTCCTCCTAGAGGTTTTAAAAGAGACTCTCCTGGGTTTTTTGAAGTTAAGATATTTGTAGTTTAAATGGGCTTGTTCTTTTCTGGGTAAATGTGTGCTAAGTGCTAATGCTTGCATTAAAACGGGGTGTCTTATAGTAGGTATAATGTTTATCTGGCCTCCAAGATTCAAGAACAAAGAGGATGCATGAACATTTGAGTCGCATTAGGTGAATTGATCAACAGATTCTGATCTCTTTCATTATTTTAACCTACAAAGAACAAATCCTCTATAAGATAAATGTTTAAACATTGAAGCCAACGGACAAACAAACAAACAAACCTTTCATCATTGTTGGTAGGAAAAGTATGCCTTATACTTTGCAGAACTCATGAGGAACAGCTGGCAAAATTCTGGTTGCAAGTACATTACCTGGTTATTTGATGTTTTCAGGAGAAGAAGAGCTTGTAGCTGAATAGTTTCCCTGATAGCTTCCTGTCTTTAACTTCAGGATGAATGTCAAGTGAAATGCCAGAGTGAATGACAATGACCAGGACATGTTTGTGTGACACTTCCCTTCCCCACACTAATTTAGTTATGCCCTGCTCTACAACAGTTCACGAGTTGCTCTTGAAACAGGAGGGAATCCTAGAGAGACCAGGTTGCTCTTTGCCCACCTTGGCCTTTTCACCTTCCCCATTGCCTTGGGAGCCCTCATTGCTGTGCCAATTACAGCTGCGATTGAGACTGTCTTTGGTGGATATTGATATCTGAACAAACAAACCAGGAGTCTGGTCTTGATTGCTGGTGTCTTTGCAGTTTGGTTTCCTGTGGTGTGTTTGTACAGATGTAATGGTTGGTATGCCCCTGCTTTTAAACAATCACGACCATATTGGGAAATAGGAGGACACGACTGATTTGTTGTGAGTTTGCTGAAGGAGCTCACACCCCACTCCTGCGGCTGTGCTTCTGTTCAAGCATTGCTGCTTAACACCCCTTGCTTGCAATGGCGGCTTCTGTTTCCATCTGTCCTCCTTCAGAAGGGGCTTGTGATCCCTCACTTTCAGCCTAGGAGAGTTGTCATTACAGTGACTATTGCCACGGAGGCGCATCTTGTCTGCAGATTGAATCAGTGCTGAGTGGCACACACAAAACACATCAAGGGACAAGGACAACGCGGAGAGTATGAATAAATGACCACCATCTCAGTGGATCCTTTTTACAGGATACATGTCCTGGATATCTCTCCGTTTCCTGCAGGTAATATTCTTTGTATACTGCTGAGTACTTGCGGCTTTATTTGTCCGGAGCTGAAGCAGTACAGCCCAGCCACTGCCTCTCTGAGGACATTGCCCTGCACTAAAGGAGAAGTAAACAAGCAGCCCGAAGTCAAAGGAGCTGGAAGGACAGATCTGGCCTCTTTTCTCAGCCTGCCTTGTGCTTGGTCGTAGACAATGACTTGGGTCACACCTTGATTCCTTCTAGACTGAGCTATGCTAGCTATGTAAAACAAGCTGCTTTACAGTCAAATGATACCATGAGTTCCTCTATCACTCCATCCTTTCTGCCCCAGGCAATGCCCTCACCCTTATTTGCTCTTATTTCAACCTCTTTTTCCCTACATGTGTTTGACATGTGCGGAGGTGAAGTTGGGAGCGTTTAGATCTCTTGTTTTGTGGCCAGCAGGACCGGAGGAACAGTCTGCTCCAAGCAGAGCTTCCCCTCGGACTACTCAAGTAATATCCAAATGGCAGTGGGGGTAAAAAAAAGGCTGATTGTATGCTCTCCAATTTTCTCTATTAGGAAGATCAAAAGAATTGCTGCCTTTACTGGCAAATCTCAAGGATGAATTGTGGCAGCCAGACCAGTACTGGTCTGTGTTGAACTGTAGTCACCCAGAATAAATCAGTGCTAATTGCAGTCTAGGGCTGTGATTCCAGAGGGGCTGCTTAAGCACCGCACAGTGACCCCGACCACCTGGTTGTTGAAGCCAGAGTCAAAACTCCCAAGGACATCAGGATACACAGGGCTGAGGCTGCACCCTTGCCTGCTTTAATACCAAATACCTTGTTACCCCTCAGAGGAAGCAAGATGGATAAAGTGGTGTGGTCAGCACTGTGATCTCACCTTTAACAGTGCAGAGCTGTCCCAGTATTGTGGGATCAGAGGGAAGGCAATACCTTTGCTTTCTACCTACAGGAGACCTGCACAGAGTTGCTCTGGTGGGCTTGGTGAAGAGGGGGTAGCTGCCGGTTCAGATACTTGTTCTTTCCCAGATTTACCCATGACAAGATCTGCCACCTACTACGACAGGGCCCAACTCCTTGCTTCATGGTCAGAGCTCCATGGTGTCACCAGCCAGACTGACCATTTCTACCACAGCCAAGTAAATTGTCCTTGTGTTGCTCTTACCTGTGATGATTCTTCTTCTTCTTCCATGCCTCCCTCCAGAGGTAGTGGTTGTTGCCATATGGCAAATCATGCTATCCTGGCTTAGACACCTTTGTCACAGGAATGCAGAAGAATCAGCAGAATACAGTGTCTATAACACAAAAAAAAATCTATTATATCAAATATTATTTTAATTTAATTCTCACTGAAACTATATTTGAAATTAATGCAGTTTTTAATATAAATTAGATACAGATAATAGAAATTTCAGATTTTCCTTATAATGGACAGGCAGGAAAAGGTCATTTTAAAAGCCCAACTTACTTGAAGACTTGAGCATTGGATGATTTTGAAAAACATTTCTTATCTGCTATAAAAGGAATAATTTTTTCTTTGTAAAAAACAGGGCAAATATTGGGAACAACATTGGTGCAAAGGCACAAATGGAACTTGCAGGAAAACAAGGAGGATGGCCCACTTTCCTATCACTTATGCCTGGGGAAAATGCTAACAAGAACTGCAGGCATGATTTGAAATGAAATGGCTGTGGTGGGTATGTGACTTGAGCTGCTGGAGGTGACAAGGACTAGAGAGAGACAAGCCACAGTCCTCCTTCCCCTGTGCACACCAGGCTCAGGGGAAATTAAATTAAGGGGCTGGAAAGCTGAGCAAGCCTGGGTAGGGAGTGAGGTGGGGGGGTAACGGGGTTGAATCAGAAGTGGATGCGCTCTGCTGGGGTTGTCGCCTTTTCCCAAGATCTGTCAAGGACCAGGTGATACCTTCTGCACACCATTGAGGATGGCAGCACTGGCCCAAGCTTTGCCCTTGTAAGCCGAAGACTAGGTGCCATTTTCTCTGCTTTAATTAATGCTTTTAATTAAGAGAAATTAAAAGCAACTCTTGGTCAGGTGTTAAATCTGATGCTGAGAAGCTGACACCAATCACTCCCACACTTGACCCCATTGTATTGATTCATAAATACTGGCTAACTAATCCTCCTTGTTTGGCTGGGGGAAGGAGCAGGCAGGAATTTTTCCCCCTCATCACTCCCACCTCCATTTCGTATAGATTTGATAGGAGGTAGGATCCTGTGCCTATTTTCTCCAAGGTGACAGTAGCCAGGAGTGGGCCTGGCTGTGTCTGTGTATTGACATGGCATGGGATGGGGCGACAAGGCCAACAGGACACAGGTGAAGACCACAGCCTTGGCTTAGGAGAGAGATTTATAAGCAGCACACCACATTGCTCTTCTTTTTTATAAGCAATCGGAAATGTCTTGATGCCAGATGCTCAGCTGGTGTAAATCAGAGTACCACAGATTTATACCAGCTGGAGAGCTGGCCCCTGTGCCCCAGTGGGAAGGGGGTGGGGGGGAAGGGAGAGAGAGGCTCTTTCCGTTAACTGCGCCACTGACCGACCTTCCTTCTGGGTAAATATCTCCATATGTTAACAAATGCTAATTAAAACCAAAAGCACAGAGGATCTCTCAGGATGTGTGTGTAACAGGAGCACCCCAGGATCCTGCACTGCTGTAATCTTTCTCCTCCCACTGGATCTCACCTTTTATTTGGTGTTGCACCTCCCTGACTGATATTTAACCTTGCTCCTGGAGCTCTTTGTTGGAATTTTGCCATGCGTACAATATTGCTCTGATGGGTGTAGGACTGGTGTCTATACACACCTGGGGCAAGCCCAGATGTTTCACTGGTCAAGGAGGAAAACACGTTTTGTTGCAGCATGCCTTGCAGTCATGTAAATAACTATGCTCATCAATCAGGAATGGACTCTGCAAATGTCACATCTTTTTTGGCCTCCAGGTGACCACCAACTTCTCTGTGGACTGGGATAGCTCTGAGTGTGACTATTTCTAGAGGACAAAGGCATTATGCCTTAAAAAAAAAAAAAAAAGCAGCATGACTATCCGTGAAGTTCCAAAGATAATAATAAATACAAGTTTGCCTTGAGGTGAAGAGGGAGTTTCAGAAGTGGATGTTCGAAATATCTGTTTGTACAAGGGCTAGAGTATCTCCAGGGGAAGCTGTGCACTGGAGCTGTCGTGCTGGTATTAGACTGATACTTTCAAAGTGATGGATAGGATTGAATATCCAATTCCTGTGTTGCTAATAATAGCAGTTGCACTGTTGTAAGATGTAGGAATAAATATATTACATATTCTCAACATGTTGTACCATAGCCGAAACTTTTTGGGGAAAATTCAGGTATACGTGATGAGTTTCTAGAGAGACTAGCATTTCACAAGGGAGTCCATGCATTGATTAGCAAAGCACGGATGTGTCCTCTTTTTACTCAAAAGCCTAAAGATTTATTAGGTTTTTTTAATTGTTGTTGTTTGCATTTGATAGAGCTGGCTTATGTGTTTGTATTAGAAATAAACCCAAGAGGGTTGCAGCAATTTACACTGGCAAAGTAACAGAAGTACATGTGTCCAAATGTAGCATACCTCTTTATTTCCTAGTAAGAGTATGTTCCCACTGTTTTTGTGTTAGTGACAAGAATATTGTACATTTCTTGTGGGTCAGAGGTGGGTACAAAGTGCTGTTTCCCCACCACATCAAGTCAGCCTAATATTTTTGCAGTAGTAGTGTTTTGCGGAATCAAACTTCAGAACTCGTGAAAGTTATGAAGCAGCTAGGTTTATTAGCAGCTGTGAAGCAAGGGGGATAAATCCAAACCAAACTTGCTTCCCTCGCTCTCCATCACAGCGCCTTAAGTACATACAAAACTGTATTTCTCGAAATAGGCGGAGTAAATGCAGATGAGTTCCAGAAACAGACCGCCCAGTCTCCGCCCCAAGTTTCACCCAGCCTGGTGTGTCTCTGATTTAATCAATGTGTGATACCCAGGCCCATCTTCGTTGATGGGCAATCAAGGCTTATCTTCGGCAATTAGCAGGCTGATTTTCGTCATCCTGTTCTGTCTTCATAGTTTTCCAAAGGTCTTTGTTCTCAACTCAGTAGGAAGGCAAAATATACAAGAAAATAGGGGTGAGTTGTAAAGCACCAGTCCAGCATTGTATCTGTATACAAAATTAAGGTAATCTGGGTACCCCAAAGAATGGGAAGCAGGAAGATCCTGCATAGACCTTGACTTGCCCAGAGATGACCAAAAGAAGATACTATAACTTGTATGTGTTTTCTCATCAGTTGCTGAAGTATTTGGTTTGGATACAATTATGCAGATTGCCATCTATTACTCCAGGTCTAGCTTTTGTCTCAAGTGACACTTAACGGTGAGCAAATTGCCACTGAAGCCAAATTTGTTTTGTTGTGATGTCTCTGCAGCAGGTTCAGCTTTTGTAAACAGATGCTGCAAGAGGTAGGTTTTTTGCATCACTGTAGATCTCTTGAGAACTAAAGTGTTCAGGTGAATAGCTGGTTGAGAGACAAAAGAAATACTGTGAACTGAGAAGTATTCTCAGACTGTCTCTCCTTATAAATTGATTACTTATCTCTGACACTTTTCTAGAATTTTTGGCTGAAAGTATACTACAGTGGATCCTTTATGCTTAGTTGAAATCCATCTCATCTGTACCACATGTAACTCAAGTGCCTAACATACTTCACGATCAATTTTAGAATTTTTATATTCATAGCCAATTTTTGAAAAATATTTTCTTTTTTTGATTTTCACGAACTTTGTCCAACTATTTGGTAGTGATGTTTCACTTTTGATAATAATATATGCCTGACCTACAGCCCTGCCAAAACCCTTCTAGGAGCTTAAAGACCTGTTGAAGGTGCACGCTTGCTGAAGCTTCCTCACTTTCCCATATGAGCAGTGTAGTCCTGTTACTAATTGAGTTGAGAACAAAGACCTTTGGAAACAAGGAAGACGGGACCGACAGCAATCAAAAGGGGGTCCACGCCAATCGTTAACAGGATGCCGAAGACCAGCCTGCTAATCGCCGAGATAGACCTGGATATCGCCCATCTATTATCTAAAATCAAGGACACACCTGCTTCTGAGAAGATGGGACCAGATTGCTAATTGCCCCCTCAATACTGGAGATGGGCCTGGGTGTCACACCTTGATTGTCTAAAATCAGGGACACGCCGGCATTTGGGAGCATGGCTGGGCGGAATTTGGGGCGGGGACTGGGCGGTCTGTTTCTAGACGTCATCTGCATTTACTCCGCCTATTTCGGGAAATACAGTTTTGTATGTACTTTAGGCACCGCAATGGAGAGGGAAGGAAACAAGTTTGGCTTGGATTTATCCCCCTTACTTCGCAGCTGCTAATAAACCTACCTGCTTCATAACTTTCACGAGTTGTGAAGTTTGATTCCGCAAAACGGTTTGGAGAGCCAGGCAGGAGAAACCTCTCTGCCCATCTGCTTTCTTCCGTATCTGAAGGGCTGCCTAGTCTCTTTAACCACCTGCTGCTAGGTGTTCCTTAATAAGGGCGTTCATTTTCAAATCTCTTTGAATGATCTATGAATACTGTAGCCTAACTTTTTTGGCCTTTTGTATATAGCCTCTTTCCTGTTGTCTGCTGGGTAGTTCATCAGCACGTGCATACTACTATGGGCTGGTTGAAACCTGCAAGAATTCTGTTTTGCTCTACAGTATCTCATTTTGCTATGGACATTAACTGTTCCTATCCTGTTTTTTTTTCTGTGGTGGGTCACAGGGCTGTGGACTAGCCCTCTGACAGGAATCAGTGAAATTTGGGTGTATTATTCCATACCCCAACCGTACTATTTCCACCCAGACTCTGATGAATGGCACGGGGAGCATCACTGGACTGGATTCTGACAGTAGGCAGATTGTACCTTGTTTTAGATTCTGTCCAGTTTTGTTTGCCTCATATTCCTGGAGTTGAAGGACTTGACATTGCCCATCCAGCTGAAACACGCTGCTGTTTTTTCACTGTAGTTGCTCTGGAGGCCTGCAAAGAAGTGATGCTGGCAAAGGGGAAACATTCACATCACAGACACTGTCAGGATATACAAGTCTGAGCACCTAGGACTTAGAAACACACCTGCAAATGCAATGGAATTGATGCCGGCACCAAACCAGTCATGGGTGTTATGCTAACTCTGTGCTGGCACCTACTGTGCCACCCACACACTTCACTGCAATCACTGGTATGGGGGGTGAAATCGCCACTGAACTGTGTGCTCTGTATTACTACAAGGTGTTATGCTCACAGTCTCCAAGCTGTACCATGAGCTGTGTAGCATCACAGCCTTTGTTAGGCCTCATCTCAGCATTGATGGTGCATTAGTGTTGAAATATTGGTGAGGAAACATATGCATTCTTTCCATACTGTGTCTCTCCAGGTTGTGTTCAAGGTCCTGTTTTGGGATCCTACCTGCTCCTGATCATTTTAACTGCCACAGTCCTGGCACAAGTGATAAAGAAAGGCGATAATTTGAAACAAATCACCTAATCTAGTTACTACATTGAGCTTTGACTGATGGAGACAGGCAGCAAATTCTGATCTAGTGTTTATCAGCAGAATTTTGGTGGACAAGTGGTAGTGGACTTCAACCTAGGCTTGCATCCTAAGCCAGTTGCTGTGTGCAGATAATAGCCTTTTCAAGCCGTTCCACTGGGTTTAAGAGCAAAACCAAGAAGACTTCACTAGGGAACTTGATCTCTTGTAGTGTTTATTCTCGCTAACCAAGAGCTGTAATTAATATCTCTTTCAGATGGTGAGAATATCTTTCAGATGGTGAGAATAAACAGTCTTGTAGACATGCAGAGGAAATGGAAATGACAAACGGATTTTAATTAACCTACTTCTCCTTGGCTTTGCTACATAGTGACAAAATATAACTATATGAGTTCTTCAGTTATGTGCCCTGGCATTCTTCTGAGCTGCTGGCTTTAGCTGAAAGCAGGCAGGTTTGATATATATACCTTAGATGTGTGTGTTTCTTGAGGGTTTATTACCAGAATGGTGTCTGAACCCTTATTGTTTTTGCTCTGTCTGCATATACCTTGATATTTTGAAGTTACCCCTAATTTTAAACACAATCATATGATCAAGAAATCTCTAAATGATATTATTTATTGTGATAATGCTGATCATTGCTCCTGTTACAGTCTCAAGCAGTGCTTGGTCTTACCTGATGCTTTGTGTGTGTTGATATAAAACAACATGGAAGAAAATCTGATATATTCTGCAGCTGCCACATCATATTCCAAAGGAAAACACATTAACCCTTTCTAAAAAAATCTCTCTGGTGAAGGACAGCTATCTTCCTGGTTGGGCAGTGTATTCAGGCTAATTATTTATGTCTGTACCTGTTTGCCAACCCTACTTCTCACTGGGGTAAACTGGCACTGCTCCACAGAAGATGGAGAAGCTGTAATTATCATTGCTGGAAGCAGATAATTTTGATCCTTTTTCTTGGACTGTGCTTTATTTTATCAACTTCATCTTCTCCGACATCTGGTCCCATGAAAGTGTTGAACCACAGTGATGGAATTCCGTAAATATATTTCTCCCATAAGGAGACTGACAGCATTCAAGCTGCAAAGTGTTTCAGAGCCATGTGGGAGGAGGGAGGAACAAGGTGAGGGGGGAGGCAAGGTGTCTTATTTCCCCTCTCACCTCCTTCATCTTGAGTCCTGATGTCCTTCAGGATGTGCTTTTAGTGTTAATGGCAGAGGTGCTCCGAAGTGGCAGTAAATGTGGGCCCCAGATGTGCTAATTCAGTCTGAGCCAGGCAAGGGAATGCATGCATTATCTCACTCATCAGGATGTAGCTCTGACAGCTCCAGTTTAGGCTAAAACTCTGCCCCTGTATTTCTGCCCTCATTCGCATCCACTGGCCCTGGCTTTGACATGGGCACAGCTGGACCCTTGCAGTTCTGAGCTGGGGAAGCATCTGTGGCTCATCTGCCTCCTGAGCACTCCAAGCAGCCTTGAGCCAGGTCTGACTGCTGCTGCTGCTGCAGGGAGGAGGTCAGGGGAGTTGTAATGTGAAACACAAAGGCGCTGGTAGTGTAGGCAGCCATTCGGCAGTGATGGGTCCTGCCTTTAACCTGCTTGGAAGGGTGTGTAATTTGAAGCAAAAAGATGCTACCCCTTTCCATATACCCTTTACCATATAGACAGATGGCCTCATGGGCGATTAGAGGTACCAGAAATGTCACAGTGTAAAAGGTGCAGGTGTATATATAATAGATATCACTGTCATAAAAGATGAGGAGGTTGCCCTTTCTTTTGTTCTGCAAAATACAGTCCTTGCAATGTGCAGCTTGTGCTACTGTACTATTGATTTACTGCTTGATTATAATGACATTTCATAACACAAGTGTTATTAAATACTTGTTCATCTTCCTTAAGAATCATATTTCTCAAAATGTTTGAGCAAAATGCTTTGTGTTTATCTCTGAGCACCTATTTAAATAAACTAAAATGACTTGCTGTATCAAGGTTTTAATTACCAGTTGCTCTCCTTAGCGCGGGACTTGTGGCTTCTTTCACATCCTAATACAACTTCTGAAGTTTCACCCAAGCCCTTCTATAATTCTAGTATTTCTGTCTCACCCCTTCCCTCTGTATGTCCCTTTCAATCCCAGTGCAAAGGGGGCAAATACTCTCTGAAGTATGCCTGACTCAAAGTTAAGTGGATTTTGCTGAGATTTATAAGGGATGCAGATTAGCAGCTGTCCTTGCCAATTAGTGCAGAAAATATTTTTCAGCATGTGGAATATTGCTGAATGAGTGCTGTGTGCACTAGCTGTGTTGTCCTAACTACTAAACATCCACGTTGTGGCAGTGTCCAGAGGTGGCAAGAAGCTTGTAATCCTGTTGTCCAGGGGACTTTGCCAAAACCAAGAACATCTCCAGTCCAGAGCAGACATTACGTTGTCAGCAGAATTATCTACTAAACTTTTCATGTTGCCGTTATCTACACGGCATACATTGAGGGGCTTGTTTTTAAATGACAGTGCACCTTGAGATACTTTGTGAGGGTGTGAAATTATTTTTGCTATTACCATCTGCGAGTGCTTACTTGCAGAAGGAGGTGCATAACTCAGGTTTTCTACCTGTAGTGCCCTAGCTGTGATCCAGAGCATATCTTAACAGCCTTATCCAAAACTCTTTGATGTGAATAGAAAGTCTCCTACAGCCTAGTAACATAGGGCCCTGAGGCCTTAAGTGTGCATTTAATCTTTGCAGATTAACTTAGTTCAAAACCTGATTTTTGCTCAAGTACAAACAGTGTTGTAAGTGATCTTTTCTGTTAAATCTAGTTCTGCATTTAGATTAAGTTTGTAGGAGTCCAGACACGAGTGGAAGAACAGGCTGTCCGAGAGGTACTGGAGTCATGATCTCTGGAGATGTTTAAAAGACTTGGTATGCTGCTTAAGGACATAGTTTAGTGATGGACTTGGCAGTGCTGTGTTAGTAGTTGGGCTTGATGGTGTTGGAAGTCTTTTCCAACCTAAATAATTCTGTCACTCTCTAGAGCACATATCCTTTAACTGTGACTTTACCATTTTTAAGAACTATATGAAACTGAATGGGAAACTCTGAAAAAGCCTGAAGCACTTCCTCTCCTTGTAATGTTTGAAGTGTGCTTTCCATCTTTCTTGAAGTGTTCAGAAGTCTTTTCGTGTCAGGATCACATACTTCTTACAGAATATTAGTGAAAGTTAAGGAAAAGTAGTTGGTAAAAGGCATACAGGCATTTTTTATGCATGGCTCTCTATTTCTTACAATGGTTAAAGAGAAATTGATTGGGTTTTTAGGGTACCGAAACAGCTTTTGTGTCTGTTTTCCCCTGGAGAGGTGAAAGACAATGTAAGAAGGAAAAACTGCCTCATGTCTACAGGGTGAGAGCCTGCACACCATCAGTTGCTGCAGAGCAGACGATGTGCTCTATGTTTACATTTTTGTGTGGAAACTTTGCAAACTGTTTTGTGACATCTTGTTTGTTTCTACCCATAACCTGATGTGGATATTTCTTTTAAATTCTTTCTCATTTTAGTTACAGTGGTGTGAAAATGTATGTTGACTTTTTTTCCATTTTTTTTTTCCCTGAGGACTGGGGAACTGGTTCTATTAAACCAGAAAAAACCCGTTGGCTGTACATACACAGGATTGCCTGAAACAGGATGTTGGACAGATTTAACCTTCAAGGTAGGATTTCTCAGGCTTAGTTAGGCTGGGGCAGCTTTACAAACGGGAACCCTGCGCTGCCTCAAACCTGCCATAGGCAACGTTGGTTGTGTAAAAGGTGATTCGCTTTACAGAGATTCTGTTCGCAGTGTGCCAGCAATGCCCCTGCAGTGGCTTCCACAGACTTAGGGCAAAGTGGCCCAGTTAAACTGGGACTAGTTGTCAATAGAAAAGGGCTGGGAAGGAGAGGAGAACCACGAGGAGGGTAAGAGATTATGCATGGGCTAAAATGAAAGTGCTTTGCATTCATCTGTAAATTGTGAAGCCAGAAGTGGGTACCAGAAAACCTGCAGGTGCTGGCTGTGGCAACTCGCATCATTGTGTTTTATTAGTACTCTTAACTGATCATTCATTTAGCAGGGCAGTCAGAATAACCACAGGGGGTTTTTTACTGCTTCTGGGTAGCAGAGGTATGAACATCTGTCATATTTAAGCTAGGAAATTCTTCTTGTTACCTTCCACTGGTGAGAACTTCCTGCTTTTCTCTGAGAGTTTTTCTATCTCATAGTACCAACATTGAAATGTTTTATTCACCACCGTAGGGTGTTTTTTGATGTTGTCATTGATGATTGTTTTTATTTTTGGTGTTTTCTTTTATGGTTTTGAGTCAACTGTCTTAAAACAGGAAGGTTTGACCATCTGGTTCTAGGACCACTCAGCATCTAACAGGCATGTCTGGTTTGCACATCATCCCAGGTCTGGTTAAAATAAACACAACCATCATTCTTAGAAAATAAGATGCACCAGGTGTTAAACAACATTTGTGAGCTCTGGGAAGAGAGGCTGAAATTTATGCAGCATTTGAGAGAGTTCTAGGAATTAATAGATGAGTGTTATAAAATGAAATTCTAGTTCACTTTGCATCCAATGCCTTATCTTTGAATGGGGAAGGGTGGAAGAAATAAAACCCAACTAAGAACTCAAGGGATAACAGTACCCTGAAAATTGTGGGCTCCTCATTAAAGGAGCTTGCTTTCTTTTTTTGTTAATATAACTTTTTTCCCCAATATGTTGACTCTGTCAGTGTGGTATGCAAACCACCTCTCTGACATGGAATGAGGACGGCCTCAGAGCTGGCCATGAATTGCCATACACAAGAAAGTGTAATCAGAGGGAGCCATCAGAAAGACCTGCATAGCCTCTTTCTGTGGGGACGGAAGGGCAGGAATGGTATGCATTCAGTCACCATTGTTCCCCTCACCATTCAGCTGGAGTGGTAGACGGTTAAAATTTCCCCTGTCCCCAGCCTGCTGGTGCTGCTCATTCCTGCTTTATGGAGGGATGTAGTTTTGTTTATGTTTTCTTTTATATATATATATATATAAATATATATTTAAGATCATTATATCTCCCAGAGTCTCCAGTAAACCTGTGGGCTCATGTACTTCATCTTTTTTTCTTTCTCCCTTTCTTTTCTTCACAAACTTTAACCCTTCTTTTTACCCTCTCTCTTTCCTTCCAAGTAGCCTTTACCCTGCTTGTGTGAGCAGCTGACAAAGGGAATAAGTAATTTCTTAGCCTTTCAGTGTTGAACTGCTTCTGTTTTTGTGAGTGGCCTTTGCACCTGTTGTGATAAGCAGAGCTCTCTNCTCCCCCTTTAAACTTACTCTTTCTTTCTGTGAATACCAATAATTAAGGAAAGCGCTTGAGTCTGCACTGGATTCTTTAGACTGACAAAACCTACTATTTATATAGATTAAAATGAACAAGGAGACTAAGGCACCTTTCTCATTGGCTTGGTGAGAACCATCTGGAGCAGGCTTATTGTGTGAACAAAACAGGATGACCAGTTCACTTAACTAAATTTGGCTTTACTCCACCCAGCCTTGTCTGTCTTGTTTATACCTCCAAACCGTGTTCTCCTTGTGTGAACTTGCCTCGTCATGAGTGACAAAGCGTACAAAACAACATGTGTCATTGAGAAAAAAACATAAATCACTGCTATTTAGGATTTCTTAAAACTGTACATTTCAACGTGCTTTTTGATATGCCCCCTCTTGCTTTAATTTGTGAAATATTTGTAGCTGTGCAGCTTTATTTGCTGAGGGGCCTCAGCTTTATTGGCTTTCGGTCTGCTGGGGACTTTACTCATGCTTTGGGCTTCCGTCTCTGGGAAGCTGCTGTGCCAGCTCCAAGCCAAGGGGGCTCTTAACACTTGTGGAAGGCAATGAGTATCTTCAGCAACTGATCCTCAGCTCAGGTCTCAAAAAAGGGCACCGTGTACCAAAAAGAAGAGTGGAAAGGCTACCCAGCTGCTCACACGATACAAGAGAAGGTCTTGGCTGCTGTTCAAAGCTGCTCTGAGTGAGTGTTTCAATTTAATTCTAAATTAAAAGCAGCCAGTGTTGTATAGCACAGGGAAAAGATTATGTATTAATGCTTTTTCCCCCTGACATAATCCTAATGATCGCACTAAAATAAATAAAAGTTAAGCCTTCTTCCTCTCTTTCTCTCATTGCTGTATTATGCTGTGGCGAGCAGCCAGGTTTTCGTAGGTGAAAAGAAGACAAGAGATCCCAAAACTGCCAGACTGAGAGGGGAATATTGTGCATCAAGACCCACTTTGGCCTCCCTCCTCCTTCGTCATTGATATGCTTTGCTTCAGGCTGCTGTTGAACAATAAACAAAAGAAGGAACCCCTTGGCGAAAAGTCTGAGTAAAATTGTAGTTGCCAACAGAATAAAGCAGATGGTGGTGAGTTGGTGATTTAAGGTGTTTGTGGGGAGACATGTCTGATGCCTCCTCCAGAAGCCCTGATGATTGCTCCTTTGGGAGCAGGGGGGTGTGCTGCACTCTTCCTGGAAAATGTCTGTCTTCTTAAGAGACAGTGGTGATAAGTGATACTTCTCAAGATGCTCAGTGGTCACGTTTCAGCATGCTGAGGGGAACTGTCCTCTTTGGAGTTGTAATGAGATCAAAATCTGGCAGGATACGGAAAGGGGTAGTCAGCTTTCACTAGGCCCTGCTGAAGGGAGTTATGGGGTGTGCTGTGTCAGCTCTCCGTCAGCCCGCGTAGTACCCAAAAAACAATGAAAACACCCATGAAGTGCAAATCCATGCTCCAGATGCAGTGTCATTTATGATGTGGCAATCAGGAGAAGCAAAGTCAGAGACTAGATATGACAGTATTGTGGTTTAGCATTTTCCAAATTAGCATTTGCCACTGTACTTCTTTGTCGTGTTCCTACAGTATCTCAAATTCCCATGACTCCTACCCAACAGACCGAATCCCTCCCCTAATGGCCAGGTAGGAATAGCTCAGTGTGGGGGACCTGCTCAGGTTGGGAGGTCCACACTGACAGGGCTGAGCACTTGCTGGCAAGCCAGGGGTGAGGAATGGTCCTCTCTGCTTTGGTATCCCCAGTGGTGCTTCTGGCGGGGACTCCTCAGCTGCCATGAATCTGGAACACCAGACACCAATGCACAAGTTAAGAGGACCTGAGCCAGCAGGGAAACAGGAAAGATCACACTTAGAATGATGCTTGAGTTGTGTCCTTTGTGATGCTTTTGCAGAGTTATAAATAGGGAGAAGAATTTAACTTCGGTGGCTATTTCACGAATTTCAGTTTGCCCCCCACATCCCTGTTTCCTAACTTGTTGTGGCAGGGCACAGTGCTGTGTCATTGTCCATCTGTCCCTGCCCTGCCCTTTCCTTGAGATACACGATATATGTTTGAATTATTTGAATTGGCAAATTCTTTGTTCAAATAGTACCTGTGGAGGAAATGCTCTGGAAGGGAAGTACTCAGCGTGTCCTGTTCACCAGGCCCAGACTCTCCTGGGCATCATGTAGGTCCTTGCATGTCTGAGCACTTCCTTGCCACCTCTCAGCCCAGCTGGTGGTGTTCTTCTGGAATAACTGGAATATACTGAAATACGAATCATGCTGGGAAATTACATAGGAAAGTTATAGCAGAAGCAGAAAATTGTATTTCCTAGCTCTTGATATTACCCTGTAAATCACAAACTTTCACTCTTCTATGAATTGCTCCTGCATTTGCTGCCTATGGCTCAAGGAGAAATAAGTGCTAGTTACTGACCATGGAGACACCATGACAGACATGGTTAGAAGCATTTTATTTGGTAGAAACTTCTTGACAGGCCAAATGCAGGGCAAATCCTGCAAAAAACCCCATGTGCACAGCCATGCTTCCCCGAATGTATGGGAAAAGGATGTCCAACTGTATAGCTCTGTTTGGAGGATCCAGACCTTAAAATAGAAACTTTATCCTAGAAAACTTAATGAGGATTCATAAATCCTGGATATATATTTAGAAAATCTAGTGAACTTGCCTTCAGCTTGGAACAAGAAGATAACATAAACCCCAGACTATTTTTGTAACTTGTACTAGAATGAGAAAGTGAGGGCCAAAATGATACAAAAGAGAAAAAATGCTTCTATTGCAGATGAGGCTATTCTTGGCAGGTCTGAGGACTAGTGGTTCTGCTTTCTGTCACACAGGACTCTCTGTGATGTGCATTTGATTAAAGCTTATTGAATGTTTACGCACAGAGTCCTACAAGCATATTTCTGAGGCTACTGAGCCTTAATCAGCATCAAATGAAATACACTGCAGAATCGGGGTATCCAGGATCCTGAATTTCTGGGGAAGCTTCTAAAGAGACCTGCCTGCAGTGACATAGTGAAGTATGGGAAGATGACCACTTTGATTGAGAATGGGGAGATGACAGATGCTAATTCTGACAACAGAGATATGAACACATGTTAAGATTTAGTTTGGTGGGGGGAGGGAAAGGAAGGAGGGAATAAATTCCATCCCTTCCTTCCTGCCCACCTTATCTTTAATTTAAGGCTGATGGATTGATTACCATTTGTTGTGGTAAGTCCATATGTATACAGATCCAAAGGTAGGATTAGGTTCCTCCTCCTTTGTTGTTCGAAGTCAATCACAGTTCATTAAATCTCCCTCATCAGTTCCACCACCTGCTTCTCTTCCTTCCCTGACCCGAAGTCACATGCCCATTTACCCTCTCCCCTTTGTTTTCTGTTTGTTTCTCTTTTAATTACATCTCTTGATCTTCTCCCCATCGATTATTTTGAGGAGAGAATTCGTCAAGAAACACCAATACAAATGAAATTGTGGTTAAGAATAGAAAAAAAAGAAATGTTCAAGGGAGCTTTGGTTTTCATTTTCTAAACAGCTCTGGACTCATGCTTTTGATCCCAGCATACCATTTTCCCAGGACATGAAGCAGGGCCTCTGCAGCACAGGAATAGGGTCTATCCTTCCTTACTCACCCCTGTATATGTTCATTGAAGGGTTTAACAGGCTCCTTTAGGGCTTGGTGGAAATTTTCAGCTTCTCCTGTAATTCTGACAAATCTCACACTTGGCAGTGCCGGACCATAGCAACATGCAGGTGGAGAACCCGTGTACAGCAGCAAATTCAATGTAGATGAAGACCCAGTTCTTTCTTTGGCTTTGTGTGTATGACCAGGCAGCTGGACTACAGGAAAGGGCTGCTTGCAGGACAGCCCTTGACCCTGCTTGTAGCTGAGTGAAATAACTAGATGGATTTAATCAACAGGGTTTATGATTAACAGGTATTGCAGTCTCTTCTTGGGACCTCAGCCAAGATGAAGGCAGTGGTGGGTTGGCGCTATGCCGAGATGGGCTCAACAACCCCACCACAGGTTGCACTACAATGGGTTAGTAGCTGTGTACAGGCCCAGGGGCATGGGAGTAGCCAGTTACAGCTGAAAAAGAAGGAGTGGTAACACATTAGAAGCATTTTAGCACTCATCTGACTAGACCCCTGTACCTCTCTCCAAAACCAATGTTTATAAAGACACCGCTTTTACAGTCAAGTCAGGAGACTTGCTGTATGGAGCAGCTTACAGCCTATTGGTGTAGAGGGAACTGTGGAGAAACAAAGGCAAGCAGAGGAGAAGGTGCTTTTTCTGCTGTGGGTAGACAAGCCTCAAAACAGTCTTAAACTGTGCTCTGAACTTTAACCAGCTGTTTGGCAGGCCTGGACACATCCCTTTATTTCTTTTCCCCTGGGTCACTTGAAATCCTCTTTCTCACACCCATCTCCTTGCTTTGCAACTGTCTGTGCTGCCTATTTGCAATAGAAAAATATGCACACGTGGGTTTAGATGTTGTTTAATCCCTAAATGGAAAAATAACCTCAGAAACCAGGTGGTAACTTTCAAGTTTTATGCCCATTCTCTGGGGTCAAGACATAAAGAAATCCTTGTGTTCACATTCATAAGTGCACATGGGCAAGTAAACATTGTGTCTCAACAGCTACCCTCTTTTGCTTCTCTTAAGTGCTGTCCTTGACTTGTCAAAGGGCTATAACTCATCCATGTGCTAGGATCACCACAGTGTCTTGATCTGTGAGGTTTTATCATGTTTCAAAAAGTTCTCTAAAAAGTTCACCCTGCATTGCAGTGCCTTCAGAAGGGTTAATGTTATTTGAGGTATTTCAGATGCTGACAGGGCTTAACCTAGGCAGTGGAGAGCAGGATCAGGTGACTCTTAAATGGACAAAAGTCCAGCAACTGAGTTCATTTTGGACCAGAAGTAGTTGGCCTGCATGCTTCAGCTGAATTTTATTCAGACCTCATATATGTGCACATGGCTGGGAAGTCAGAAGGAAGTCTGTTTTCCAGAGGCCTTTGTGTGTGTTGTCTTTCCCTGATGTGTCATGTGGGATCAGCTTTCTCCTGCCATTTCAGTAGTCTTGATTTTGTCCCTGATGGCAACTTGGCAGCAGCATGTCAGGCCAAGGGAAGCAGGCTTGAAGCCCAAGCTTGCACACTAACCAGAGGGGAGGGAAGGAGAGGAGGCACAGGTCTGACAGCCTGCTTTCCCACACCAACCAAAATATAAATATGGCCAAGATAGAAGGGGACTGGTAGACTTGTTTTTTTAAAGACAGATCCTGGAAAAACATTTGATGATGAAGGAAGAGAGCCCAATTGTTCTACATTGATGAATCTCCAAAGAAGCATCCACTTTCTGGGCTTAACTGCTGGGGCAGGGTAACTCTCCCTTACTGTATGGCCAGCAGGTTGCTGCATCACATCATTTGTAAGTGACTTTTTGTTCTTTTCTTTTTCAGTTTGAGTCTTGAAACATATTTGTGATGATTGCCAAGAGTAGAGTTCAGCCTTAGGTTGGACTTGTTTCCAAACCACACGTCTGCAGTGCAAATGGCTGAAGTATAAATTGGCTACGAGGAGTGCAGCAGCTGAAAGGTGATGAGATTTGCCTGTGGTGTGACCTCTACCTGGAAACAGGATCAGGAGAGGGCTCTGTACCCACTTCCTGACACCAAAGCTCTCCTGCACCTCGTGGTGCTGGAAAGTTTTCACCTCCTGTCATGGCTTGTGATTTAGTGACACTCAAAGTTACTAGTCCATTGGAGCTCCCCAGAAGACACATGTCTGTCCTTCTGCTGCTTGGGGCCAGGCTGTGATTTGCTTTAATGCCTCCCAGTTGCAGGTTAGGTGTAACTATGCAAAATAATTGCTTTCATACTGGGTTAATAATTTTGTAGGTTTTAATTTTAAAGGCCTGTTTGTTTCAAGAAGCTCATACTCGATTTCCTTTTTGACCAGAGATGAGAGAGAGGCTTTTTCAGGAGTATACAAGGTAGTAAATAAGGGTTTGTGCTTAAAATGAGCAGAGAGTCTAGCAGGCTGAGTTCAGAGCCTTCCTGCATTCACTGCTGTGGGAGAACCAGAAAAATGTCTTCATTCAGCTGCAGAGGCATTGCCAAGTGACAAGTTTTGTTTAGAGTAGGTATTTTTCATGGGATTTGCAGTGGCCCAAATGCCCTCTCTTTTTGCCTGTGCTTTGGTTATGTCTGCACTGTTTCTTTCTTAAATTAATCTCTCTCTTAAATGAATCCAAATTTTCAAATTGCAAGGTCCACCAGTGCCTTTTTCCTCTTGCCCATCTGTTTTGGGTATTCAGGATGAGTAGCAATGTGTTGCACCAGGTGCTAGGATGACAGTGCACCTGGGACGAGTCTGCCTGTAGGCTCAGGATCTGAATCCAAACTTGAAAAGCTGGTTTTATGATAGATGATCTTCGGCTCCCAATCTAGCTTTGGTCAGATTTGCCTCTTGCTGGAGCCAAGCAAAATGTCCCTGTGAACATGTAAATGTGTCAGTGGGGAACAGGACATTCCCAGCCTGTAAGACACTGGTGCATGGGCATTTTGCACATGTATCAGTTTCAAGGAAACATATGACTGTGACAAGTATTGCAGGTAATATTAAAAAAACCCACACATTTGGGCAATCCCCCTCATGCCTGAAATATGCCACATTTTTAAAGTGACTCATGAATTCTCAAAAAAAAAAAAAAATCCCCCTTCAAACTCTTAATCGGTCTCAGGAAACCACACTGAGATATAGGCTGGCAAAAAACCAATATATCTTTCAGTCTCTGACAAAACACAAGCTCTTACTTCTCTCCATCCCTGGCCAAGCATAACTGCCACAACGGTGTTCTTGTAGTTTCTTTAAATCCTAAGTGAAGGTTTCAATGCACAAAATAAATGTGAAGGAGTTTTAAGGAAGGTTCCCCTCCCCCCCCTCCCCTTGTTAATTCCATCAAAATCCCAGAAAATGAATACAGAAGATGAAAAAAAGTTACTTTTGTAGCAGTAGGAACCCAGACTTGCCTGCTTTGGGTACATGAGTAGAGGCATTGAACATAATGAGATTATTCATGTGCGTAAAGGTTGTCAGATCAGACCCTATCTTTGTAAAATATTTAATTACATACCATCAGAATCATGTCAGCTATGAAAAAGCAATAAAAATACTAAAGTGTGTCAGTGAGCAGTAGTAGTAACTGTAGTCGTATAAATCCATTAAGCTTTTACGTATAGCTCACATTCAGTGAAATCAATGCTGATTAAAAATTTGCAAACAATACATCAACACTGTAGTGCACATTCAATCAAATTATTATGCCTGTTTTGCCAATTAGTACTCAAATTATGCAATGTGATGATACCTTACTCCATGCTTTGGATGGGGAAGGGAAGCCACAGGCCCACAATCTGCTACCCAGCTCTTCATTCGATGCTCAGACATTGTCTTCCTTGCTATGAGGGTGAAGGTTTTACTGCTTTGCTTTGATTGATGGGTAAGAAGCAGAAACGATCCTGATGCTGAAAACAGGACCAAAACAATGCACTTCAGTTTGACCGTGAAGACACAGATGTGACAAAGGAAAAACACATTGTCTGTGTAATACTTTTACCTGGGAACAACTAGAGAGAGGGTACAGTCAGAGGTTTGTGAAGCCTGGGAAGACATGAGTTACATCAGGTTTTGTGCTGGCAGGCAAAGGCGAAAGCAAGAGTCAGGCTGAAAGCAAGCAGGGCATCCCCATCCCACACACTCCGGGGGAGTAATTGCAGGTCTCGGCAGAGTTGCATCAGTGTTTGGTATGGCGCTTTCCAGAGTTGCATCAGCTTGCACCTATTTTGTTTGTGTTGTGGGTAGAGACTGGAGTATTAATAACAAGTTCCATGGAAAGAGTCAGGCAACCCACAGTGGAAAGCAGAAACTGAGATAGGAAATACCCAGAACGTCTTGGATCAAATGTAAAGCATGGGGAGAGAGGGTGGCAAGAAGTGCAACTCCTTGCCCATCTGTAACTGGCTTTGCCTGTGTGGGTGGGGTGAAATGGGTGCGGAACAGGTTGTCATTTTACTTGACATCTGTAAATACAGAATGAATAGGAACAGGTAGCTAGAATAGTACTTCCTGCGTCTGAGCAATGATACCGCACATGGGAGAAGCTGGCAATCATAGATCATGATTGAATAGCATTTCCATAGCAGGTTTGTCTTGTGCTGCTCTTCTACATAACCCATATTTAGGCTCTGTGCAACTGGTCAAAAGCAAAACATGATTTTTTATGCATGTATGCACAAACATGTTGCATTGCAAGTTCCTTATTTGAATCTTTGTTCAGCACATCATGCTGGCCTTCAATTGCTTTGCTGCTCCATTTTTTTTTATTACTTCTTGTTCTTTTTTTTCCACCCTTCAGCTGAGTGATTGTAATCTGTATCTAGTACATACTGTAAATAACATAGATTATATTTGGTGGACAGCAGGGTGCAGGATTCAAGAGGCATTTCAAGAACCAGCAAAAGTGCCATGGTTGGCTTTGTAGCTCTTAGATTGTATCATCTCCTCCTTCTCCCCTATCCCTTCCCCCATGGTTTTCTGATGGCTGCTTTTAAATGGATTTTTATCAGGGGGGAAAAGCACTGATTCAAAGTGGATGACAGCAGATGTGTTCCCTTAACAGGGTCTTTCCCTGAACGGCTCTGCTAATCATTATGTTTTGCTCTGTAGGACTTTTTATTCATTTAACAGGTTTATTTCCAGATTACATATTTGTTTTTATACTGTTTCCTCATAAATACAGGCACTGTATAAAAAGCTGGCCCCACCATATTTCATGCAGTATTTGTTTATACTAAGTGGGCCTCACTGAACCTGCATATACAATAAATACCCTTTCAGGATTCCTAGGCAGGAGTGGAGGGAACAGATGGCAAAACAGACCCAGGATTCCCATTTACAAAGGGATCTTCAAATAACACAGGAGGAATGATAGCCATTCAAAAGCTTGCCTTCCAATGCCTTAATTTTTGACCAGAAAACTTGGATGCATTAGTGGCTTTTTATTACTGTTGTGTGTGTGTGTGTGTTTTATTAGGTTTTTTTACACTTAATAACAGGCTTTCAAAGATTTGAAGTAAACCAAGGTGCAGGCACCTCCTTTATCAAGGTCATCTGTTTGATCCATCTTTTCCCTTATCCTTCATCATAGTAAGCACGGTTAAGAGATAACTAGATATGACTCAAATCCAGGTCTCAGACTTATGGTCTCTGAGAGAAGTTTGAAACATGAACCTGGGTCGAGGGGGAAACTTTGCAAACAGCTGTTAAAGCTCATGCCCTGCTGGCAGGGTTGTGCCTCAAGGGTACCAGAGGGTTGGGAGAAACAATTTACACTGGGGATCTCTCTCTCTCTCTCATTCGTTGTTTGTTTGAGGGAGACTAATTTGTAGATTTGTTTTTCTGTTTTTAAGCATCAAGAATGAGAATAAGAGAAGGCATGTTCTGTGCTGTGAGAAGTTTGTGTCTCAGTGTAGCAAGTAGAGAAAAAAGTACAAGAAAGCTGTACGTTAAGATATTTCTACATTAAAGGACTCTTAAATTATCTGCTTGGCTCAGTGCTCCTTCTAGGTGAATTTTGACTTCCCCTCTTCACAGAGAAGGTGCCTCAGCAGTGAACGTTCTGAGTAAGTGTTTCCAGAGATCTCCAGGACACTTCAAAGATCTCTCCAGTGAGGACCATCTGCTTCCCATCATCTCTTGGTCAGGGAAAGGGATTTACCAGTATACACTGAGCTCTTGGCCTGCTTGAACAGCTGTAGGAGATACCAGACCTATGTCCTGCTCTCCACTCAAACTCACCACTTGTGCAGAATCTTCATGCATTATCTTCAGCTGTGAGCAGAGCAAGAACAGTATTGAGAAAGGTGTTTTCAGTCTGCAACTGATGGCGTGGTTTGTTCTGTTTTGTTTTGGTTTTTTGTTTGTTTGTTTGGTTTGTTTTTTAAATAAAAGTATTGAAAAAGCTAGCAGATATGGGATAAAGTGGATGGCTGTCAGATTAATACAGTACATTACAAACTAATTAGGGTATTTCCAGTAAGAAAAGATGGCAATCACAAGCCTGGAAACCTGCCAGCTGCTTGGAGCCCACAGGCTGCCATGCAGGCTTCCTGGTGGTTAGAGTGTCCTAAAAATCATGGTCAAAAGTAAAGTCGAGAGTGTTGGCTGGAAGAAGGACCAGCTCCCATGTACATAAGAGCGCTGTCATGAAGACTCACAAAAGCCCTCAGGCCAGGCGGTGAAGGAAACCTTGGGTTGATATGTCGAACTTGGATGACATGGCTTGAGCAAGAGGCTTGGGCTGAGACTGGGAACACAGCATGAGTCAAGTCACATGTGGCTACATGGTGGCTGTCGTCTTTTTGTTGCAATGTGGAAAATCATAGCTTAAGTTTACTAGGACCTACCTAAGAACTATTTTGGAGGTTCAGGCAGGGAGATGGCCACTGAACACTATGAGTTGAGTGCAGCTTGGCAGTATGGATGCCACCAACAAGGCACTCACTGCAACACAGGCATGCTTTGTGGTATGTTTTCCTATCATGCACCTTGGTCTGTGGGTCCTATGATCCTCCTTTTCAGTAACTGAGCAGCTGCATACCCACTGATGTCAGGATCCCTCTTCTGATAGATAGAAGCCTATTTCTTCTTCAAATTCCATCAGCCAAATGTTATGCAGCCAGGGGTTTTCCCTCAAAATTTCAAATCCTGTTCCAGCCAAACATAGCCACCAGCCTCTTTCTTAGCTCTTGCCTCTTTTTTAAAATGTTTTAGTTGTAGGGAGGAGATGGGAGAGATGATGATAAAGTGAACTCTCCATACTAGATTATTAAACCTCTGGATTCTGACTAGCAAGTTTGTAGGTGTGGTCTTGGGTCTTTACCAAAGAACAGAAATTTTGCTGATCTGGTTTGCTGGGATTTAATACTGCTGCTTTGGAAGGACAGAGTCCTACGCAAGGGAAAAAAACAAGGTAAGAAGTTGTGCTGCCTCAGTAGAGCTACCTAAGGCAGTAAGAGCAGTACTGTGTGAGAGTGCACTGAAAGTAAGCAGGAGAGCACTGCAGAGCAGGGTCTCTGCTGGGGCTGAGGATGTGGAATTCACTGTCTCATCCTGCCAGGCTGTGCCTTGGCAACATCATGGGAAACACAGATTCAGAGCCCTCCGTGTTTCCATATATTGTCAGCAGAGTACTTGCTGTTTTGTTTCCAAATAGCTTCAACTAAGGTCCTTTATAAGGGCAGAAAATGTTTCAAGGGGAGAGGCTGCAGCTTTCCTTAGCCATTGCCTTTATGTTCTGCTGGCAAAGGTGCTAATTCTGAAGTGGGAAATAATGGGCCTACTAGGGCAGGAGCAGAAAGAAAACCAAGTAGTGAATTGGGAGATATGTCCTTATGCCTAAGCAAATCTGATGCCTTTCTTTCTTCTCCCTTTCCCCCCTCCCCGGCCTCCCAGCAATATTTAAGCTCAATTTGCCACAAGCGTGCATTCTGTATGGCCAAACAATGGAAAATTTTATCATCCCCTGCCTTCTGCCTGGGGGGCAGTTGGTTGGCTGGTGAATCATGCAAGATTGCACAGGATGGCAGTGAGCATGGAATTTCACTCTGTACCTCCTCGTTTGGGAAATGCACCTAAATGCACACAAATATTTTTGTATCAGCTGAGCTCTCCCAACACAAAATGGTGTGATTTATGCTTCCCAGATCACCAAAATTTATTGCAAGGAGGTGATAGCCTGCTCTGAGCTGCTGTGGTTGCAGTTCCCAGCATTGGAGTTTATAAAGGTGGTTACACTGGCGAGTAAAGTGGGCAAAGTATGAATAAATTCATGAAGGTCTCTACAGAATAAGGAAAGGTTTTTCCAGCCTGCTGTTACCTGATCTAGCCAATTTGACATGGCCCCTCATCATGGCAGATCTGAGCAATGCTCAGCGTTTGAAAACAGAAATAGCAACAAACCTCTTCCTTTTCTTCCTGCTCAGTTCACAGTAAAAATATTTTGACTGGTTTGAAGGCTGGGGTTTTTATTTTTTTTCCTTGTCTGTTTACCTAAGTGAATGAATGAGTGTGTGTGTATGAGAGAGAGAAACAGAAGTTGCTGAAAGTTGAAGAAATTAGTCCTGCATTTGGTTTGTTCACTTGAGGCTGAATTCTATTATTAGTTCCACAAGATTAACATGCAACTTTTTTCACTGGTTTCAATGAAACATATACATTCCAACTGGAAGTCCAAGGCTGTAGCCCCTACTCTTTTAATGAAAGCAATAATTTTTTAATGTAAAAATCTTGCATTAGAAATTCAATACAAGCCACCCAAGTTGCCAGGCCTTTGCCTCACTGGCCACCAGCTACACCATGTGCTGTAGTTTGATTTGATACATGGAATCCACTTGCAGCAGGCTGCCCTCATGCCAAACCCTTCTGAATGGTCCACAATTGTTGAAAACAGAGACTTTGCGTGTTAAGGAGTGGTGTGCACTGGCTCTTGCCTTGAAGTTTGGTCATTCTGAAGATTTAAAGCCTTATATATGAAGCAAGTTAGTACTAAATTGACTGCTGTACCTTTCATTAGATCTATTATCCACCTAGAGGCTATTTTCACTTTGAAGTGGCATTTGCTCCATAATAAGTAACATCTCAAAATACTGTTAATGAAAGTTTCATCTGTGTTGAGGATTTTTTTTTCTTCCTCCTCCTTTCCTCTTTTCAGAAGTTAGAAATTAGTCCAGTAATATGGAGACATTGTAACTACAGCTCATTAAATTTGGCAATGCTCACTTGGACCTTTGAGTGCTGGCAATGTCAAGTTGACCTAAAATGCAAGGATTGACAATTAAAGCTAAATATATATATATATTTAACTTATTACTTGTGCTGGATTGACAGTCCTGCAAGCACTATCATTTTAAGTTCATTGACAGGCTAATAAAGCTTCCCCTGGGCTCCCTTCCTCATGTGGAGGGACTGGTGGCAGAGACGAGAGGAAAATCAGATGCCGAAGGGATTTAATTTTTGTTCTGTCTACAGACTGTACTGATGAGAATGTCAGTGGGGCTGGAGTGAAGGGAATATGTGGGCTAACAGAGACAATTGATGCCATGTGGATAACCAGACAGCCCTGAGATGATGCCGGCACTCAGCTGTTATTGCCTCTTGTTGAACTGGTGGCCAAGAAATTGATCTCCATTCCGTTTGCCAGCCGCATCCAGTCATGGACAGGGGAAATTATGTAAATTTATTCACCACTGCTTAAGATTGTATTATCTTCCAGCAGAAAATGAGGAGAAGTAGCTATCCCTTGTGTTCGCTGGGAAGTGGCATCTGGGAAGTAGGTGGGCGAGGAGGAGGTGAGGAGCACAGGGTCTCTCAGTCCTGGATTATGCTACCGGAGTAACACTGAAGTGCCAAAACATCATTCACTGGTGATCACAGGAAGACAGAATCATTTAGGTTGGAAGAGACCTCACAGATCATCAAGACCGAACTTTGATCACCACCTTGTGAACGTAAACTAAGCGCTATGTCCAGTCATTTCTTGAATACCTCCAGGGATGGTGACTCCACCATCTCCCTGGGCAGCCCATTCCAATGTTTAGCAGCCTTTTCCATGAAGAAATTCTTCCTGATGTCCAGCCTGAACCTCCCCTGGTGCAGCGTGAGGCTATGTCCTCTTGTCCTGTCACTTGTTGCCTTGGACAAGAGGCAAACCCCCATCTTGCTACAACCTCATTTCGGGTAGCTGTAGAGAGCAATAAGGTGTCCCCTTGAGCCTCCTTTTCTCTAGGACAAAACCCCTTAGCTCCCTCACCCACTCCTCAAAGGACTTGTGCTCAAGACCCTTCATCAGCTGTTTCCCTTCTCTGGACCTGCTCCAGCACCTCAATGTCTTTCTTGAAGTGAGAGGCCCAAAACTTAACCCAGGGTTCAAGGTGCAACCTTGTTAGTGCTGAGTACAGGGGGCCACTGCACTGCCTTAATCCTGCTGGCCACGTTATCGTTGCTTCACACAGACATGTTGAGATATGTCATCCCACTGTTGGTTGGGTGAGTTGCTCCTGCAGCAGGGAAGATTTTAGTACATGTTGACTTCCACAGGCATCAGATGAATTTGGAGTCTCAGTGTCAGTCCCTCCACTAGCATCCTCAGCAAGCTCCAGGCCTCAGTGCTGTGGAGCGTGAACTCTTCATATTGGCATGCATTGGCCTGAGGGCAAGGACACTCAATGGCTCAATATTAGAAGGTTTGGCTTGTTCCAATAGCTTACATTCTAGCACTGGTGATTTCTTGTGGCAAGAGGAGTCTAAAGGAAACAAGAGAAAAAAACCCAAAACTGTGAAGGAAAAAGGAGTAGCTGAAAGCCCAGCTCCAAGGTTGTCAAGCTGCTCCTGAGACATCTGGGAACAGGGAACACAAAGCCACCAAAGTGTAGGATCTCTGTATAGTGTTCTCTCCTCAGATGGTGTCCTCTTGTCATGTCTTTTGCAGATGTGGTCATTTTACCCATCAGCCAAACAGGGTCTTAGAGAGAGATATCTCTGGACAGGTCACTCCTAAAGACAGAGCTACAAGGTTTGCCAAAACCAATCTTCAAATCCTGCGTCTTCAGACCCTTGTTGTTGCATCAAAGCTCAGCTGTGTATCTGGGCCTAGATCCACCTTCAGAAGCAGGAATTACTAGATCCAGGCATAGGGAGGCACAACAGAGCAGATGAATTGGCTAAATATTTCATAATAAAGATTGTTCACACATTTCCAGCTTAATGTTACTGGCCAAGGAAATCTGGATGTTTCACATCAGGTTAGCAGGATATTGCAATATTTTGGCTGCTTATCTGAAGTGGAATGAATGGAACTGCCAAAGCTTTTGAAGTTCACTCATGAGATAATATTTTATTAATTTTCTGAGCTGAGGGCACTTTAGTATCTCCTGTGAGTCTTCTGAATATTAAATGCATGAAACTCTACAGGCAGGACTCTTTCAACATTCACTCATTCACTGTTTAAAAGAGCCCGCTTCTCATAAATTGAGAGCAGTCTCCTTGGTTTTCTGAGAGTTATCTTCTCTCCAATAAATTAGAAAGTATATCAATTTCCTACTTATGCACTTTGAATTCAAAGCAGGAGCTACTTAAGCACAAGGGAAGACACAGTCTGTGTTTGCCTTGTTTGTCTGTTCCATAGAAAATGCAGTTTAAGTCAGAATGAGCTACTGTGCTCCAACTCATCTATGAAAATAATTTTATTTCAAGAAAGCACTCAGTCTTTTAGTCCTGCTTCAAGCTACTCTGGCCTTCAGCTGGAGTTCAGCTTGCAAAGCAAAGCAGAGGAGGGAGATGTAAAACCTGGCCTCTGCTGTGTGTAGCACCAGCAGGACCAGCCAGGCTAATCACCCCCCAGCTCTCACACCTGGTAAGCTGAGATGTGGTTCCTCCAGCTCAGACTCCACATACCTATCTAGTTGTATCTCCCTGGGTCGAGACAGGTTCCTGCAGGATGATTTTGGTCTTTGGATGCATCTGTTTAAAACTGAAAAGTGCTAACTGAGATAGTGGAGATAATTGAGTTCTCATCAGCCACCTTGGCCACAGCTAGGTGAAAGCAGGGAAACTCAGGAGAGCGTATGCCAGGCCAGAAAAGTGCCTACTGCATTAAACTCAGAAAACCCTCTCAAGTGTGCAGGACTAGGCACAGCTGCCAGCATGGACTTTTGCACCAAAAAGGACAGACAGTTCCTAGATGTACTGTCTGGTGCTTTATAAATAGGGTTAGATGACAGGGAAAAGCAAAAAGAGTACCAAAAAAGAAATAAAATTACAGCCTTTGTCCAAAAATATGCTAGCTACATTGTTTCTTTCCCCAAAAAAAAGAAAGAAAAGGAAAAAAGGTTGCTTTTTCTGCATTAAACTTGTCATAACTGGATGATTATAGTAACACCATGAGAAGAGCCAGCCAGGATGTGACACTTTAGCTTTCAAAATAGCTCTTCCTAAAATAAACCCTTCCGTCACAAACTGCTACTGTGATACTTATGGGAAAATGCGAACAGACCACTCATTCTCCCATCTTTCCTTGGAGATTGAGGAACTTTCCATCAATTTATGTGCTCTGAACTCCTGTCACTCATATGGGGAGCCAAAACCACAGGAAAATGGGGGGAGCGAGTGTAATTTAATACAGTTCACCAATTTGCCTTAATGGCACTTTGGAAGCCTCCTGGTTTAATTGGATTTACTCTGTGCCCACAGAGGATAAACAGATGTATCTGCCAGCTCCACAAAGATCGTGCTATTTGCAGGGAGCCTGTAACATGAAGCAGGACTGAGGAGACCTTGTTGCAGCCCTGTGGCCTTGCACAGGGCTCACCATCTTCAAGCACTCACGTCCTTATGCATCGAACCAAGTGGCATGAGCTGTGGGCGTCTGTCTTCTTTAGGAGCTGTAGAGGCTGCATTGCCCACCCACACCACTCTGTTCAGCCCATCCTTTCTCCCATGCAGGGCTTACTCCCTCTTGGCTAAGCGTGCTGACTCCCTAAAAGCACATCAGGCAGAATCAGCTGGGCTGATAAAAACCTCCCTCTTGGAAGCAATCCTAGCCTTTTTGGCCAGCATGGCTGGACCAGGAGGAAGCTACACCCCCATCTCTTCAGACGTACAAAGCTCATGCTGCCTTTCCATGCTAAGGGGAAAATCAGGCAAATGACTGGTATGCTGGGCCATGTGAATGTGACACCTCAGCTAGTGTTGCTGAAACACTTATTTCCTTAATTTAATACTTTTTATAAATTTTCAGATGCTTCCCCCCCTCCATCTTGGTAGTAAAGGGGAAGCAGTGATAGCTGACTTCCCACACACAGTGCATAGGAGCTTGGCTTAGGCAAGGAGAAAGATGTGAGTCCTCATGTGGTAGGGACATTCCAGTTAAGATGAGAAAAGTGTTACTTCTGCTTTGTTGTTTCCCGTACTGTGAGCTCTCCAAAAGAAACCAGCGAAGAGCAGGGTCTACTTATTCTACTTATTCTTCCACTAACATAATTTAGTGATTTGTGTAGATTATTATGCCAGCTACTCCCCTCAAGGTATCACATTGAGGGAACACAAGGAGCATTTTCCAGTTCTCCATTGCTGTCTTGGTAGGTAATATCTTGCTCCATTACCTATCACATCCCTGCAAAATAGAATGTATCACCACTGCTGGTTTGCCAAGTTTCCCTTCTTCTAGCAGATATCGGACAGGTTTGTTGTTCGCTACACACATAATACTGAAATTGAGTAAGTGGGCATGTTGTAAGATGGAGTTTCTTTAAAGGAGGGGTAAAACAGTGCTGCTAATAGAAAGAAAAAAATTATATGTAGGAGGTTTTAACTTGGGTTAGGCTGGCTTTCTCCTCAATGAAGCAAGTAGTTGGTATTTTTTAAAATCAGGAAATAAATCTGATGATCTCTGAATTGGGAAGTTTAGGTTTCAAATAGCTCCCTACAGATTAACTCATTGTGAATTGCGCTGTGAAATCTATGGGGATGGACTGCACTTGTGCCATGCAGCAGAGCATCCCAAACAGGATGCTTGTAATTTGGGATAAATTGGATAGCTTCAATATCTGATGAGATGATATGGCTTTATGTTCTCATGAGTGCTTTGTCTTGTCAGGGCGGGAGAGAAGACTTCTCTGCTCTCTTCCACATCCCAGGAAAACAAGCCTCATTTTCCAGAGGTTAAATACACTCTAGATGTCCTGAATATATGTGTATTTCAGAAGGAAATGTTCACCTATACACATTTTTTTTGTTTGCTCTTTTAGCCAGCAACACTCTCCCCTCCCTGACCATCTGTGGTGCAGCTATAGTCCTCTGGAGCCTCATCCTTCTCACAGGATGACAGAACACCCCTCTGCTGCTCTGTGTGTCAAAGGTAGCCTAGAGGGTAAAAATCAGGTTTATCCCAGGCTAAGGGACATCAGGCGTGGCATGCAATCTGTGGCAGAGAGACAGTTAACATCCTCATGTTCTGTGGGGAGAGGCTGCAGCTGCCTATCCAGCTTGCCAAACTGAAAGGAGATCCAGCCCTCAGGGAAATGTGTCTGGAATTATTTAATCCCGAAAGGATTATAAAGAGAGTATGCTCTAGGGAATCTCTCAAGGCCTATCCCTGTTACAGAAAAATAAAACCAAACCCCTAAAATAACAGCCCCTTTCCCCTTAAAGATTTCTAACAATAGATACCTCTGAAACTTCACTGAAAATTGTGTCCCAGTTGAGAGTCAGGGTGCCTTCTCTGGAAACCTTCTGCTTTGGCTTCCATGGGGCTATCATTTCCTGTCTCTCCTCCTACCTCTTTAATCTTCTTCAGTATGTCCTTTGGAGGGCCTTCTTATCTTTCTCCAATTTTCATACGGGTTTCATCGTGCTGTCTCTTTTATCCCCACTTCTTCCTCTATTGTATTTTATCCCTGGTTAATCTCAGCCGTGCTCCCTACTTCATCTGTTCATCTGTTCTCATTTTGACTTGTGTTTAGACTGTAAACTCCTTGAGATAGGGCCTGTCTTTATACTTTTACAGTACCTCCAGGAACATGAAATTGCAGACTGAATTTAAGTCATCAAACAGAATTAAAACATTACAAGAAAGCTAGTCTAAAACACTGCGTGGAAATATCTTCCTTCTTTTCGGCAGCAGTCCAAGGCAGTGAAGCTTTTGTTTGTATAAACACATGAGCATCACTCTCCTGTGCAGCACAGCGGGATTGAGTAAACTACTAGTTTATCCTCCAGCAAGTCACTCATTGCCTTGCCAAGAGCAGGCATCAATTTACTCATGAGGGGGAAGAACCTTTTCCTTCAATGCGCAGCACCAAGAGGACTTGGTTTCCCAAGCTGCATGAGAGATCAGTGGGGTTATGATGGTGTCTAACTGCTACCATGCCCACCATAGTTGGCTCATGTCATGCAAAGGATGTTTTTTAAGGAGTTGTTGCAGCAGGGTTTTTTGATCTATTATTTTTCTGCTTTATTTGGATGGTCCTAAGAAGCACTAAATGTAAAAGAAGAATAATCTGGATGTCTTGAATAACACACATTGCACATAAGTGGGCTCTGGTCAGCACTTTTTTCTTGAGTCCATTGAGACCTTCTGTATTGGTTTCTCTGTGGCCAGGTTTTGGTGGCAGTGGGGGGGGCTGAGGGAGAGGCTTCTTCGAGAAGCTACTGGAAGTTTCCCCCCATGCCCAGGCCGAGCCCACTGCTGACCAAGGCCAGGCCAATCAGTAGTTGAAGGAACGCCTCTGTGATAACATTTAAGAAGGAAGAAAAAAAAAAGTTAGTAGGAGATGAAGATGGCTGCCGGAGAGGAGCAGAGTGAGAGCCTGTGAGCAACAACGCAGACACCAAGGTCAGTGGAGAAGGAGGGGGAGGAGATGCTCCTGGCGCCGGAGCTGAGATCCAGCTGCAGCCCATGGTGCAGACCATGGTGAAGCAGCTGTGCCCCTGCAGCCCATGGAGGACCACAGGAGTGCAGAGATCCACCTGTAGCCCGTGGAGGAGCCACGCCGGAGCAGGTGGATGCTGGGGAAGGCTGTAGCCCGTGGGAGACCCAAGGTGGAGCTGGGTCCTGGCAGGGGACTGTAGCCTGTGGGGAGAGGAGCCCACTTGGAGTAGGATTCTCCTGTTAGGATGCGTGGCTCGTGGGGCCCACGCTGGAGCAGCCTGTGCCTGAGGGACTGCACCCTGTGGAATGTGAGCCATGTGGCAGCTGTGGGTGAAGGGCTGCTGCCCATGGGATGGACTCTCGCCGGAGCAGTTTGTGAGAGGAACTGTATCCTGTGAGGGATGGACCCCATGGAATGTGGCTGGAAGGACTCTTCTCCCCAAGCAGCGGCTGAGAACAGCAGCTGACCACAGCAACACCTTCCCCCCACCTCGCCTTTTCTCTTGACCGCTCCGGGAGAATAGGTTGGATGTAAGAAGGAGGGGGTGGGGGGTAAAAGGTGTCTGTTATTGTCTCTCACTCTTAGCTCTGATCTTGTTAGTAATAAACCTGACTATTATTCCCACATGGAGTCTTGTTTTGCCTGTGACGGTGATTAAGAAAGAATTTGTTGTACTCCTTATCATAAATAACGAAACCTCTCGTTATATTCTCTCTCCTCTATAGCTGGGCAAGGGGGAGTGAGAGAGTGGCTGTAGTGGGTCCCTGGCACTCAGCCCGGGTTAAACCACTACACCTTCAGAGAAGTTTCTTTTCATGGTCTATTCTATATCTATTCTATATATCTATTCCTGCCTGCTTTATGCAGTCTCATTCAGAAAACAAAACAATATTTTGATTTTTTTTTTCCCCAAGAGAGTCCATCTTTTTCTACAACCTCTTCTCTAAAGAACTATAGACATTCATTATTTTTTTGTTAATTTAAAACAGGCTTGCCCATGTAACCTGACAACCACAATTCATCTCCAGCCAGCATGTGTTCATTTTGGTGTTTGGCTCTTTGAGTCTTGTGTTGTTCCCTAATGATGCAGGAAGGTGCCAGGATCTTCATGGAGTCCAGTCGTGTCATACAGGTGTCTTCCTCCTCCCTCACCTTCCAGAAGCCTGGAGAACCCACATGGCAGGCATCTGTCTCACCTCTCCCAAGTTTTGAGTACAGTTGACCCTATGTGGTAACCCTACCTTATAATTTCCTTCTCTACTTCCCAGACCTTCAACTGTAAGTAGTTTTTTTTTTTAGTCTTTGCCATGGATGAGGGAATCTGATGCTGTAGGCTTTTCTGAAACTTTTCCCATGACATATATGAGGAAATAGCAGATGATTTATTAAGATCTAGCAAACCATTAATTCAACTCATTCAGGATGCAGTGAATTCCATTTGCTGCATCTTTTATTGAGCCTCCTCTGCTCTATTGGTGGGATGATTAACCATTTCTAATAGTAACTGTGAATTACCCAATCACCAGATATTTTCATGCAGAAAGACCAATGATAAGTGGATCAATAGAAGAAAAATACTTATAGGGTGAATGACACATGACTGTTTTTGTGCAGGAAATATCTAGAGAAAGGCAGCAAGCTGAATGGGAAACTCTGAACCAGAATTTCTGGCCTGGTATAGAGCTGTGGCTCTTCTCATTGCACACTCTTAACAGATCTGTCTTGATGACTCTTGATGTTGCACGCTATTGTTGTTATTTATCCATAGCAGTAAAATAGTTTCTGTAACAATGATAACAATAGTGGCTGGTTGTTAAAATTCTGAAATAACTTATATGGATAATTTTTATAAGCCTTGTGTCTGCTGGGACTGGATATGTGCCATCTATTCTTTGAAGTGAAATCTTGGAAGTTGGGCAAGGGTCTATTTCTCTTTCATTGTCTTTCTGAATCTGTTTCCTGTTTTGTAAAATATGGGAATAGTTTTGCAGCAAAATAGAAGTCAGAGAATGAGCCAGAGTATGGCTGGATTGGCATATAACAGGCCTATTGTAGAGGAATGTATGGAGACTTATGTATGGGCTACTGAGAATTAAGAAATGGAGCTCCACCTTGCCATTTATTTCCTGTTTTCTTCAGTGCAAGATTTCCCTCACTCTTTTTAGCGATGCTGTTAAATGACACTACGAGTAGTGGCTTTATTTTTACTGATCTGAGTCATGTTGACCATGTAAAAGCAGTGATACCTGCCTGGGAAGTGTCATGAAGAACTCTGAGCGTTCATGGTACTGTGACAAAGGGGACTCTGAAGCACAGGTGGTTTTCATATTGGTCCTCCAGGTGAAAAGCAAAAGCTTTGAAAGGGCCAGTTGAATCTGGTGAATGAATAAATGCTTACACAACAGGTGCAACAGTCAGGAGTTCACCTCTTAGACCATGAGACTCCTGAGGGCTGTCAGAGAAGGCAAAGAGTAACTTTGGCCATAGGCTTGCCAAGCTGGTAAGGAGGTGTGGTGGTTTAGGACCACTTTTATCGTCTAGGGGGCAGGTTCAATAAAGGTGACAGAAAACTGAATAAAGTTGCAGCAGGTGAACAGTTTATTACAGGGGGTTTAAATTAGGGAAGTAGGGATAACCCACAGGGATCCCAGAATTACACAGAGGAACACCTGACACGCAGGGAAAAAAAAAACAAAACACAAAAAGGGAAAAAAACAAAAAAAGAAAGGGAACTGTTCCTTTCAGCTAGATGGCTAGCTGAAAAAAGCAGTGGGGAAGGGTAGGAAAAGCTATCTCTTTCTCTTCCCTCTCTCCTGGAAAGCACTTTGGCCCCTTCAAGCTCTCTGAAAAACACAAAAAGAAATGAAAACAACTCCCTCCCACCACCTCCCCAAGGGTTACTTGCTTGCCAAGCTGGAAATGGCTCTCGTGCTGAGAGAAATGGGTGGAATCACACGGTGGGGGGGCCTGTGGGCGCTGGGGACCGGAGCTGTGTGCCTCCTCTTGAAGCAGTTGAAGAAGAGCGTGGGGTGGGCCCTTGGCTCAGCTTTTAAGCCTTCTCCTTCTTGCGTGGATCTCGTCGCCTTCTTCCTGGCCGAGCCGTCTTTCCACTGGTCCAGCCGGCCGGGCCTCGCCTTGTTTCTGGTGTTTTCCCATTGAAGAATCACGAGTTTTCGGTCCCGCCCGCCATCTTTGTTTTCATGGCTGCAGCACCTTAGAGACGCCCCAGCGCCAACACGGTGCCAGGGCCGGCCCTCCGTTGCTGTCCAAAAGTGACAGCCGTGCTCAGGTTCCCGGCCAGGGCCGGCCCGGGGCTGCCCCACTGCGGCACTGCCCCAGCCGCCACCCGTGAGCACGATGGGGCTTCCCCGCAGCCGTGCCCCCAGGCTGCTGTACGCCCCAGGAGGCCACTGTGCCCTGCACAGGGAGGGACAGTCCTGGGCTGTGCACCTTGCAGGGAGGGGGCAGCAGGCAGGAACAGCACCGTCCCATCCCCCGGGAGTGGTGGAGGCCGGGACACGTAGCCCGCCGCTGTTGCCGTGCCCTCGAGGGGATCAGGAAGCCGCTGCCACTGGCCCTGGCCCANCACTCAGCCCAGGACCCAGCGGGGCACAGGGAGAGCAGCCCCATCCTCCGCCTCCCCACAGTTTTAAGGGAAACAGAATTTTGACTCAGGTAAGTGGGGTTTCTTACATTCTTCCCCCTCCCAAAATCCAAGAACACCCCCATGCCCCATGCCCCCTTTGACCCCCGTGATCCCAGCCCCCCCAAACCAGTACAGGAGGACTTTAAGTAAAGTTTCCAGGTAAGGAGAACCTCAATCCATCCCACCTCTACCAGTCTGATGCCAGTGTTGACAATAGGTGCCCAGAGCCTGGAGAAGAATCACAGGTCAGCAGAAGAGCACCTGAAGATCAGCACAAAGGAATTCTGGAGAAATTGTCAAGGCAGCCAGGGACCAGATTAGGAAAGCTAAAGCCTCATAGAATTAAATATGCCCAGGGACTCTTTGTCAAGCTTTGCATGTGTTGCCATCCCTCCTCAAGATACCCACCTTTATGCCTTTGGTATTTAAAATTGAAAGATGACGTTAGATGACTCACATCTTCAGCAACAGATTGAAAGCTGAGCCTGGCATGTCTTGTTCTGTTTAGAAATAATGATAACATTATCAACTGTTAGAATAGATGGCAGTCTATTTGACTAGTTTGTCCTGTATTAGCTCATTTTGAAGCGAGCCTCTATAAGACCTCAATTTAAACTGATACGTGCCCCATTTAAAATCAGTTAACAGATATTTGTGGTAAAATTTAAGTGTTAATTTGAACTGATTTTGTTAAAATCTGAGCTACTGTAGTATACGCCACCTATACTTTCCATTTGCCTCTCTTGGGAAAGGGTGATTTAAAGCTGATTTTGCTTAACCAAGAAAATAGAACTAATACAATATGCTTAAGATTTCTGTAAATCAGGAACATTCACTGGGATATCTCAAACATTAAAATTACTTTGGTGCACTGTTTTGCATTGCTGTTATCATGACTGCATTTGTCTTTTAAGGGGATGCATTTTGTTGTGGCTGTACAGTGTCAGGCTACCATCTTATTCTGTAAGATACCCCACTAACCTGCACACAACACCCCGTGCTGTAGCAGGGAGCTGATGAGCCCAGCATTCCTGACTGCTGAAAGCCCTTTTGCCTGGAATGGAGCAAGCTGTAAATCACTCTCACATGCTAGCGAGGAGTGTATTTTCACCCCAATGATTACAGTTGTGCCTTTAGTTGAGGAGGTTGTTTTGGGGCAGTAAATTTTGCTGTGTGTTATCTCTGCCTCCATCCCTCTCTGGCTCTCTTTTTCTTGCTGAGTAGGAAATGGCTGTTCTGAATGGTGGGGCCCCGATAGCCTCCTAGGCTTTGCAATCTTTTGTTTCCATTTTTATGAGAGAAGTATCTGAAAAGGGGATTGAGAGGGGCTGGCTCTTTTTATTAGAAGTACATAAATTACTACATCCCAGGTTGTCATCAGACCTCTACATCCCACAGATGAAGCTAAAGCAGTGGCCTTTAACAGTACATTAAGTTGGACAGTGTGAGAACTAGCAGCCTCATGACCTGGTGGTGCATAAATCTTCCCACAGTTCCTATCCCTTTTGCATTTGTCATTTCCTCCAGAGCCATGCCCAGCCCCACGTGAGCCAGGATATAAACACCTCCTTGTACTGCACTTGGCATCTCACCCAGGGCATTTTACCCACCAGGGCCTCCATGGCAGGGGTGTTGGAACTAGGTGATCTTTGCGGTCCCTTCCAGCCCAAATCTTTCAGTGATTCTATGAAAGCCTTTGTGGAAGCTGGCTTTCACAGCTGAAATATCACCCTGAGTGCTGGTGCAAAGTAGTCCTCACATAAATGGCCATACTTCACGTGAGAGGTAGGCTTTGTCAATAGAATAAGCTAGACCCATGGTTAGTACAGGATAAACAGACAGGTTAGTATATGGTTAATCAATTACTGTAGAAGAGAGGAGGGCAATGGACTTCTTTCAATTTCTGTAACACTTGTGTGCGTATGAGCATTTACAATACATAATGTTTCTAGCGAGTCTGTAGTATCTCTAGGTCATTTAGTAATTCTTTATAAATGTTCCCTTAAGGCAAGTTTTGAGTTAATATATGATAGTTAGAACTGCTCAAAACTTCATTTTTTCTCTATCAGAGAATGAAAAATCAATTAATTCTGGATTTCTGTTACAAATAAAACACAACAAAATGAAAAGTTTGCAATGTGGTCCAGACATTCCTTACAGACCTTGTCAGACTGGATCATTCTGGGTTTCATCTAACTAAAACATCACTGAAATTCTTATTTTGCATGCTCTGTGACAAAGCATAATCTGTTATGAAGCAGATATCCCAACCAAAAAAGCATGTTTTGATGTTGCTGGAAAACAAGGTTTTGATTGATCCAAACTGAGCTTTGCAGTTTTTTGAATTTTCATTTTGCAGAAGATTAAAAGAAGATCTTAGTTTTCATTCTCGTTCTGCTTACGAACACAATTATGCGGAAAAAAAATGGAATTCCCTTAGCAGCTAGAAAGTCTAGTGTTTCTGCATGCCTCTATGAAAAATAAAGGGGATTACTTTGTTTAAAAACTGCTTTTAGCAACCTCTATTAGAGCCCTAAAATGCACAGGAGGGCATGATCCTTTTTCCTTTAAGTCTCTGGCACAGTATCCATTGACTTCACAGGGAGTCGGATTGACTGAATAATTATTTTTCAGTGTGAATGTCTACCCTGACACTGCACAAAGTCATGCTGAAAGCCACTTGATGTCATTCTAATCCTGTCTCCTCACAGTGGTGTTCTGGAGAANCTATTTGCAGACGTTAACAAATAGAAAGGACAAAGCTGAATGAGCATGTCATTAATCTCCAAAGTAACTTGTTCTGCTGCAGAAGTGATCAACTGCTCGATGCAGCAAGCGCTAACACGGGATTTTTAGCCGGTAGGGCTTTAACGTGTTAAGGAGAGACCCTTTAGCTGGAGGTATCACCCAGGCATGAGCTGAGCCTTGGAATGCCAGCCTTGTGAGGATGGCAGAAGCCCTGCGGTCACAATGGTTTTGATCAGAACCTGCCCGCCTCCCCTCCGGCTCTTTGCATCTGGAAAATCAGAAGCACAAACACCTGCCAGCGGGGGAGAAGGGGCTGCAATAGGCAGGCACCAGTGCTGGCAATGCAGACAGATTCACCCATCTAACACCAGATCCCCCGACACGGGACTGCCAAGCTCAGCGTTCACCCAACAGCTTGTCCCTGCTGGATAAACCAGAGAGGTGTGAATGATGTTCTGGCACGGCAGTGTCTGTGCGCTGGAAGATCCTAATGCTAGTGAGATCATTGCTGGCTGTGACCAAAGCAGATGCCCAGGACAGATGAGGACCTTATGGATTGTCTCCTGGGAATAATTACAGCTAAACTATGATGCTTAGACACAGCCTTTTGTGCTCGTGGTGCCCTCAGGACAGCCTGGAAAGCGAGCTGCCTGGAATGCAGGGGTAATGTGCTCCTCTTCAGCTTGGCAAGCAGAGAAGGATGAAATCCCACCTCTACTCCACCAAGCAATCCGAGAGAGGGCAATACTGGCATAGTCATCCTTGTGAGTGCTGCCCTGAGGGTGTAAATAGGGGAAAACGGAGAGCCATTACCCAGGAAAGCTCTGAAGGTGCCAGGTTGTTCTAGGAATGCTGGCTCTGCCAGTATCACACAGGCATTTTGCCGATCACTGGATCACTCAAACATACTACAGGTTAACAAGATTCAGAAAGATAACGCTGCTACAGTGGGAAACACAAGAAAAATTTCATACTGACCCCAGTACTTTGTTTGTACCTTGGCTAGGACCAGAAAAGCCCTGCATAACCCTTTTTAACAAACACCTGCTGGCAGCCCTGCTGCAGACTGGGAGGGGGCCATAAAACAGGCGGCAAGCTGCCTATGCTAGATACCGTGGATATCAGAGAGACAGAAGGACTGGAGACTGATTTATGATCAAACCATAGCATAGTCTGTGAGGAACACAAAAGCAAAAGTGGCTTTAAAGCTTTTCTAATTTCTAATGTGAAGGCATGTCCTGCTTCTGCAGCCCATTGGAACAACTCAGAAATGCAATCTCTGCTCAAGGTGAGCAGCCAACAGTCCCTCTGCCTCTGTCACAGGCTCAAGGAAACTCCCATGCAAAGATTGTGCTGGAGGACTCATGGCTCATCCACACATGAGTGGTGTTGGTATAGCTTGCAGCTTGCTCTTTCCAAGCTTTTCACAGCTCCTGTGTCCTCCAGTGTATCTAGGGATGGTGAGGGAGACATTTAACTGAAATTCTTGTTGTTTTTCTACAACAGTCTGAATCTCCCTAACTTATTAAGCTGCTCTGTCAACAAGTAAACTAGGGGATGTCAAATTTCCATCTGTCTTATATGCCTGATACTGAAAGATGTCAAACCAACACAATACAGGTTGGTGGTAATGGGACAAAGTTGAGTGTCACGCTGGCATTTTCTTAATGTCCAGCTATCCCAGAACACAGAATATGTCCAGGCAAGTCCTGGGCTTTTATTTCTTTGATGGCTAATTTGATTTGGCAAGAGCAGGGTTATCAGATTCTCAAAATGGCCTATTTGACCATCTAAAGAATAAAGTTTCAAGAAGTCAGTTGTGAAAAGAACTACTTAGCCTGTAGTTTGCTGATGTATGTTAAGTAGGACTTTCTTTTGCTCTAAAACACATCAGAAGGTTGTAGCATATCACATTTCACTTTAAGCTGGCTGAGGGTAAGCACTGAAAAACCAAGACCCCATGATGTACTCCTGTTAATCATTGATACAGTCTTTGATCTCTTCTTAGTTCTGTGTGGCTGATTGACTCATCCCCACTCTTTTTACCAGCTTTCCATTGGTGCCTTTTTTCTCAATGTGTCTGTTCTCCATCACTGTTTGAGCAAGCAAGAGAAGCCATAACAGCAAGGATATTTTTATAGTATTTCTAATCAAATGGTAAACTTACCTTTGTTCAAAATTTCTAGTACCGTTCCAAAAGCCAAAAAGAATTTGGAATAATATCTGAGCTGCCCAAACTCCCCTTCTCTGTGTTTATTTCCAGCTCATCTGTGACACAGACAACATTTGCAGGAGAAGCCTCTTAGAGCTAGCCAATATGGAATTCCTCAATGCTCACTCTGAATGCTGGCAGAGAAGCACCATGGCTTCAGGGCTGAAAACAGTGTGAATGAACCTGCTTCAGGCACAAATTCCTCCCTCAAGTTTTCAGCCAAGCCTGCTTGGATTACTCTATGGACCCTCAATTTGTGGTGCAATAAGCTGTGTCTCCGGGAGTGGATATCTATAAGAGGGATATGTGAAGATGATATAGAAAGATTTGGGATGGCTGGAGAGGTGTGCTGCCATCCTCAATAGTCTCCAAGGGCAGCAGCAAGGGTGTCAGTTCCTATGAAACTCAGCTGGTGAAAACATGCAAAAATGCTTCAAATCTTAGTTTTACTGGTGATTTTGGCAATGGTCTCAAGTGTCCACCCTCGGTCCGATTTCTCTGATTTTTTCATAAAACTCAGAAGTAGCTTTTGGTTTGTCCTGAATGAGTACTAACTGGTTGGTTATCATGTCATCACACTTGCTATCTTTTCATTACATTGGCATTGCAAACTGTCCCCATGTACTGTGCTATGTCCCTTTGCTGTGGTACTCCAGATGAATCGTACTGCTCCGTTCTACTCTCTTGACTGCAAGGGTGTGTGTACACTCCTTTGGCCATGTACTATGCTCTCACACAGCCTTTCTACAAACTTTTCTGTTTAATGAAACACGTTTAAGTGCAGGGGATGGCAAATTCATATAAAAGTCAGTACAAAAAGTTCTAAGCAAATAACTGGGCAAAACACTCCCTCCTGGCTCATGGCTCTTGCTCACTTTTTACACTATGCTACAAAGATGGATAATGAGTGAAGCTGGCCCATTCAGCTTCTTCTGCTGCCTCAGGAATTAGCTGTTTTGCTGTTCACTGTATAAGCAAGCTGGAATATAAGTCAGTGGTTCAGGTTCATCATCACCTATGTGGAGGGCAATCAAAACACTAAACAAACCTCCTCGGGGAAAGACCATCACAGAGACTGAGCAGGCAGTGGGTTTAAATACCCTAAATTCAAATCAGATTCACTATGTCTGCAGTTAAAGTGAGAAAGGGCCGTTAGAGGTACTCTTTCATTCTCTGATAAAGCAAATGTTTACCAGATACAGGAACCAGTCTTCCTCTTGCCCTCTTTAGATTAAATTGCCTGATAGAGAAGAAGATAGAGTTAACTCTTTGTGTTATGATTGGGGGCAGAAAGCTCATGAAAAAAATTAAATTACTGAATTCACTCCTGAGAAAACTGCTTGATCATTTTATGTGTACGGGAGGCACAAATCTCAAATTGCATGTTTGGCAACATATGAGGGCTACTTATATATAGTGAGTTGATGTTGTTACTTCCATTAAATGAGGTCTCTTCTTTTTCTCTATTTTCAATGCAGTTCTCCAGGGAGATTAATTTGTATGAAAGTAGAGCGCTAATTGCACAAAACAAGCTGGGGTACTGCAGGAGCATAATTAAATTAAAAAAATGTGGTGTTAATACAATTGTGGTGCTAATTAAATAAAATTGGTGACAAGTGTCTAAGGCAGACCAAGTGTAAGGAGAAAAACTGACAAAATGATCCATTTAAAAATTCTCACAGATATTATAGTTCACTAGTAACTGAGCCGAATTAAAAGTAATTGTATATGAAGTGCTGCGCGAGAGCCTGATCTTGCTCTCAGGAAAGTGGGACTTTTGCCAATTCAGATTCTAATGTTCCATAAATTGCTGATAGGAAAGTGATAGGCTCATTTTATTTCTGCATGTGTTTAAGTGGGGACTAATTCAGGACTGGTCAGACAGGCTTGGGCAACAGTTTCCTCAGCAACATTTGCAGTTGTGCCTGCAGTACACTGACCGGTCCCTGCTCCAGTAAGAATTGCTGGTGGTCCATGTGCTGGGGACACCTAAAGAAAGCATGGAATGGCCTGTGCCAGTGGCACACTATGGCTTTGGTCTCATCAGCAGCCAGCTTTTTAGACCTGTGCAGTCCAAGGCTGCATCATTCTCCCTTTTCCACCGTCCATGGAGCAGGGAGACCCTTAATTATCATCCTGGCTGAACTCCCTTCCTCTCTGGCATTTATTAGTGGTTCAGATGAATTGCATGACGCCTACTGCAGCCTCATCTTCCTTTTTAAGCCATTTTCCTTTCCCAGCTTGGCTGTCCCCAACATTTTCCTGTGTTCACACTTTCTCCAGAAGGTTGTTCCCACCACCCAGCTGCCCTGGGAACACTCTGCCAGCTGCACCTGTCACCCTGGAAGCCTGGTTTCCAGCCTTGGCACCTGTGGGGAGACCTGGCAAGAGCCCTGATGACCTCCCACTGTCCTGGGTCACTGGAAAGCTGCTTCTTGCAAATGCAGAATTTCCTCACAACTCGTATTGATGGAGGAAACCTCCCACACCTCCTTACACCCACAAACCAACAACTCCAAGCCATTTCTAGCCTGTGTGGTCCTGAAACAAATAAAAAAGTCCTTTCAGATGTGAAACAAGGCAGCCCTGTCTTCCTGAGTCAGCAGCCTAAAACAATAGCCATGAGCACTCACCTCACAGCAATTTCCACCCTCTCTGGGGTCACGTTATAATACAGTAGACCCGCAACTGTGGTTTTAAAAATGCATTGACTTGTTTTGGGAAGCTGAATCGAACAGCTTCACTGAGCTTGCAGGAAATTAGTTGTGATCCTTTATAAAATGGGAATTTTGCCTTTGACTTTGCTGGGAGCAAGATCAAGACCTTAATGCCTACAGAATAATTTTCAACTCTCTTGCTTGCTGGAGCAGAGGGATCAGGGAAGATAAGTGATTTCTCCATGTAGGTGTCTCAGCCAAGAAAAAAGCAGAAAGCAAAAAAGTTCCCTTTGGGGTCAGCTCCTATTTTTATGGCTGTGATTGCTAGTTATTGCCCTATGATATTGCTGGCCAAAATGAAAAGCTGAATGCACAAATTGCTAACTTGATTTTTATTGTTCTTACATTTTATTGATGATAAGCCTCAGAGAGAGCTCTCAGTCTGGGACATGACACCTCTGCCCTTTCTTGAAGGAGTTTGTCTTGAACATTGTCTGTGGGGCTCCACCACCCATTGCAGTTCCTTACTTCATTGGTGAATAATCTTGCCCTGCTATCTGTAGTCCACATAATACTGCTGGGCTTCAAAGTGGGTGTCATTCATTATAAAAATATTTTTAATCCCAATTTTGGTTTCAGAATAAACTAGAATAAAATTGCTGCTGTGTTTCAGCCTAATGCTTTTTATTCACTTTCCTGAGTCTGAGTTTGTCATCCTTCCTGTCTTCATTAGTGCAACTCTCGCTTCACTCTGTGGTCTCTGCATAATAGCCAGCCCATTTCCTCACCTTCATCTGAAAAGCAGAGCTCAACGCTGTGTGTTAATTACCACTGAGTTCTGCTCAGCTCAGTCCTCAGCATATGGAAAGGCAAGATATGACTGAAAAAAAAACAAAGCAAAAGAAAAATACGGACTTGCACAAAGTTTTCATCTTTCTAAGAATGCTTGTCTTAATGGTGATATCAGCTACAAGGGTGTGTTCCTCCTTCACAGGAAGAGTGTAGGCCTTGTCTGTCTTAGTTTATAGTAAGATGAAAGCCTTTTATTTTTCCCTTAGGATATGTTGTGCCCATTAATTGCTCCAAGGCAGGACATACCTAAGATTACCCATCAAAGCTTGAGCCTTGGAGTTAGTAACTATCCTCAACTCTGTGTCAGGGACAGATGCTCTATAAACATGACTTTGAGGCTTGCCCTTGTAGCACAGGAACACACTCGGAGCACATACCTAGGCTCAGCTTGTCCACATCACACATAGGCAAATGCAACTCTGAAACAGCCTCTGTAGCTGGAGCGATCTGTCTAAGTCAGAAACAATACTCACAGACATCCTTTTCCACTGTCACTGTGCAGAGCAACTATTAACATGTGGGATGCAGGTTATGCCTAAGGCTAGAGTGAAAATTTACCAGAGGGAGAAGCTTTCCATCATGGTCTTGGTCTGCACATGATGCCCCAATGTGACCCTTGCACGTGGCATGATGGAAACGCAACTGCTTGGTCCCTGCCCAAGTTCTGGGCTTGAAAGTAGGGATTTTGGTAGTGCTGGTGCCCCAGGAGGTGCTTTGTAGCCCAGTAAAATAAGAGAGCAGGGTGGGTGTCATGAGGCAATGGATGCTGGTGAAAGAGGTGGGTGACCAGGGCTGGGAGATGAGGTGGCTAGTGGAGCCATGCTAATAGATAGAGGGTACCAGGTTAGGATGTGTTGGTCCTGCAGCAATTCTACTGATTTCTAAGGCATACTCTGGGCTCAGCCAGTGTCCTGGGTGCTGTGGGCTACTTCTGTAGAGAGAAAACTCCCAGTCTTCTTATTCAGATCCTTGACCACCAAATTTCTGAGCATTCAAGGCAAGAACAAATGTAAGAGCTTAAACATCAGACAGAAATTTGAGAGGGAGATACTGCAAAAGATAATGTGATGTGAGTCTGAATTATACTTCATTAGAATCTCTAGTGAAAAAACATATTAACTCTTACTGTTACCTGAGCAAAGTTCCTTTGAGGAGTAGTCTTTCGGGACTGCTAGGGAAGGAGCTGCAGAAAAAACCGGCAAGTGTAATTATAAAAAAGCACTAGCTGTCCTTTGTAGAAAGAATTTGCTGCTCAAAGCCCTTAGTTCTAGTATTTTCACCTACCAGCTCTCATTTGATTTTTTCTTCTTCTTAAATATACAGTTTTCTAGATAGTGAGATAAATCCAACAGTTTAGCAGATGTTAGCTAATAATTTTCTGGGGATTCTTTGTCGTTTAAAACAAATACTTCCCTGAGACTGATCTCTGGCATATCGCTTTCATCACTCCATTGACTAAACTCACTAGATGTGGAGTAGGATGGCAGAAACTATTCCACCAATATGCCTTAGGCCTGGTCGAGGAGGATCATCCAGAGTGACAAAATCAGAATATTTATGGTGTCCTTTCCAATTAAATCCTCAGTATCTCTGCTAAAATGGCTAGTGTTATTTTTAATGGTGTGAACAGCTGCTACCTAAAAAGCCTGACGACCAACTGATGGCCATGAAATAAGTGCTACATAGTGACTACACTTGATAAGGTCCAGATTCAGAGCAATAACCTCACCATTGAAAAGTTCTCTAGGCTATTTCCATTACCTCTATATACCTCTTTCCTGACTCATCTTGTGCTGTCTTTGCTCCTCCTCCTGCATCAGAGAGGATACATTATCTTTCAGAACAAATTGACTCATAAATAATATTCACTACCTCTGGGTCTTTTCCCTTGGATGCAGGAGGATGCCGGAGGATGCCTTTGCTTGTTATGCTGATATTCTGAAGTCATTCAGCCTGTGATTTGCTTTAGTCCACTGTGTAGAAAATGAATATTTGTACAAAACTCTGCCAGTTCTCTTTGGTCCCGGCTGTGGTGAGAATGTGATTGGAGAGGCTCCTTGTTGTCCACATGAGCACTGAGCAGGCTGACCTGTATGTGCTGGCAGCATGGAGCTACTGGGGCAGCTTCAGGGATTGTTTCCTATCAGTTGGTGTGATGTAATGGACAGTGTCCAGTGTGGGGACATGCTGTTTCCCGCCTTTCAGGGTTATTGCGAATGACTAGTTGGAAGAAGATCCTGTTCAGAAGTGAGACAGGCAAGTAAATAAGTAGCCAAACTTAATGAATAAATAAATAATTTTATATAAAAGCACTGTCAATGTGCCTGCTGCCATGTCAGAAAACTGCTCTAAACGTCTCTAACATAGCCTGCGTGTGCCACATGGGCTCTTTCTAACTGCTCAGCAGTGACTCAAAAGAAAGCTATCTGGCAGGTCTATTCTCAGTGGACCTTTCCATCCCTGGGCCTCTCTGCTCAGTCTGCCAGCCCCCGAGTCAACAGGGGAGGAACCATGCCAACAGCACAGGGCTGCATTTTAAATTCAGCTGTCTCTACTTCATAAAACATCCCAATGGCTGATGCAAATCCTAAAGCCCCCAAATGCACCTAATCTGTCTGGGCAGTGAGAGCTGGTGATTTGAAATGGGGGGAGGTTGCTTGGATCACACATGTGCGCGCATGCACAGAGTTGTGTCATTCCGTTGCTTTTCTCATTTGGACGAAACTTTATTTCATAGTTTGGGCCAGGCCCTAAATTTGGTGATATAATGTCTTAGGTCTCTCTTTTGTCTTCACAGGACATGAGCTGCTTCAAAAGAGCTTTGATAAATTCCCCTAGCCAGCTTTTAGTTTTATGGATCCACATTATCACCATGCCAGCATGCAGCAGGTTCCAGGAGGTGCATCCCTGGCCACCTCAGGGGAGATGGCAGTACAGTGCAGCAGGAATCCATGTGCAGGGGCATGCTCTCCCCTGTCTCCTGCTGGCAGGACCGGGCCTCTGGCAGGACTTCAAAGTTCTTCTGCTTCCCAGGGCCCCCAGAGGATAAGACACTTGCTTGGAACAAGAAGAGACTGGAAAAATGCTGGCCCAGGTCCCTCCTTCCTCACTGATCGTGACAGTCCACCTACCACAGTGTCCAGCCTCTGCACAACTAGCATGGTGCAGCAGGAAGACTTGGCAAGCAAATCACATCATCTGTGCACAGCTTTTGTTCAGTGTCCAGCAATTCGTGACTCAAGGGCTGCTGACCAAAGATCAACATAATCATAGTTATTAGGCCTCCATGAATGTCTGCTATGAATTTCCCTGGTTGCCTTTTGAACTCATGTCAACCTCTGGTGCCCACAGCATACCCTAACAAGTAGTTCCCCTGCTCCAACATTAATGGATGATCTGAATGCTCTGTACTGCCTCACGTGTGATAGTGCTACATCCATCCTCTGGAGAAGGACCCAAGCATCCAAAATAATGCCACCGAGGAGACAGAGGATACAACCTCCCTTCCAAATCTGCCCTTCCTCAGCTGATGCCAAACAAAACACCTTGCTACCGTGCATCTGTAGGACAACCTACAGCTAGAATCTGGGTAAAGAATAGTTACATAACCAAAGAGCAGAAACTGGGACAGTGCATGGGCTGCATTTCTGTTCAGATGTGAAGGCATCTCAGCCAGGGGAGTTCTAGGAGATGTCAGGTCCTGTCATGAGTGACTTGGCTTACTTTATGTCATGTGTCATGAAATCTTCCCCAGAAAAGGAAGAAAAATCGAAAAAAATGGAATAATGAGAGTATCAGTTGCAAGAATTCACTCTGAGTTGATTACTGTCCCTTTGTTGTTGGCATGCCCTTTGCTACTTCCAAACCATGCTGCAGCCAGTGTTAAGTCTCATCCCAATGAAAGAAGGGGTCTCCTTCCTGGAGGGTCTTGCTCTGCCACTACAGCCTTGCTTTGTTTCCCTTTGTGCTTTCCACAAGCCTGCCGCCTCTTGCTGCTTATGCTGAGTGAGAGACAGCACTAACAGCAGCAGTGACAGCAGCTTCTGTGGCAGCAGGACACACTAAGCTTGGCCTTCTGGCACAGAGGGTTTTGTGAGGCAGCGGGTGACCAAGGGCACGGGATCTGCTGAGCAGAGATACTGCATTCTGGAAGCCAGGGCCCTGTCTTACAATGAGGATGAGAGAAAATGAGCTGAGGAAAGGCAGAGGCTGTGACTGTGGCTATGGCCACAGGGACTGTTTTGTGTAAGGACAAGGAGAGGGGTCTCAGAACCAGGAGACTTATATTCCTTCCATCATGTTAATCCTGGGCCTAGCTGTGCCACTGACTCAACGTGTGTCCTTGGCTGAGCTGCCCAACCCCTTGTGCTCCATTCTCCTTGTCCAAATTGGTCTGCCCTCTGGCAGATGTTGTGTTTGCAGACATGGACTTAACCAGCTCAGAGGCCTCCATTCATTCATCCCCGTCTCTTTCTCTCCTGCTGTGGTGCTGACAACTCATATATTCCCAGTACTGTTCTGTGGTTTTTCTCCAGCTTTGGGAGATCATGTGCCAAATACTGCTGATCAGCCTGCTGACCAGCTGCATCTGGTGTATCCAAAGCCAGCCAGAGGCTGTGGAGCGTATGCTCCTCTATGACGGCTGCCTGTCGCTTGTTGCAGAATACAGGTTGGGCTGGCGAAGCAGGGATAGGGCAGAGAATCACTCAATGCTCACATCCTGCATCGCATCCCATGCCCAGCGAGTGATGTGATGATCAGCTTCTAAATGGGTGGATTTACACTGGTTTTTCCCCACCTCTGGCACAGTAAAGACTCTCTAAAATGGGAGGGTATATGCAGGGCATCCTTTACAGACTTATGGTTTGTCCTGAACGCAGTATTGCTCTGAGGAGGTTGATATTGAACTGGGTGTATCCACATCAGATTACAAATCCAGGGTTCGGCATAGGCCTTCTTTGCCTTCTCTCTTTGCTTTTTGACTCTGTGCTGATCTAAACGTGGCAGCAAACTGCAGGGGAAATTCCTCAGTCCGTCCTGAAGTCCAAAATGACGGTCATAATGTTTTGATGGTCATACGCTGGGCAGAGCATGCTGGAGCAAAGGGATGGCATCCTGACCTGTTTCCCTAGCCTAAGCTGATGGTAATTAAGCAACAGATGATGTGCCTGGGACTTTGATCACCTGTTAGTGCTGATCATATGTGTGAGCTGGAACCAGATGTTTTAAAAAAGGCTCCTGAGGAGTTGTTTTAGGAGAGGTAGTGCTTTCTGGGTTTGGTACTACATTAGTAGGAGGATTGGGCCTATGTGGTGCAGAAAAGGTCTTCAGTGTTGTTGAATACTGATGTTGGCCTCAAAAGCATCTCAGATGAAGGAGTGACAGCAGATAAATAGGTGTTGGTGTAATTTTGCTGCTTAGACAGGTGAATTTCTTGGTCTACTGAAAGCCAAGAGTATTAACTCCTTCAGTTTTTCTGTGTTTCTGAGACTGGCAGTAATCCTTCATGGATATAATACTGGAATTCTGGAGGAAAAACCTGTTTAAAGGACTGGAGTGTTGGTACTTGGCCTGGGAGCCCAGGACAGCTGGGCAGTTGCCTTTCTTTGAAATGGTCTCCAGGAAAAGAGTGTCGGGTGTGTTTGAGAGGGTTCCAGGAAGGACACCATTCTGGAGGTTATCCTGGGAAACCAGAGATACAGGGATATGCCTAAATGCAGCAATAACCCTACCAGTGCTCTGGAGAATGTAAGTCACTCCAGTGGCAATAATACCATCTCTCTCACATGCATACTGTTCCTTATGTACATAGGCTCTTGGCATGCATCTGAAGGAGCATTTCTCTTAATGTATTGACTCTCTGAAGGGTTGTACCTTGAACTGAGTAGACGAAAAGCTGAGGAAATAGCATATCCCTCCTCATACCTGGAGTCCTGCATACCTTAGCCCAACAATCTGCATGTTTATCAGATTTAGTTTCCAGTAAGTGATGAGAGCAGAGCAGCTTCAGTGAATTAATTAGTAACTTTCAGAGCTGGGTTACCTATAAAGACTTAGAATAATTGCACACAGCTCTATGAGCACAAGGAGACCAGTGTTACCTATTGAAAAGGGGCAAGCTGATGCAGATGCCTGACTTGCTGTTTCTGCAGCTCTTGAAGATGAAGAGAAGGGAAAATGTCCTGATGAGATGGCTTTTACTGCTGTCTTCAGGTTCTGTGAGGGCTTGCAGCCTTCTGGTATGGGGGCAGTGGGATGCAACTGCTTTGGAGTGAGCTGAGCTGGAGTCCTCCCTTGCCTTGGAGGGTTATGGCTACTTGTATGCTTCTCAAACTCTTACTGTTGTCAATTTAAAAAAAAAAAAAAAGGGGTGTCAGACCAGTTTGGAGAATCACCTTCTGTAGCTGCAATGCATTGAAAGGAACACTGATTTAAAAACCCAAAACAGCCAAACAACCCTCCTGCCTCATTAATAAGGGTTATTTGATCCAAGCATTGTTAGTTGTTAAACTTCTGACTGATCTTGCAGAACTGGAGTGACATGTGAAGATGATTCCCTTTCCTCTCACATGTAACCATAGGATTGTGCAAGCCTCATCAAATGCAGATATATCAGCTATTCATGTATCAGTAATACTGTGAAAGTCTTGGAAGAAAGGGAGTAAGTCATGTACATGATCAACTTGTCTGGAAATCGTAATACATTTCTTTAAATATGGTCAATAAAGGGATTTATCCTCACTGTTAAGTATCTTAAGATATGTCTGATGGTTTATAGGACCCTTATCAGTCAATGAGATTTGGGTGCTTAAACTCCTTAGGATCTCTTGATGGCCTCTCATATTTTTCTCATAAACTGCTACTGCAAAAATAATTTTGGAAGGGTTTGGAGACTCTTGCATATGCTCTTTGGTTTCATTTTTTGGAGCCACAATTATTACTTTGGCCTGCACTGGTACTTACTCAGTCTTCTGGATGAAGTCACAACCTTTCTCTGCAATGGGCTGGAATTCATTAAATCTGAGCAGGATGTACCGTTCTGTAGATTTCATTTGAAAGTCAGTTGGTGATTCTCATATATTATTACAAATTTACAGTTGTCCCTGGTTGATAATTATGTTCTAAGTCTGTCCCTCAAATTAATCTGAGTGTATACTTTAAACAGTCCTGCCATGGCTTTGGTTTAAGTAAATTGCTTGCAGGAATGACACATTTGTTACTAATCCTCCAGCCTCTTATAGCCGAATTCTGTAATTCTCTTCCAGACTGGTTATTCTTTCTTATGCAAGCAAACCTACTGACTTCACATTTATTCACCCAGTTCAGGCCACCACTTAAGCACATGGTTAATTGTAAACATGTGTTTAGGTCCCATTGACTTCTGTGAGGCTTAAGTGCTGTCTTGAATAGGCATTCTTCTCCAAATTGCAGCCGGAAAATCAAATTTGTCCCCCTGTAGAAAAGATCAATTCAACTGTTATGCCTTCAATAGAAAGCTGAAAGTTCTGTTGGATTGAGGCAGAATATGCACTTAAAGTGTAATAACTGTTGCTGAATAACTTGTCAAGTAAACTCTTATTTTGGAAGGAGCACTCATGTTCAGAGGTGTTAAGGGGTAGCTGCTTGTGCTGCTATGTACGTATAGATATAAAATGTGTCTTAACTATACCTGGAAGATAATTTGCATTTGTGTGATCATTTAGTGAAAAAACTGAAGTGACAATTAACCAGGACCATACCAAGGAATGTATAGAATCTGACATTTAAGACTAGCAGGAGCAATGCTTTTATTAAGTAAAATAAAATGATTGTGTGTGTGTTTTATTTGGAGTGAGTCACTGCTGAACATTATCAATTCCTAATGCAAGACACCTTGATTGGCCTGTCAATTTTCATTAACAGAAGGAATAGAAAGAGGACTGAGTTCTCGCTGCCCACTTGCGTGGACATATGCTACAGATTCTGAGGGAGCAGCGTATTTTTCCTCTCTTTTTGGCTCTATTGAGGCCTGACATAAGAAGCAGAGGTGGGCAAAGAGGAATGTGGGTGCTTCAAACTTGCCTTTACAACCATCCCTCCATGTGCATCTTGTGTAAGACAAGTGGGCTGCAAGCAACACCAGAGTAACAAGGTGGAGGGCAGTTGTCATGCCAGTGTGTGTGCCATCTGCTTGTCAAGCATGCTCATGTTAGGGTCAAACAGTTCAAGATCCACAAGCTTCTGGTTCAAGTCAACATCATGATAGTAGCTTCACCAAATAGTGTTCCCATGGCATAAACAAGAGTGACCACACCCCACATATGTCAGCAGCCCTGGCTGTTTGGGGTCCCTTGGGGGTCAGTGTGAACTACAAGGCTCTGTGGCTTGGCAATAGACAATGCACACTCAGTGAGGAGGACAGCTCTTGCTGACATGTTGCTGAGTTTAGGCTCCTAGATAGACCGCTTCATATCAATATACAGAATAGGAGTGGGGAACTTAAAGTGGTCAAACAGGTTCTCTGCAAGTAGTAAGCCCAAGGGATCATACTTCTGGCACAAAAGAAGTGGGAAGAAAATCTTACTGAGTCTCTTTACAGCTCTTCATAAGGAGTGAAAGAAAAGGTTAACCTTTAAAAAACTATTTCACCAATTACTTGGCTTTCTCATGACATCAGTCCTCTCAGTTTCTATAGTCCTTCTAAGGACAACATTACTAATAACTAACCTCATGTCTTTCATATAATCCTGAATTCTTCTTCAAGCCTTCAAGGAAAAATCACGATTTCCCCTGTGCAGAGCTATGCTTTGAATTTGAGCTCTGAAATTTTGTACTTGGGAGATGGTGAAGGAGTCCTAGGAGAGCAAAAAATATTTGCAAAACGCTTGCCATTAGTTGTATGATAACATTTCAATTGTTCATCAGCTTTGCAAATCTATGCCCACATGTGATGCATACTGTGGGCACAATGGGACATATCTAAATGTTCAGGTGTATTATTTTTAATGCACAAAGAAAAAGCATATACCTAGGCTGTATGACAGATTCCCATAGTTCAAAGGTGCTGAGAAAATACGATTGCATGCACGTTGCCCTTCCTACAGCAGCATCCTTTCTCTGTCAGTCATACTAACTTGCTTTTAAAATATCCAGAGGTTTAAGAATACTTCCAAGAGTAGCTGCAGAATGTTGTTACACTGTGTGAGAGAGGAGGGCCTACGTCTGTAGAAGGATAACACACTCCTTACGTATGCATAGGTTTGTATCTGGTGGTACCCAGTAAAGGCCAAGCTGTAGATGAGGACTAGACTTAGAGCATCCAAGGCACAATCATGTGAACTCTATGCGTAGTGCTTTTATAGGCCTAAATAGCTAGCTTGTCACAGCAGTGGCCTTGTAGGCATATAAGGAGGGGTTTGCTGTTTCCTTAGGTCAGCCATTCTCTTCCTTGCCAGTCTGTTCAGCATGCTCTCTACAGTCTGAGCACAGAAAAGACACTGAACAAATGTGGTGGCATATCCCTCGGATCTGTGTTCCCATTTGTGGTTTTCGTTGTTTTGATTTTTTTTTTTTTATCCTAGCAGTTTGACTTTTTTGTTTGTGTGATTTTTTTTCTTGTATTTTTCTATCCTGGGTTGATTTTTTCCCCCCTGTGTGCACTTTGAGGCTTCTGTTTAACACTCTCAAAGAACAAACAAAGGAGTTGAATGCACTTGCTGATGTTCCCCATTTCATGGCCTGTTGATAACTACAGGATAACACTCTCCATTGGATTCTTCATTTAAAAAAAAAGTAAGAGGCGGAAAGAAAGAGCCTTTGTCAGTCTCGATAGCACTATTCACTGTTTTACCAACAAGTTACAGTGAGAACATCAGCTTCCTGTTCTTTCATTGAAGCCCATTGATCTTTCTCCCTAGTAAACAGAGCGCCTGTAGCTTTTGTTTGACTTATGCTCCCCATTTGTGTGGTGCATTTCAGGGATGAAAAGTGCTGTTGTGGCTGTTCTTCATAAGGAGAATTGGGACAATGGCGGTGGGACAATGAGTGGGATGTACGGCGGCTGTTAGAGGGGGACACTGGGTAGTTGGGCCACCACCATAAACACGGTGGTCTTTGGGGAAAGGTTATGGCCAAGCACATTGGAACAGAGCAGCCAATGGGATTTCAGTCAGGGTATTGCTCACTTCCACCTTTACGTCAGCCCTGTGCAGGACAAGGCTGTTTGGAGGACAGATAATAGGACCTGCTTGTTCTAATGAGAAACAAACCCCTGCAACCCGGGGCAGGAGGTAGGAAGGATGTGGCAACAGATCTGAGATCTCAATCTAGCTTTGTTGCTCATTCAGTTGCCAGATAGTGATAACAAAAATGTCTGCGATTAAGAGAAGGTCTTCCAGCTGGAGAAGTGTGCTGGAGCTGCAGGACCAGCTATGGTCCTTTAGGAGTGCCCAGACTGGTAATGCCCCTCTGCTGTAAGAAGCTGATCATGGGCAAAGACCTTTCTGGGTGAATAAGGTACCAGTCATGGGAAGGTACTGAGAATGAACTGTCACAGTTTGTGCCAGGGGAGCATGCTTCCTGGGTGGTGTGGTGAGATTCTGCAAAGAAAGAAGCCTTTTTTTTCTTTGCTTTTCTTCTAGTCACTAAAGTGAGTGATACTTTAGGAAACAGAGTAGAGATTTGAGGTCTAGAGTTACCCTTGATGAAAGCAAAAGGGTCCAAAGGGATGTGATTGCTAGCAGAAAGCAAATGTATTCTTTTTCTGCTCTGAATTAGCAAGAAATAAAAAGTTTACTTGCCCTCTCCTGCCTTTCAAGCCTCATTTAAGCAAGGAAACTTTTGCTTGTTGACATTCATTGTGTGCAGGTATTTTTCTTGGCTATACGGTCCCTGGAATTTGGTAACCTAAGTAAAAGAGAAATAATAGAGCAAATCACAGGGAAATCTCAAATCCACTGAAACACAGATTTGTTAATTTTTGTTTTGTTTCAATAGCAAAACTTGATTTCAGTGGGATTGTGGCCCAATTTAATGCCTATTTACATACCTTGCAGTGATGTCCATGAGGCTCAGATACCAAACATAACTTTATGATGCCAGACATTTGGCACCTACAGGACGAAAAATGTGACCACACATTCATGGCTACTCCCATTTGGAGCTCCCTGTTTGGTGTTTTTACTAATAGCCAAGCAGAAACACCCTTTAGCAATTGAGCTCTGCATGTGGGTTATGCTACTTTTCCTTCAAAAGTGTGTGAAAATACTGAAGTAGAGGCAAGGGTGCATCTTTACTGTTACTGGTATCTTTGCAGATACTGCTGAGCTGCATGAATGGATTTGGGTAATTCTTGTTACCATAAAGAAACTTGAGCAGAAACTTGCAGCGGTGAAAGTTTGCACAATTTCTTCTGCTTCTTTTCTCCTTTTTGTGACTGTTGATTAACGTCTTGCTTCTCAGGCAAAGTCTTTACATGCAATTAGCCAACTTATTCTCCCTGTAACTTGAAGCAGGAAACCTTTGCAACATAATTGGTCTAGATTGTTTCAGAGTCCCACAACTTGTTTTTGTGAAGACCATGCAAAATGTGGGAAATCTAAGAACAGATTTGAAGAAAACTGGATTGTTCATCATCCACAGTGTCAAACAGGGTGAAAATGTTGTGGTGACTCAAATCTTGTGTTAAAATAATTTTTCAAAAAACAAAATCTGAAATTTTCAGAGATTTGACAAAGCTCTGTCACAAGATAACCGTCTCTCCACTGCTGTTTATTGTAGATAAATCTACAGAGAAATGTAGCTTTCTTTATGGGCAATGTCCAGTTTGCTGAGATAGTTTTTGTGAGAAGCTTTATGAGGCTTGGGCTCTTACAAAGTGTTATGTTACAGTAGAAAATTGATTTTAAGCTTGGAGATTGTGCAATTTGACAAATAGTTGTCCATACAATAAAAATCTGTAAACTTCTGTTTAATAGACTTTTTTGAAATATGAATAATGTGCACCTGTTAGTGAGAATAACGTTAGAGAATTTTGAACAGACATATAAATCTCTCTGCATCTACTAACATATTTGATTCATCATTTAAGGTAATATGCATCTCTTGCCCTTGTTTTGAGTTCCTTCACCAATGCTGCCCAGCTGACATTTTGTGGACCTGTGAATGCTGAGCCTTGACTTGTATGAGTTCACAGACTAAGCCAATGTTGAAAAATTTAGACACAGGTGAAAGCTTCTGAGTCAGGACCTAAGGAAAGGGGAGACCTTATGCTGATAATTTATTTCGACAGGATTTGGGTGTTGATCTTAGTGTTTTTCTTGCATTGTGTAAGTGCAGGTGTAAGCTATCCTGACAGAATAGCAATATAATTATAGTACACTTCCAAGTGAAGAGGCTCGCTACCACAGTGTAGGTTCAGCTTAAAGAAGATAAGTAATACAAAAGTGTTTGTCTAGTCAAGTGACGCAAACCCTTCTCATGACTTAAGAAAACCTTTTCACCTTCACTGTGTTATGGAAAAGGCTAGAGCCTTATGGTGTGAAGTTCCAAAGCCATAAGGGCAAGCAGCCTTTTAGCCCTTGAAGATTTTGCAAGGCATGTAGAAGATTTCTGGAGATGCATGATCTAAAAGTGCCCTATTTTTCCTCAGCAACTACTAACACAGGCTCATTGTCCTGGGAGGCGGTATGGGTTGATGCTGACACCTGGATGGTCAGCCTCAGTAACTAGTTGTTACCTAGTTACTTTTCACTCTTGGGATTCTTCCTTTGCTTGCTGAAAGCTTCCAGGTGCATTCATAATTTCCAGAATAGCCACAAAGCTGTTTGGAGCAGGGAGTGGAGTGGCAGTTCAGGATGTTTTCTTTGCTGTTAGGATGCACCTGAGATACTGCTGCTGCTGCTGTTCCCATTCCCTGGGCCAGGAAGATTGCTGGGTGGCCTCTACTGGGAAAGGCAGGGAGAAGAGGCCTGTAGACAGTGGGGAAGGCAGGAGTGCATAATTTGATGCATATTATTACTCAGCATGTGCTTCAGGAGACTTCCAGCCCACAAAAATCAGGCTCTCAACTCTGCTTCCCCTGTGAAAGGTAGGAGGCACAGCACAGCAGCACAAAACCCTGCTTCTAGATGGTACAGCATTGTTTACTAAGCCAAAATCAGGAAGGGAAGGAGAAGGAGTCACCTACATTCAGCACAAATCCTCTGGTAATTCTCACCACTTGTGCTCAAAGCATAGCCCAGTGCCTTGGCAGATGATGGATGAAGGTTTGGAGGAGACAGAATGTTGGTGGATAGCTTCTTCATGAGCTCCATGCTGTCACTGCAGCTTCTCCTGCTCATCCCTCTCTTCTTGATTTTATTTGTAGACCCCAGGTTGGAATATCCTGGTGGACAACACAGGCCGGTTTTGGTGTGGGCACATCCTCATGTTTTACAATGGCACTACATTCCACTTTTGGCCACTTTTGTGCCGCCCAGAGTCCCCTTTTGTCTTGTTCTTCCTCTCTCTGGTTCTATTTTTTTATTATTTTTTCTAATTGTGTGATTAAAAATGGGCATGCTTTGCCAAGGCTTATCAAAACAATGCTGTTTGATCTGGAGACTTGCATTAGAATTAGGGAAGGAGGGCTATAATTTTTTTTCCCTAGTGTAAAGAGAATGGAGCTGAGGGATGGGGTAGGGATTAAGTAAAGGAAAAGGATGACAGGTGGTCTATATCCAGCCATAAGTATTCCTTTTCAAAGGCAGGGTATTTTCTAGGTGCTTACATTTTCCCAAAGAATTTAGGGGATTAGCACAAATTGTGACCTAATGATGCAATGAATCTTTTCATGTTGCTGTTCTCCTCATGGGCAGTTTGTGCTGTAGCCCTTAGGTATGCTCCAGGCTAAGACACTGTCAGATGGAGCAGTGGGTGATGGAGGGAGGCAGGAGCTCTCCTATCTGCCTTGCCATCCTGCACACACTGTATGTTCATAAGAAATTTGATTACATTGGAATTTGCCTTTTTTTTTTTTCCCTTGCCTCTATTGTTAAAAACTCTGGGAACAAAGTGGGTGTGACTGCTGTTGCTAATGCATGCTTTAGTGTTTTGAGGGGCCACATCTGAGAAGCCTTCTGTTTTAAGTCGATATGTGTCTTCTAGTACCTTGCTTTTAAAGATATCTGTTGAATAATTGTGCTGGAAAGACAATGCTTGTTGAAGGGTTGAATTGCAGGGAAGTGGGATATGCTTTGGGGAATTTGATGGGAGGGGAGGTGCCAGCAGGCTGATATTGCTGGGAAAGAATTATGATACATGCAGTGGCAAAAAGCCACAAAATATTTGTTAGGAACGCAGCCTTCCTTCTATGGAAGGCCAGTTCTGCTCTGTAAGGAAAAATTTACACAATCATCAAGTAGGATCTCAGCAGAATTTCCTGAAAATATCACAGGTTGAGGATTATAATGCCTTTGTTTTAAAACAATTCTGTAGCAAAAAACAGATCTTCCACTTAGTTAAGCTCATTATGGGCTTATGCTAACACAAGTGCATAAAGCTTGACTCAATAAGTAAGTTCCTGTGTGCATGCAAATCCATGCAAATCCATGACAAAATGCAAGATTTTCAGTTTTCTTTTTTAAAAAAAAAAAAAAGTCTCTAGTACAGGAATGCTCTGGTCCAATATACTGCCTAACTCTATAGTGAAGCTAATCAGTATGCAAGGACTTTCACTGGTGCATAGAAGTGCATGCAACTTAATGCATTAAGCCAAATTTTTTTGATTAGACCTTAAAGGCAATTCTATATTCTTTTTCCATGAGGGGTTTACTTCAGAGTCACTTAAGCAATTCTGAACCTATTTAAAGATACTAGTGAAGACCTCTGTTTACAATGATTTCTTGGGAAAGATATGGTGGTTGAAGCTTGTTACAGGTTGTTTCAACGTAACTTTTAAAGAGATTATTTTGTTTGAACTGAAACTTTTAATGCAAAACTAGGCTTCTGTTTCTTGATAATGGCACTTTCCTTTCAGCTTTGTTTTCCTTACTGTTTTTCTGCATGGAAATCTTCTCAGGAAGAGAAATTTATATGAGGAAAATTCAGCATCTAACAACAGCTTGAAAAACTGCTGAAATGTTCTTGACACTTGAGATATAAAATATTTGCTTTTCACTAATAGATCTTTACTGCTTTGCCTTTTTGGTCTCTGTCGTTGGTATTGGGGAATCAGAGAGCTTTCATTTATGCCAGATGTTTTAGGAAAAATGTCCTGTTGCAGAGCTGGATAGCATGGAGACAAAAATGCAAGTGAGTAGCCTGTCTTAGTGCTTGGATTGTGAAGGAATGGCAACAGATCTTCTAGTACTGGTGTCAGAAAGAAGGCTTCCAAGTGGAGTAGGGAGAGATGTTACTTAGGCAAAGATTTATCCTCCTCTTGAAGAATTTGTAAAGTTAAATAGATACTTCGTGAAGCAGCACATGTCTGAGTTCAGGTCGTTTTTTGCGTTGTATATTTTAAAAGCCTAACAGCCCAAATTTAATATTTGAAAAGACAGATGCCTTGCATGCAATATGTATATACAGATATATATCTTAATTTGACATCTTTACCATTGAACTGGTTCTGTGATGCTTGCGTTGGAATGAAATGCAGACACTGATAAGGCTGTGATTATATTTAACAGCAGCGCAGTGGGAAGGAGCGGCTGCTTGGACGCGGCAACAGAATCGAAGCCAGCTGTAGCAGTGAAAGTCTCACAGGGTTAACCACAAAATCTGCCTGCAGCTGCTGCAGCTCAATACCCAGCATTCACATGCGGCCTCACCAAACTGCCTTGTGACATTTTTGATTCATGTCAGGGACAGAGTGCCATTGTTGGGGGGAAAAATAACTGTTTTATAAAATGTTCTGCAGCCTTTCAGTCATTTCAGTCTTTTTTCTCTCCTGTGCCACTCTCTACATTGGAAAAAAGTTCTTCTCGCTTTGCTATTCTGCTCATTCCTTTAAAAAAGTGTTTCTGGCTTGATTTCCTTTATTATAGAGCAAGAGGTTCTCCTTAATGCTCAGGAAGAGGCTAATAGTGGGCCCTATTTTGCCTTCATCATGCTGCTGTGACCCTTAGCGTTTGAGGGAGCTATGTCTCTTGATGGTGAGACTAGCAGGAGAAGTAACAGCACTCTTTTCCAGCAGGAAGGATACTGGGGTTCAGGGGGAAGGGCCTCCCCTTTTGTAGCAGGCAACTGGGAACGATTTCTTGAGTGATTACTCTTTGCCATAAGAACAGGGCTGCCTGCCGCAGGTCTGCTGTCAGACCATCAGCTTGATTGCTCTGATCATGCCAGTGCAGTGGGCTCTGGGGATGGAGGCTCTGCTCCTTTACTCTTTTCACTGCAGAGATAAAAAGCCTCTTTGTTTTTCAGATTTATGGAAAAGTTTTAAATTGTTTGCCGTTCATTGCCCAGGGTGACCCCATACTGTGCTGCTAGTTGGAGCTCTGGGGCTGAACACCTAAGGCTGGCTGGGACAATGACACAGTATGAAAAGGGCCTTTCCTATTCTCATTCCTCTGAAGGAAGTGCTACTGGAGGGCCTGAATGCATTTTCTCAGCTTTAATGCCTCATTTGCTTCAAGCAAGTACAAGTGCAAGGATTTGCAGTTTGAGAAAACAAATTCAATTAGTGCTATTTAATTTTTTTTCAGCTTCTTTCTTCAGGAGTCATTCCCCCATACCCATATTACAACAGATGCTCAGATGAGGGCATCTTGAAAAAATGTCCTAGTGAAAGAATAGGTTATATTTTTTTTAAAAAAAAGGAAGTTGGTGCCAAGGTGACTCTTCAATTTCCCCAAAGCCAAGGTGTAGTGCTAACAGGGAGGATCATTTGATCCTCGTTCAGGACTCTGGCAAAAAGATTTCCAAAGAAAGACCATGAGACGGGGTCCACGTTCTCCAGACACAGCAACTGTAGGTGTTTCAGGCCTGATGTGAGCATTGAATTCAGACTCTCTATAAGCATAGATCTGATTTCTGGCAATCAGTTGGTTGTAACGCAGATTGCACCACAAGCCACTTAAGGCACAGGTAATGGCAGCTGCAGCTATTTAATTTCAGTTCTGAACACCCCAGATGGTGAGGAAGTTACTGTGCACTCTGCAACACACAGATATGGCAAGCTGGGTGGAGTGTGAAGGTCTGAGCTTGGTGGGCTTGTGCCTCTCCACCCCTCTGCCTGAATAATGAGCCCTTCTTGGACAAACAGCCCCGGGAAAGTTACTGGTCTGGACCCCTGATATGCTCACAGCACTTTGGAGCCTTTGGTGGTGATGGGTGCCTACGTGCTGTGTTTCCCTGTTGCTCCTGGTTCTGCAGTATCCAGGTCAGCTCCTCAGAGAGCCAGTTCAGGCCCGACAAAGCTTATTAACTCAGGCTGTGTGAAACAGGCTAAACTGCTCCAGGACTAGGAGGAGCAGGATAGCAGTGTACGTGCAGCATTGCACCCATACAGAACTAGCCTGGGAGTCTCTGCATCATGCCAGACTTCATCCTCAACCTGGATAAAGCACCTGCAGGTAATTGGGAGCTGTCTGTGCCTGACCGGAGGGCAGTGTCAGGTTAATTAGACATCTGCAGGCTGTTCTTAAATCCTTTTTTTATTTTTTGCCTTTGCAGTTTCAAAATGGAGAACTGTTTAATTTAAAATAGAAAAAAAAGGCCTTTATCCCAGATTGGCATAGAACACAAATTTTGCTTAATTGAAGACTGGTGCAGACTGATTTAATCTCTTAATAATTTACCTTTCTCAGGTACTAAAACCTGTGTCTCAGAATGGCTTTTCTGATTTTCCTGTTCTTTGGTTTACTTTCCATATTTTGCATTCATGTATTTTCTTCCCTGATTCCTAATGCGCTTAGCCTGTTAACATGAATATAAGATCTTTATAGTAGCATCTGAGATCATAATCTGTCTATATCAAAGGCCAGAATTATTCCCTGTTGTTTGTGAAGGAATTATTTAATAAGTAATCCTTGTAAGTGTCAACATTACACATGAGATGACATAACACTTGGGGAAAGTAAGGACTAAGCCAATATTCCCACGCCAGCTTCAAAGCTAAATATGCTTTCTCATACAGATGCTTCCTATTTCTCATCTGTGGCTTCTATTTCCTCCTAATTGGAGTTGACACTGGAAGTACCAGTTCTCCTTTTCCTCCTCCTGGATGTTTCGATTGGAATGTTAATACCATCCTCCTTCATTACCAGGCTCCACAGAGTGGTGTGCCGTGTTGTTTAAGGTGTAGGACTGGTTTTCCTGTAGAAGCTTAGCATGCTGCAGTGTCAGAGGAGTGTTAATTCACAGCTGGCTACTAGCTACATGGCAGTCTGAGACCTCGTGCCTGCACAATTGAAATCTGGACCCAGGTTTTGCCTTTCTGGCCTATCTTGCCCAAGAGCAAAGTTTGCATTGAATGAGCACAGAAAGAATCAGCCTGTTCTGCAAGTAAAATAGTGAAACAATGGATGGTGAAAACATATACACACAGAGTATTTTTTCCATCAGAGTGTTTCTACACATTGAAAACATCAATCTCTGCAAAAATCTGAGAGTGTTGGCCCCTGGGTGGCAAATAACGCCTCTAAGGCTACAGAAACCTCCTGTTTCCTGCAAAACCCCTCCCCTTCCTTGCATCATGCATCCCTACCAGAAAAATCCAACCTCACAAGAAAAACTAATAAATTTCTGTGGTGTGCATTCAAAACAACAAAATGTTGTGGAGAGTTAATCCTTTCTGTTAGCAAGGCAAGTCTGCTCAAAATGTCCTTAATCTTTGCCTTACCAAACCAACATCTGAGGTGGGGCAGTTCAGAAAAAAGGAAAAACCAGGGAAAAGCACCGTGTCAGCGTAGGCACTTCTGTCCCAGCTGGGGGTCTGCAGGTCCCATGGTGCCTGCAGCCTCCTTGGGAGTTGTGTAGCTGCCAGGAAGCTGTAGTGATTTCATGAGAGCTTACAAATATGCATTATTATCTCTTCTTTGAAATCACTGTGAAGGGATTTTAAACCACTGGCTACCGAATACATTTATCCCAAGGAAAAGACTTGAGATTTCCCTGCAAAGACATATCTTGCAGTCCATTAGGGTTTGGTGTTGCCACACATTGTGTTGCTGGGTCCAAGGTCGTAAGCAGGCATCCCTGCACCCAGGACCCAGCTGAGTCCAACTTCTATGTGTTTGGCTTGAGGCTGACTCCTTGCCAATGGGCTCCCTATGTGAGAAAAGGCAGCCTTTCATCTGCTTACAAAAGTAATGCCCAAATGCAAATCTTCAGAGCTGATCATTGCACCCAGCTCTGAAAACTACTGTCTTCTACTAAGAGGTTGTTGATGTATTTGCAGGTCCAGGGTTTCCTTTCCTTACGCTGTGCTTACACAGCTGATGTGACTGAGCCTCTGCTGTGATGTGCCAGTGCAAATAACCTAGAAAAGTAACAGTCCCTGAATCCAGGGGGGTTGTTGGCACCTTTCCCCTACATGAGTATGTAAATATATAATGACGCATGGACCTCTGCTTCCCCAGTGCTGACTTGCCAAATACGAAACCCTGCCTCTTTCCTTGTACTTACTTTCAAGCTCTCTTTGCCTCTCCTATCAGCATCTGTCCCTAGGCATTTTCAGGTGCCATAAAAACTAGACAGTAATAGGGCTGGTTTTGTAATATCAGTGCATCAGTAATAACTCTATGAAATCTTAGCACTTGCACAAAGGAGAAGCTTTATTGCTATTGTGCTTTGGAGACAAAATGGTGGAAAACAGTGATCCAATATGGAACACTGGAGAGGATCCTGAGAATCTCTTGCATGGTGTCTGTCCTGTTTTCCACATAAGAGTTGCAGAGGTGCCTTGGGGCCTCTCATGACCAGGAGTAATGGGAAACATGCTTTTCTTGATCTTACATGAGATGAGGCAAACGCCTTCAGCACTGTTTTACCTGGAAAGCCTGGATTTGCCCTGAGCCCTCCATTCCTTGCAGTTGTCCTGAATGAATCCTTCCTGTCTCCTGGCAAGTGCTAGGTGGGTATAAAAAACCAAGGTGTCTCACAGGAACAGGGCTTTGTTAGCATAATAAGAAGAGAGTAACAGTTATCTTGAAACAAGGCTGTTCTTCATTTGTTTTTCACTTTTGTTACCGGGTTCATGGGCATTCTACCTTTTTTTAGACATAGGTAGTCTGTGAACCTTTGATGCAAGTGGTATTGAGGCAAAATGGTTCCTCTAAATGTTCATTTTAGCTAGAACGAATGGCTCAGGTCTAATTTTTGACTTTATTATTTGGGTTGCAGGCTTGTAAAATGGCTATTTTTAGAAAGTAGTGAGGAATCCTGTATACATTACAGTGTCTTCTCTCAATTTCTTGTTAAAGTTGAATGATTTTTACTTTGGTGGAAGTGAGGGAGAGACAGCCAGCACAGAAATAGGAGGCTTTATGCAAGCTTTCTTCACATCCCCAAGCTTAATCTGAAACCGCGTGAGGTCTCCTGTGGTCCAGACCTGTGCTTCCTTTTAATAGACACTGTACTGCTGTGTTACTTCTTTGCACGAAGAACAAGTGGTCCCCAGGGCCAAGATGACTCCGTGAAAAATAATTTCCTGCATTGATCTGAGTGACATTTGATCTAAGTATATTTTTGAGAAGGAAAATGCAAGGGCAAAAACCCAGAAACCTTGGGACAGACACCATTTTCCAAAATGTTTGTATCCTACCTTGAGTGTCTAGTACTACTGCAATATGAATATGCCAGCTACCTTTTCCAAATTTCACACTTATTTCTGTTATCACAGTGTTCATTCTGGAAATCCGTGCATAATATTATGGAGCTATATCAAGACTTTTGCCTTGTCTTCAATTCCTGAGTTCTCAACAGTAGTTTCCTAGAAAAGTGATACTCTCCTTATCTATTTGTAAAGTCCTATCATGTACCATAAGGCATTCCAGCAAATTCCCATCAGCCATGACAAACTTATCTTGCAGACCTATGTAGTGATTTTGATGGCTTTACAAACGTGTTTGTTTTGTTCTGAACTAAATTAACAACCTTGTGATGGCACTGAACTTCTGAAACTCCCCTAATATACCAATCAGTGTGTCAGTAGAATATTCTTTTTGGTTAGAGACAAGTCTGGTGAAACGGATTAGACATTCACATGGCATTGCATAATTCAGAGAGCAGGCATGGTGCATATGATTTGCATTAATAGCCTCTACTGCAGTAGCTTCTCACAGGTCTCTCTCATTAGATCATATGTGGAAGATTCTAGACTGTCAATCAATTACAGTAATTTCCTCTTCCATATTTATTCCATCACAATCATTGACAGTTACCATTAAGTGACATTAATACAATACAATAACACCTTGCATTTTCCAGTGCTCTCCTTACAGTGTGTCTACTGCATATATGTCTGAGAGGCTCTGTTATATATGGGAAAGGTGTCTGCATTCCCTAGCTCAGCATAGCATGACTCCTCTGTGATGGGGAGGAGGACAGAGCACTTGTGTCACAGTGTCTAGCAAACCCTCTGGGCTGCTCAGGAGCAGGGTCTGCTGGATTGGGAGAGAGGTGGCTCTTGCCCAATAGTGAGCATGGGGTGCCGTGGGAGGTTGGCAGACTCAATCAGGAAAGATTTCTTAACTGCAACAGCTCAGTGCAGCTTATGTGATGTGTTTGGATGCTTCAGCCTGGACATTTCAGTATGGTTGTGTTTACAGAAGCCATGTCTAGTTTGATGGCCTTGGACCTTCCCAGTGGACTGAGTCAAGTTTTCAGATGTAGCGGCTAACACTTAGGCATTCTTGCTAGAGAAATCAGAGCTGTTTTCTTCGTTCCCTCCCTGCCTGTCTCACTGGCTGCGTAAAAAATCCTGTCCTACCCTCGGTAAGCAAGGTTCAGATTTACTGAATCTCAGTGGCAGTAGCATTCCCTATTGAATAGGCACAGGCTCAAACCAGAGCAGGGAAATCTTTATGTGCTTTAAAAATAAAGTCATGGTACGATCATGCAGTAGTTGGTGGCCTCTGAAGGGCTCTTTCTTGCTTTTACTTTGTGAAGTGTGTTACAGTATCTTTGGTGAAAATGGAGAGTGATGGTCTCCGCCCTCCTGTTTGAGATCCATCTTCTGAGGGTCACCTTGAAGTTATGCTGAGGGAACAAACAATTGGTGGGAAACCTGTTCACAAATGTTATCTGAGAAATATGTGTCTTACTTCAGCAAACACTGCATGGTGGATCACCTAGAGCACTGCATATGCTCCTGGCTATTGCTAGCCTTTGTTAGCTGATGTTTGCCAAGATCTTTCCTGTGGATTTAGAAAGGCTTTCAGCCACAGTGCACAAGTTTTCTTTGGTCCTCTTATTCCTTAGATCCTTGATGTCCTCCCCAAACATTTAGAGACTTAATCTTAAGTTTAGAAGGTGATCTTTGGGGTCAGTGAGAGGAAAACCCCATCTTTTGCAGATCAGGAAAAAGGGAACTGGTTCTATATCTGCTAAGGACTCTGCTGCAGCATCCTCCCTCAGTTTCCCCATACTATACTAAAAGTGCCATCTTAAGAATGCATCAAACTTCTTTTTCATTTTTGCTGCCTTTGTGCCAAGGACTACTTCTGCCCCTTTTCAGTCTTGAGGTGCTTTTCCAAGCTTGCTGAGCTGACATGATGAGATTCTTTTACCACTCATCAGTAAACACTTCATCAGCAATTCTGTGCATGCCCAAGGGTTTTTCTTTTCTTTGCTGAATTTTCTGGTGCTTCTTTCTTCTTCGTCTCTCCTCCTAGGTTGGAAATTTTTCCGCTTATCCCTGTCTCCCTCTTCTTTGATACGTGTCAGAGACTAAGCAGGATCAGTTGCCACTCTGTCCCCATTCGAACCCCTCATAAAGCTATTGCTGCCAAATATGCTGGATATCTTCTTTCTCACAGTGCTTCCCTTCCATCCTTGTCATTCATGGGTAACAGTTCAATGATCTTTCCCCTTCTCTGTCCACTGAGCTCATTTAAAATCCAAACATTTCATGCTGTCAGCTCTCCTGTTTGTGACTTCCACTCTGTTTACTTCTCTCTTCAAAATCTTTCCTGTCACCTCTCATATCCAGAATTGTCAGTGCTTAAGATACTGTCCCTCTTTTGTTCTCATCTATGGCTTCTCATTCCTGCCCATGATTCTTCAATTGAGAGGGTCCCCGCAGTTTGTTGTGTTGCCACCGTGTAATTTTAGGTAGGCTTGTTGCTTAAGCTTTTTCTCAGTACTGGTGTGGTCTGGGCTTCTGGTATTCGCTGCTCAGGCTCTACCTCAAAGTTCTGCTTTGTTATTCTATTATTAGTTCTGTAGCTGCATGAATTTCACATAGTGCCTTTTTTACAATCCTTTCTCGTAATTATAAACAAATTTTCCTCTGGATGATGATGGTCTGAAATTTGAATTTCCTTTCTATTTCAGTTGTTACATCCAGATTTTAGGTTTCTGACTTACATGAGCATGTGCTAGGTGTGAACTTTGGATGCACTAGCAGACTTTCCCCAAAGGTTTTGGTGGCAATCATATTACAGCTCTTGCTTTTCCCCAAGCTGCTTTTCCCCCAAGGTAAATAATGTTCTCGAGTGCTGGCTAATTCATATTTAGGCATCTATTCAAATGTGAGTTGATTCTTATAGCTAGCAAAATGATTTAGTTGGGAGTTTTGAGTATTTCCCATTGTTTTATTGAGTTACCTTTACTAACTAGCTATAGTTAATGGTGTTCATTTATTTTTCTGATCGTGCAATTATTTGAGAATTTATCAGTGTTTGTTCAAAATGCAACCAGCATAATTATTTTTTTCTATAGAATGGATTGTATTGCTTTCTGACATTTGTTGTTTCAAGAGATGTTTCAGTGAACTTCAGTATTTGTTCCACAATAGTGTACTTGTCTACTCAAGAAATGAAACAGCGTTTTCTGTCATTCTGATCACTTAATGTAGATATTAGTAGGTAAAACTCAGTGTCTTTAAAGTGATTTTGGAATAAAAAATTGTGAAAGTTCAAATGCTACACTAACTCTGAGAATGATGACTAGGACAACTATATATTCTGTAAGTTGAAAAATGCTCAAGTAAGCTCTGTCTTGAGAATTATTTCTTCCATTTCAATAATAATTTTATGATGGATTTTTGTCTAATGTTGACCAAAAAATTATATTCACAGGAACTGCTATATTTCCATTTACACAGGACTGGAACGTATTGCTTTAGTGAAATATGTCTCCATGGTCCAGCAATATGCTAAGCAGTTCCCTTGAAGGTGAAGGAGAGAGCCACAGAAGATCTTGCAGTCCTCTGTACAGTCTAGGTGACCTTCTTTAAGGTCTGCTGATATAAAGTATTAAAATAGTATTAAGAGTTGGATGTTATTATTACTATTATCTGCTTTTGCCAAGCTTGGTCTAATGACGCTACAACTTGGCCTGGTTTTGTGTTGATTAACAGAAGAGATACAGGAAACAATCCCTCAACAGTTAACTGGTGTGCCACCCCCCTGAAAGCAGAGTTATACTGGAGACCTTTAAATGGTGTGGAGAATGAGTGTGCTGGGTGAAGTCCTGTAGGATGATAACGGGGAGTGGGATGCGTGGAGTAGTCGGGTGAGAGCTTTCGCTTCCTCTTGGAGAAATTGTGTAATTGGAGGACTCAGCGATTTGTTAATGACTTAAGTGCTGCTTCAGAAGAACATTTGTGTAAGCTGTGGAACAATGCGTAGTATTTGTGTGTGATTAATGAGAATTTGTCATCTGAAATACAGTCAGTGCAGTGCCTTTGTAGCTATGTGCCTCATACTCTCAGAGCCAACCCACGATGGAATATTAAAGGAATTACTCAGCAGATTACTTCCATGTTGTTTTTGTCAGCTTATTCATCTCAACGCCCATTTGAAAAAAGGAAGGGGGTGTGAGAGTTTGTGTTATGCTTTTTTGTTAGCATCTAACTTGTGGCTCTTCAAAAGGTCATGAGTTCTTGAAGCTGTTTCAGACTAGTCAGATCACGGCTGTTAGTCACAGAGCATTATTCACTCAGTCCCTTTCCTTTCTTTCTTTTTCTTTCTTTCTTTCTTTCTTTCTTTCTTTCTTTCTTTCTTTCTTTCTTTCTTTCTTTCTTTCTTTCTTTCTTTCTTTCTTTCTTTCTTTCTTTCTTTCTTTCTTTCTTTCTTTCTTTCTTTCTTTCTTTCTTTCTTTCTTCCTTCTTTCCTTTCTTTCTTTTCTCCTCTTTCTTTTATTTTTTTCCTTTCTTTCTTTCTTTCTTTCTTTCTTTCTTTCTTTCTTTCTTTCTTTCTTTCTTTCTTTCTTTCTTTCTTTCTTTCTTTCTTTCTTTCTTTCTTTCTTTCTTTCTTTCTTTCTTTCTTTCTTTCTTTCTTTCTTTCTTTCTTTCTTTCTTTCTTNTTTCTTTCCTCTTCCCCGTCCTTTTACCTGAAGAATTGATCTTTGGAAAGGAAACAATAGCTGAAGGAAATTTTGTTTTGCCCGGATGTTGAGTTTTTCCACCAGAATTTAATTGAAATTATTGGCACGCTGTTGGCTAGAGGATGACCTGACTTCCCCTGTGACAGTTCATCAGAGTTGAGTGCAGGAACTGTCTTAGTAATTTTGTCTGCTTGTTTTCCTGTCAAGTCAAGATTTAGCTGTACTCTTAGTCCTTACTAGGAGACCTTCCAGGGCTTAAGTGGCTTTCTGTTATAGGCTGCTTTTTCTGTAAGAATTAAACAGCATTCTGCAAAGTTTCTGTTTCAGTGACATCTTGGATAACATACAAGTTTCTTGATAAATAAGTGTTTTTGATTAAAAAAATGTTTTTTTATGAATAAGTGAATACCTGGCAATACTTCCCTGGATGAGGATCCCAATTGACACTTGTTAGTGTGACATATCTACTTTTTCCATGCAACAACTGTTAGAGGCTTATGCTGTTAGCTGTTCATATTGCAGTAGAGCCTAGTGAATCCACCTGCCTTGAGATTCTGTTTGTCTTGATTCTGTATGGATATTAAAAGGCCCAAAAGTAAATCTAAGTGACAGACAGCTGAGTGGAACTGAAGAGTGTTAAAAAATCAGGATATTTTGGGAAATTAGTTGCTGTGCATAATTCTTAGTCAATCAGTAGCTGTAATGCTTATATATGCTATTTGATATCTGACTGTAAGGACTGGCGAAAAAAGGAAACAACTATGCTTTCTTCAGTACAAAAAAAAAAAAAAGAAACTGTTTAAAATTATATACTCTTATGGCTCAAGGTGCAATGGAAGAACTGTGACTGTATGATTTTGGAATATGCCCCAAAACAAATGAAAGCCATATTTCTGTTCGGGTGATGAACAGAAAGGACATTCAGACAATAGGCTGGATATAAATTCATGCTAGATTAATGTTTTATTTAGGTTGGCATTTAAATTTTAAATATCTAGAATCCAAAGCTTATTTGAGTCATGTCTTAGTATTTATTTTTACATGCCCATGAACAGCAATATGTAAATCATAGACCGCAGCAGCAGATAGGTACTGTGGTCTGATCAGACCCTGATGTACAGAATGGTTCCAATAACATAATGTAGTTATATAAGCTAAAGTTTGGTTTCCAACTCAGTTCATGTTTTTGTGTGGAGTACTAGTTTTGTTGGTTTCACAAAAGGGCTACAACAATTTTATTGCTGAAATATTTTTTTTTTTTAGTAGGGAGGGTTTGGACCTATATTTTCAGTATCTGCGTAAGTAACAGTGCGGAATACTTGCTTTCTGCATACAGTTTCCATGTGCTGTTAAAACATCACCTGCCAGAAAACCAGAGCTTTCCCTGGAGGAGTCAGGCTATGGGGAGAGCTGTGGCTGGAGACCTGCATGCCCCAAGTCTTGTCGAAGGGCTGGCTCCGCTGTTCACTCCAGCTGCCCACAGCAGAGAGGAACACGGCTGGGGAATGTAGCCCTCAGGGAAATTTGAGGGATGTGAAAAGCTGTTGATGATGGATCCTAAATGAGCATTTTTATTCCTTGGTTGTCTTCTAGTCTTTTTACTTTTCTTGGTGGTCATGTGTCTTGATGTGCTGGTGAGGTTTTGCAGAAGGGCCTGAGACTTGAACTTTACTAGAGTTTAAGGTACTCATGTTTCAGGATTTTCATTACTTTGTTTCCTTAAGTGCAGTCTTTACTGATTTCACAACTGAGTAAATAATTTTAGTAGTAGCATTTTTGCTGGGATGGACGTTAGACCATAAATCAACAAGGTTAATATCAAGAGAAGCCTATGTTCTTGCAGGTGAAGGCTGTGTTGCTGTGCAGATGGCTGGGTGTGCTCTGGAGCCCATGGGCGCTTCTCTGGGCATGGAAGAGACACAGCAAACCTCTAGAAGGAGAGGGCTAAGCCCCCTGCAGCTTTAGCTATCACAATTCATAGAATCATAGAACCATTTAGATTGGAAAAGACCTCAAGGATCATTGAGTCCAACCATTAACCCAGCACTGTCCGCCACTAAACCATATCCCTAAACACCGCATCTGCACATCTTTTAAATATCTCCATGAATGGTGACTCCTGGGCAGCCTCTTCCAGTGCTTGATAACCCTTTCTATGAAGAAATTGTTCCTAATACCCAGCCTAAACTTCCCCTAGAATTCTCATTCTTCTGTTTGGAGAGGCGGTTAGATGTTGTTTGCCAGCCAAGGTGTTCTGACATGTCTCCCACAATTCCCTCCCCAGTGTTAAAGCCGTATTTCGTTCTATTTTACCAGCTTCTGACCCTGTTGGCAGGCAGGGCTCGGACTATATCTGCCAGGTACAGAGAGGCTGAGGATGAGTTTGTGGCATTTGAGCACACTGGGGTATCTACTACCCCTAAACATGTCTGTGCTTGGGTGGAGAACTGGGAGTGTCACAAAAGAGTGTTGTCTGCCCAGAGCCCAGCAGCGCTCACTGCCCACAGGGACCCAGGCAACAGCTCCTCCTCGCCATGGGGTATAAATGACTCCCTGTGCAGTTACAGGCTGAGTGCCCACCAGGCATGGGCTCCTCACAGAAAGCTGCACCTGACTACAGCCTTCCCTATCACCATGGCAAATAAATGATAGAAACAGTAATAAAAGTAAACTGTGGGTGTTTTAAAGCAGCCCTTCTGGCTGCTGGAAGGGAACAGCACCTAGCCCAGGTGTCGTCTCATAGCCAGGGGAATGGCTGCTCCATGCAAATCTCCCCTTGTCCCACCTTGCACAAAGCCTTTTAGCTGATCCTCAGCATCACACGCTCCTCTTCCCCTTTTCAAGCCCCTCATCGAGGGTTGGATGAACTCTGAGTGGCAGGCCTTGCTTGTTCTCCCTACACAAAGGCAGCTTAAGGTGCCCACTGCCTCTCCATCAGCTCAGGCTCCCCCCATGGCTGTTTTCAATGGCCTGAAGTCACTGCACGGCAATGTCTTCTTGTTGGAAGCTTTGCTTCAATAAAGGTACAGCCAAAATTGGAAGACAGACCTCATAGGATCACCATCACTTCCTAACTAGGGTGGATTATTTTGTGCCTGCTTGCTCCGCTTCAGTGTTCCAGAGACTAGAAACCCCAGGGGGTCTCATGTCCTCGAGTACATGTCTGTCTGCTGGTTCTGCTGGTTCTGCAGGGGTTAGTTGCCCTGGTGCTGGCTGGTCCCTGAATTGCAGGTTTCAGCTATGTAGTCCACACTGTGTTTCATACTGCTGGTGCTTTGTTGCTACCATTTAATGCAAATGCAGGCCCCAAAATAACCTTGATGCTTGCTGCTGCTTTAGTGGGGAGCAGATGTGCTGGCAGCTTGGTGCACTTGGCTACAGAAGAAGGGGATGTTCTGGCTCCGCTTTCCTTGGAGTGTGTCTCTTCCAGCTAGTCTCCTACGTAATGTTAATGGCAGCCTAAATATATGGGCAGGGTACAAGCATCAAGCAGTGGCCCATGTGTGCCAGTCCACAGGGAAAGGGCATAAAGCAGAAGGACCAGATGGAAAAAGGGCAACATGACATGCACCAGATCTTATGTGATTGAAAGGAATTACTAATTTTAAGTCATCTTTGGTTTAGGGAGTTTCCATTCTTTTCTTGGCTACAGACTTGCAGTTATATAATGCCAGCTTTGTACATAATCATAAGTGTATGCATAATTTTGGTATTGTCTCCAGAAGTACTAGAAACTCTGAAAGAAAAATTGCCAAGGGATATTACATAGCTAAACCCCAAAAAGATACACAAATCATATGACTTTAAAGCAAAATCCTGAAACCTGGTATGTTTCATTCAGCAAAGACTATTAAAATAGTTGATAGGAAAACCAGGGTATCCAAGAGCAAGGAAAGGGAGATAGTGCAAGCTACGTTAGCTGATTGCCTCCTCACCGCACCATGAGGCTTAGTTGCTTCAGTGTTTCCTACAATGTTTCAACACCCTGTGGCTTCTGTAAATCTGCTGTTTGCTTGTTATTTGGGTATCTGCATTTTTGCTTCTCTTGAACTTATGATAGTTAGAGAATCATCATTCCATCTACAGGCAGAACCATACACCCAGGTGTTATCAGAACTTTGGATGCAAATACCTGCCAAGCACCTGAGTCCTGATTTGCAGCAACTTGTACTGCATCTCTGCAGAGAATCTTCCCACTGTGCCAAATTGGAAAGGACGGATTTGGGGATGGAAATTCAAATGAACTGTTTCAAAGAATGTGCCAGGCTTTTTTCACTCAAAGCTATAAGAAGGGAGAAGTGTAATTCATGAGAGGTGAAGGGTAAAGCAGTCCTCATTTTAGCTTACCTTTACTCTCTTAGCATGTTAATAATTGGTGGGTCCTGGCAGAAAATACTTTTCCTTGACTTGTGGATAGTATCCATAAAATACTCACAGATGTAGCAAGCAGCTGCATTGCTGCTGTTCTTAGAAAATGATGTAATGCAGTAATAATCACTTCTGAATTGTTACTGATTTATGAATTGAGAATGTTTGCAAATTATGGGTAATCTTAGCTAGCTCAAATGAAATGCATGTCAGCTTGGTCAGGTGGTAGTTCTGGGGTTGTGTGCTGCTGCTCTATTTGTGGCTTTTACTCCATTATCATGGTCTTTTTTAGTAGCTTTTCAGAAACAGTACTGTTTTTGGTGGGCTGTCACTGAGGGAATAGGGAAGGAAAGGTAAAGTATTGACAGCTCTGGGGTGTTGTGCTGGCAGTATTTGGAGCTGTTGGTAGAAGCTTGACTCCATAAACATGAATCCCTTGTTTTAGACACATTTCAGCTGTTGAGACTTCTGAAGAAGAGGGCATACATTAAGAGATGAAACACTTGAGATCCACAAAACCAGAATGCTAGTTCTGAAAGGAGCCTCCTCTTCTCTGCACTAGTATTTGCTGTGTGGTCAAAGATTCCTTCCTTGTCCCCCCACTTCCCCAGTTAATTTCCTGATATCTCTGGATAGCAATGGGCAGCTTGGAGCAGGAAGTTGATAGAATTCAGTTTTAAATTCATGCTTTCAGTGGTGAGCTGTTAGTAGAAGGGCACATAAATAAAGTAATAACATATTATATATATTATATAATATATTATAATATATAATATATAATATATATATTATGTAACATATAGCATATAGCATATAACATTTACCTTTCACCTTTTCTTAATCCTCAAAGCCCTCAGCTGACTTTGAGACTGAATAATAACATGAGGATTGTGCATAATAATGTCACAGAATTGTTTGGGAGGAATATCTGGTCCATGGAAACTGCAAGAAGACATAGTAGAATCACAGTTATTACAATGAAACAGAATAAAGCTTCAGAAAGGAGAAACTGCCCCACTGACAGGGTGCCCGAAGAGAGAGTCACAGATGATGACTGCTATACCAGACCTGGTCCTTGTAATTGCAGGAAGTTTTTTGCTGTATAGACTCAAACTGAATCTCTCTAGCCTTGATTTACCAGATGTGTCTGCTGAGTGTGTTTATAAAAAAAAAAAAAAAAAGGGAAAAAAAAAAAGGCAAGATATAATTACTTTTTCTTTCTATTTTTACCTAGTCTTGTTTGTTTTTAATAGGATGGTTGGGTATTGAATTATTTTGAGGCTGGGTCACTCTGGTATATTTTGGGAAGAATGACCTTTTGTCAAAGAGGCTATGGAAAAAGTAGAAAACATCCATACTCATGCCAGGTTAAAGCAGTCTTATAGATCGTGCTGTAGAAATATTGACTGTGATCAACAAGGGTACAGGAAAGCCAACTGATTATGAAGACCAGCTGAAAAAAGAAACTGTAGATGGAAGACAACCACTTTCCCAGAACATCCATGGTAAAGATTTTCTGGAAATTAGCAGTGGATGCACAAACCTATGCCTTCGTGTAGGATTAGACTAGTTTGCATGACTGGGTACTGATCCAAGTTTTGAGAAGTGGGGTGTTGCACTCTGGGAGCCCCCTTGCCAATTGGTTTATTACAGAATATTCTGTAGTCGGGGAGGATTAGCTGAAATCAAGAACAAACCATCCTAAAGGAGTTGGCTTTTCTGCATCTGGAACTATGCCAAGATCATTCAATACGAGAAAATCAGCCCTATAGTCATGAAGGGATTTTTTTCAAGATCTCTTGTTCCCAGCATAGCTATTGTGCTCTGTTGATGGCCATTAAACCAGAGCCTTATTTCATTTTTATAAGAATTTTCTTGCTTGAAAAAAACAGAAGTTATGAGCTGAGTGCCCTATATTTGCTACTCCCTAAGTGGAATACAGAGATGAAGGAGAGAATTTTGGTGATAGCCAACTGCTGATTGAGTGAATTGCTTTTAGCAGCATGGAAAAAAAAGTGTGAGAACACTGTGAGCTATTATTTTACAATTATCCTATTTTTGCCACTGTGGGCCTCTTCAGGGATCAGACTCTGGGTAAAATACCATTTCTCTGTTCCTGTAGCTCTGAATATAAATACGCACACTCTCTCTCATTCTTTCTAAAAATGTGGCTTTTCCCATATAGCCAGTCAGAGGAGGGTGTTAATCTCCGGTTTTGCTTGCACTTTTGTTATATTTTGGGGGAAAACATCACACTATTTTGACTTCCTTGGTAGGTGAGACTATGCAATTTACTACTTTGTTTAAACTCTTTGACCTTTGAGAGTATATGGTTTTCACCAACCTCTGGTAGATCTATCTTGCCAATAGTGTAACAGGCAGGGGAATTCTTGTTGTAGAAATGTAGAAAAGCCTTACTGCTACCTTCTATTGAGCAGTGGTCTGCCATTCTGCTGGACTAACTTTTTGTAAGAAGGGAAGAAAGAACGTCTTTGCCATGTGATGTCCTTGTTTTTTAAAAAAGCGATGCCTGGAAGTCAGGCTTTAAAGTGCATGGCAAAGTTGAGCCATCATATGGGTCAAGATTATGTGATCTATGCTCAAAAGTATTAGAGTTTGTCATCAGAAAAAAAAGTTGATTTATATTTCTAAAACTTCAGATAATGTGTAAAACTCATCTTCTTGCTCTGTTTTTTTGGCTGGGTTTGGAATCAGAAATACCAAAATGCCACAAGGGAGTCTGCTCTCATGTTAACTTCTTGCCAACCAAGAGTTGGAAATACTTAAACTTTCATGAGAAAGGGTTTTCTGTAGGGAGTTCAGTCCATTTGTGCAGACTTGGATGGTACTTAGATAGTTTGAATTGTTTAGATAAGGATTAAATCTTTCAGATGTTTGGCTGTCTCCCAAATCTGAACCTGTCTGAAGGGTGGATCTTCCATTTGTGGTCTCCCTGAAATTGCATACCAAGTTTATCAACTCGGTTATGTACCTCAAACCCAATGCTGCAAGTATTAAATATAACTGAAAGTAATTTGAGCCTTGAAGGGACTGGGAGAGGATCCTCTGGGACGTGTTTGAGGATGTGTAACCATCCTGGTCATACCTGCTATGCTCACTCTACAACTCATGTTTGGCTAGCGGCACATTTGCCTTCAGCTAGGCTGACACAGATCTGGAAGCATATGCAATGACTGCTACTTCATGGAGTATTTGAATCAGGCCAGCACCCATCTGTTGTGGGAACAAATGGAAAGCAAGTACAAAATCTTTTCTCAGTTTGTGTCACGCTCTGTGGTATTTTCTCTCTCCAGCTGATCCTGAGAACATGTGCTTTGCCTCTTTCTTCTAAAGACTTTCTTTTCCCAGGTACTGAAGTGCTCTTTTATTCCTCCTCTTCCTTCACTGAAACAATTCACAAAACCTAAAATCAAGAAGGAAAAGAAAGAGTTGTAGTGGTTGGCAGGAAATGGAAGCAGCCCCATAATATTTCTAGATGTGTCAAGCATATGTTATATTGTGCTGGCACAGAAATGTGCAAACGCAATGCTCAGTTTCTGAGTCTTTCATATTTTAGGAAATACTTGAAGTGGAAATGAATGGTTCTATAATTTGTGAACCTGATTCCTCTGTTAAGACCTGCTCCTTGTAGCAGATGTCCATGCAAGCTCCACCAAAAGGAGTCCTTGTCTGCTCCCGGACGTAAAGCTTAAAGCTGCTGTAAATGCAGTCTCCACAAACTCCTGCAACTCCATGTCCATTTTTAGAATACATCACGGAGGGGAAGCAGGTTGGTTTCTTTTAAATTAAGGCTTATTGGGACATTCATAGTTCCACTGGCAAATAAAATGAGGATTTTTCTCACAAGTTCATCTGCTACTTTTCCATGTTGTAAGTAAGGCTTTAATGATCATCCACCTTTTGGGAAACAATCAGGTGTTGATACTCTTTCCAAGCTGGTGTGATATTTCCACTGAGTCTGTGCACAGTATAGTTCTTCCAGCTGTGGGAGTGTCTCTGTCATTTACAGCAACTTACTCACTGCAGTCCTGGTACCAAACAGATCAACATCAGAAGAGATTTTCCTGGTAAGGTAAGGCCAGTCACCTTTGCTGTGCATGGTCAGTCATCTGGATTCAAGGTGTCTGTGAGAACAAATGGATGGCTCAGAGCTTCTTTCACTCATTTCCAAAATCTTGGTCTTAAAAATCATCAATTTCTTGAAATGTAAGCTTAAAGAAAGTTTCATCAAACAAAAGAACAGAATTGAAGCTTTCCAGCATAGTGGGAGCATAATGACTGTTTCCCTTGTAGACCCTTGACTCATTGGTCTGACTTACTGGACAAACCAGAGAACAAATCCTCCAGGATTTAATTCCTTCACTCTCAGGATCACACTTTGATTATATACTGTTATTTGAGGGCAACACCTCAATCAAAAGATAAAGCAAGTTCTTGCCTAAGTTTCATTAAGGTCAGTGGAACTTAAGCATATGTAGCGCCAACTAGGGAAAGAATTAAACCTGTTTGACTGAAACTGTTTACTAAGCACTGAAGGGGGAAAAAAAGCTGGAGAAAATTCTTTTTCCATGCTCCTGATTATTGTCAATATTCAAACACACACTAGAAATAAGCAACTGAGCAGTTATGATTTTTTTTGTTGTTGTTTTAAATATAGTGCTAACACTTCTGCTTACCCATCTTGGTGGATGATAAAATATTTAAATTTGAAGTAATTTCATAAAGCAGCTTCATCAGAGCTTATTTGTTTATTACACTGTTCAGGATTGTTGTGTAAATAAGATGAGAAAGCTATTTTTGGCTTTTTCCTGCTTGTCCTCAGAAGGAATCATAAGATGTGTGCACCAAGATGGTGACTGAGTGCAGCTGGAGCACCTGTTAAGTCTCATTTGATGTGAGCTGTACTAGGGGATAATTACCAAGAAGCGGGTCAAAGATGAGGCCTCTAGCAGAGTGACGGACTGAACAGCATACTGCTGATTGCAGCGCCCAGCTCTGTGATAAAATGATGAAAACTGCCTCATCCTTTTCAGTTGCATTGATCACCAACATGGTCCTCTGTCAGCCTTCCTAGGGCTACTGCCTGCACTTTTTTCCTTCCTTTATTTTTCAATAGCCTAGAAAGGAGAAGCTGCTCTGAGACAGGCTATTTACCCTTAATCAAGACACACAGGATGTATTTTTTTTTTAACCCCAAGGTGCTTATGACCTGTCTAGTGACACAGGGACAACAAAGCTCTCTAGTTTTACACTGAGGTCAATGCCACTTGTCTGCAGCTGACCTAAATTAACTGACTGCACTGAAAATGAAGCAAAATGAGTTCTGTCGTTCTGGGGTAACAAATGCAATCGGGTGGGAGCCCTCTACTAGAGAAAATGTGGATGCTGCTGAAGGCCTCAGTTTACCATTCTGCATTGTATGTTCAGATCAGGGTAACATGAGCATGTTACTTACTTTGAGATAGTAAGAATGTGTACATCTGTTTTCTAGCACTGAATGAAGTACCTAACTGCAAACAGTAGAAAAGTTGCTAGAGAGAGGGTGCAGGAGCAGGTGAGTTTGAGGTGAGTTTGCTCTCTACTTCTCTCAGGGCATCAATTATTTAAGTGCCTAGTAAGAAGATCAAATGCAGGAAAAATTACTCATGAGAGCTATATTCTATTCGTTTCAGCCTTGAGTGAAACAACTCCATTTTTTTTTTAGCTGTAGTTCTTAAAAGGGCGCTCCAAGTTGGATGGGATCATAGGTTTTTAGGTCCCCCAGTGTGGCTATTTGCTGGAGGTATACTTGCAGTGGGAGTGGCTGTCAAGGAGGGGTGGACCAGCATTGGTGCTTGTGGGCAGAGACAGCCATGAAAACGGTACTGATTTTGTTGAACTAGAGCTGTGAATCCAGAGAGTGGAGATGCGTGATGGCCTGTGTTTCTAGGGTAACAAATATAACCAGGTGTGATTCCTCTACTAGAGACACTTCTCTGTGCCTACCGCTGAAGGCCTTGACTTTGTGCCTTTCTTTCACTTTGTGCAGTTGATGTTGGTTGCCTGTTACAGCTGAACGTTGAAATCAATGCTTCAGGTTTATTTTCCTGCCTCCAAGAACATTAGCAGACTATTTTATTAATGATACGAATGTTACATGCTGCATGGGCACAGCTGACTAATGTAGGCAGTAAAAATCAAAAAGAAAGGAAGACTGAAAATGTGTTGCTTCCTCTTACTGTCCAAATCCTTTCTTTTTGAGGACTGAAACACTCCAGAATAGTTGAGGGAGCAGAGCCCTTCTTTGTAAGAGAAGGTTTACATAAGCACAAGTCTGTGCTTAACCCTTTCCTATAAAGGCAGAAGGTCTGCTGCTAAGAGAAACAAGTAAGCAGTAGGGAAAGATTTTTGTGCTGATCTGTGCAGATATGGAGTTTGTGATAGTAGTAGCAGTAGTAGATCTCTCCTTCTATCTGTTCCTACGTTTACCCTTCTTGGTGATAGTAGAAATATTTGGAAGGGAAGGAAAACATCTGTTATTTTAGCTATATTGCCTTCAATATCCATATCTTTCCTTTCTCAACTTAAAGCAGTTAGGTCCCCAATAAGAAGTACATTTTTTTAGATCATGTAGGGGGCACAGTATCTATTTTTATTTAATTTTCTCTGCACTTATGGTTGCAAATAATAGCTGCAAATATCCACAAACATTCATGTTTAATTATATTTTGATGATGAGACTCTGTTACCAAAGTTGATTAAATATTAAAGAATCATATTTTTCTGCAGTGTTTTAAAAATATTTTACAGAAAATTCAAGGCTTCTGTACCCAAAGTGCTCTTCTGAGTTCTGTGTTTTCAGTACTAACTCCATGGTATTTGATCTATGCTTCCCTTGCAGCCAAGGTGATTCACAGATTTGGTGAGCCAGGGTTCCTCTGGGCTGCACCAAGGGAAGGGACCACACACCGAAATCTCTGTTTTCTAAGGGAGGCATAGTCAATCAACTAGGTAGGTTAGTTAAATACATAAATAGCTGCTGGGGTGGAGAAACGAAGGAAAAACAGGCATCTGTTTTAACTCTAACAGCAGTGACAGATGAGTCATTGTAAGTTGTCTGTTAACGTGGCTGAAGACTTGGCAGGGCTTCCCAGTTTACCTGTTGAAGTAAGACGATAACAATAGGAAAGGCATGTCATAGAAAGTATTCTAATATGTGTCACCATCCAATCTTTATTTCCTGTCTTAAGTACTTGAATTGAAGGAGAAATTAGAGGTCTTAAATGATCTGTGAACAAATCATGGTTGGTGCAGACCAAAGGGAAAACATAATTGAGACAAAATTCTAGACATATAAATAAAAATAGAGATATAAAAAAGTCTGAAGTGAAATGCTGAACACAGCTCTGTTCATGTAATCCTCTTGTTTGTGACAAGATGGTAATCTATCCCAAATTTCTTACTGAGAAAAAAAAATCTTGTTCAAAATGTTCATTGGTGGCGTGGGTAAAAGAAAAGAAAAACAAGCATTCAGGATGTGGGAGTACACTCAGTGTTTCTGTCTTATCAGTCTTGCACTGTGATACTGGAAATAAGTCAGGTCAGGGCTTTTAACTTGAGATGAGATGTAAGAGCAAATTCACTACTCTGGGATACCATTTCGTCTTGGAATTTTCTTCCTAGAGGTCGACTGTGTTCATCAGAAGTCACTGTATTTTGATGTTGTCCCAGATAATCTAGGACATTTGCACTCTACAGGTAGATACCTCCCACTGCTTTTCAAAACTTTTGGTGTTACTAAGGAAGAAGCTGCTTTCTAAACCCACTCACACCAACTTACTTAAAGGTGCTAGGCACTCTGCTCCCATATTTTAAGTTCAACAAATGTTTAAAAAAAGCTTTCGTAGCTCTGATACCTGAAAGATGCTTTGTTTTTCAAGTGCTCCCTTTATTGCATTCTGAATAGGATGCCCTTTAGTGGTATACGACTGGACTGCTGTTCTTCTGATTCGAACCCAGACTTTTTTTCCCAAGAGTTTTTCCCCCATGGTGATCTAGGCTTGGGAAGTTGGCTGTGTCTGAGGCTACTTGTGCAACTGAAGTCAGCTGGTAAGAGCTCTGTTTTAGGAAATCCTTGGTATAGACTCCAGTTTGTTTCCCTTTTAATAAGAGAATTATGTCTGCTGAAGGGCCCAAGCTCTCTTCTTGCCTGCTCTGCCATAACCCCCATGCCATGAAGAGCTCACTCCGAGGATGAATAAACCCTCTATTCTGCCCTATTCAAACCTAAGGGCTGTCTTTGTACTGCAGCTTTCAGATTCCAAAGGCATTTTTGGTTAGCAGCTCTGCTGGATGCACAAAGGGTCAGTGCACTAATAGGATACAGCAATGGGAAAGGACTGGGCTTTAAGGGACTCTTTGGAGATTTGATGTCCTGTGTAAAAGAGGTCAGCAATACTGAAGCAACAATTTTAATTTACTTGAGGAAAAAACTCCAACCAATAACCCCCCCCTCCCACCATAAAAAGGAGAAGGAAACTGGAAATAAGAGGCTGTCTAAATCCTCCTGTCTTGAGGGAATCTTAGCCCAAATCCATCTATTTCTATAAATTGATATATATAAATACATATAAATAAACCTAACCAATGGCCTTTATAGGACTTAACAATATGGAATAAGTGTTCTTCTGCCTTACTCCACCCCTTACCAATGCATAGCAGCTCCTTATTGTGCGCATTTACTTTAGAGTGTTGGTGAATGATGGTATCCTCTTTACAAGAGACATTGGTCTGCACCTGCTTGAGGGCTGCTCATGTTGATGCTCTCCATAACAGAAAACACGTCAGACCTTTGCAGAGAGCAATAACAGCAATTTTCTGACACATTGATGGTTTATGCTGCCCTAAAGACAAAAAGAAACTGATGACAGGTATACGCAGAGCCTGAGCAGCCCTCAAAATCCATGTAGGATTTTGGGAAATCCTCTTTCCCCGAGTTCTTGTCACAAGGATTGTTCAGCTCTGTAAGAGTATTGCTGATGCTTGGGAATTGGGGAAATGTTGATCATCTGTGCTAGGGGGAATGACATTGGTGCCATGGGAAACTAAAACGAGCTATTTTGACTCTGGCTTTGTCAATGTGTATATGGGTGAAGCTGTGAGGCATTGGAATTTGTACCAAAACGCAACTTGCACGTCTGCAATAGATACCCACAGTGCTTACACGACTCTATGCAGGAAACAAGTTTGAAATGTTCTTGGTCCATTTTCTTTTTCTCTCTTTCTCTCTTTCTCTCTTTCTCTCTTTCTCTCTTTCTCTCTTTCTCTCTTTCTCTCTTTCTCTCTTTCTCTCTTTCTCTCCCTCCCTCCCTCCCTCTGTTTCTCTCTCCCTTTTTCCCTTCCCTTCCTTCTTCCTTTTCTTTCTTTCATCAAAAAGCAACGGGCAACAATGATCATCACGCTTCAATGACAGGGAAAGGCTTTAGGAGGATTTATTTCTGAGTGGATGCTTTGATTTATTTATTTATTAAACAAGATTTATTTTTCATTAGGAAGTATTGTTTTGGAGTTATATATAGGGTGACCTCAGAGACCCGTTGACTCCACTCTAGTACCACCTCCTTCTAGAGCTACAATGAAAATATTCACCAGCTCACTTCTAGCTTAACACCCACACTGTTGCTCCTGTAATTGCAGGATGGTCTGCTTCAGAGAGCAGAGTTTGCTGCTGCTGGCAATCCAGCTTGCCACATTAAATGGATAACCCCTAGCATTGGTGAAGGAGAGAGGGGGACTGCAGAAGCAAGAGGGAGGGCTGGCATACCACAAGTTTGGCTTAGACTGATTCAGATCTCCATGGGCCTGCAAGCTCAGTCCCATCATTGTGTAGCACTCCAGGAAAGCTGTACACCATTGCAGGGCAGAAGGAGTAGATTAGCCCTTCTAACTGTGAAGCTGGAGTTGGAATAAAAGGCAGCCAAATCAAATTATAATGAAGTATCAGGAATGACATGAGACTGACTTGCCTCTGGACTTGTGTTAATACTGTCTTTAAATACAACAACTTCATGAGCGCTGTACTTCCAACAACAGTGCTGTGACATTTTCCAAATTAAGAGATGGTAAGGATGTTGTAAAGCTCTCTTTTCACATTGGAAGTCTTGATAACTTAGACCCAAAATCAGATGTAAATGCATTTATTTGTCTCCTGTCCCATTTTCTTACATCCTTGACATGCTTAGTTATATCATATCCAATTCATTTACTGACAGTCTCCTATGGTCACTCTTTCAAAATGTGAGAATGTCAGTGCTGTGTTGCTTCTAAGCTTTCTGAGTTCTCAGTGCTTCTGGTAATAGAGTTATGCTGTTAAGCAAGACTGTATTGTTGTTACAGCAGTCTTAGAATTGTAAAAGAATGAAAGACTTTTCCTGTCCACACACTTCCCTCTCTATGACATACCCTGCCGTTAACATAAATTATTTTCTTCCATATTTTCTAAACCATGCACTTTGCTCTGCACTACATCTATTGCTTGGTATGAATTTTTCCTCTCTGGCCTACAGTAATAACTTCTTTGTTCATTGTCACAAAATCTCAATTTCTATTGTATTTGACAGAGATTCCACTCTGTTTTTTCACTCACACTCAACAAAAAGTAACAGGCATTGTGTTGCCTGCTCCCCAGCAAAACCATGCATGCTTGGCACAGTGTCAGCTTAGCAAACTCAGCTTCCACTCAGCTTTGTGGATATTGAGCCTGTACCTTCTTTTCTGATGTAAGATGAAAATTTGGTTCAAGGAAGACCAGAGTTAGGCATACACTTTTGTATCTACACTGGGAATGGTGTAATTAGAAGTCGGCTCACCAAAGACAGGGCTGTAACAATTATCTGACTTGGAGGAGAGCAGAAATCCAGCCTTTGGTAGTGTAGGCTTTGTGAGCAAGAGCTCCATAAACCTCCATGAAGATGGTTACAGTTGGAAAATCATATGTTACTCTTATGATAAACTGTCTTACGTAAATGTTTTCAGGCCCTTTGAGCTCTTCTTCTGTGAGCTTGGAATACACCATGAGCTCTGCTTGGCTCTTTTGGTTTGGCTTTGCTTTGAAGCCTAGGTCTTCTGTGGATGGGCTCAGATGACCTGCCTTGGTGTTCAGATTCTTGAAGGCAATGAAGAAGTGGTGGTTGCACGGCCTATTCACTGGTGGTGTCAAAATGAGCTGTGACTCATACTAATCATGCAGACTTTCCTAATCCATCCCTTTCCAGTCTTTCTTGAGTGTTTTGCTGAGTTAACAATAGTGACATTTAAAGTTTTAGCGTCTGAGTGAATCATCTCGAGAAGAGGACAGCAGTTCACAGCTCACACAGGTTTGGTTTCTGAGTGCACCTTTGACGCAGCTGTGTGTGCTGATTCATGTACCAACACTAGGCACCATCACTAGCACCAGAACCACAAATTTGTGGGATTTCTAGTACAATAGGGCTCAGTACTGCCATGGTTTCACCTCCTTCAATTGCATGTTTCCCTCCTTTCTTCTGTGTGCCAGAAAGCTGTTGTCCTTGTTCTGGTGATGAAAAGTCGGGAGGCCTAAGGGCTGGTTGATCTCTGTGCTGGGGAGAGGTGGTCCTCTCAAAACTGAGCTGTCCTATAGGAGGAAAGGCCATCGAGGGAGGCTGCTGATCCTGGAAGTGGAAGATGGAGTAAGTTGGCTGGAAGGGTGCTGTACCCTTTGGGGACATCAGTCCCAGTGGTACCTCCTGTTGCTTCTGTCCTGTGAGATGAAGTCCTATGGAAACCGGTTACGCCTCACTGCCAAGTGAGATCCCATGAGAGTGTTTCAAGGGAAAAGCTTCTCTGTGCAGCAATCACCTTCATTTGTTGTGTAATATCCGTAACTTTTCCCAACACTGGCAGGAATTGGTCTCTCTTCCAGGGAGCCAGAAGAGAGTGGCAAGAGATGTCTGGATTTTTATTCCATTTCAATTTTTCATTGGTGAGAAAGGCCATGGAAGATGTCCTGGGGAAAACTTCCAGTAGTTGTAGGAAAAGGATGATAAGTTCAAGCAGTAGTTTTAGTATGTCAAACCCACGATATTCCTGTGGTAGGTTGTGAGAGGCGGTTCCAAAGGTGCTTTTGAAGGCTGCCTGTATCTCAGCTCTCTAGCGTGGGTTTTTTTGGTTATTTGGTTATGTTTTGTGTTTTGTGGTGTTTAGTTTGTTTGGTTTGGTGTTTTTTTCTTTTTTTTAAATTTAATTTTTTAAGGATCTAATAGTTGAGATAGTTGTCCAGTACAAGCCATGTCTGTTGGGGATTTGTTATTGTTGGGGAGGTTTCCTTATGAATCATTTGTCTGCTTTGCATGTTTTTTCATGGTGTCACAATAAAGACTGAGAGCCAATTTTGTAGAATTATCTGTACAGGGAGATGGGATGGAAGGTATCAATCAATGATAGATGTGTACCCTTGGAAGCCTTTGGACAGCTTCGGTCACTTTAATGCATCCTATAGTCAGAAATACAGGTGTGAGGACCACACTGTGTACCCCTGGCACTGCCAGGGGCTATGCCAATGGAGTGATATGCAGCCTCTCCTCTTCTTTCCTCCTGCCCCCAAAATGTGTTTCTTGCGAAACAGCAGGACTGAAATTTGTAGAGAAGGTCTACATTTTCGGAGGGGAGAAGGAAAAGAATCCCACCCAAATACAGTTAGTTAAGGTTAATTCTTGAAATATTTCATGTTTATGCTAGAACTGTTACCACAAATTGGGCAACATGTTTTGTCTAGAGACTGACCCATGCACCAAGTTTAGTATTATCTGCCTTTCGTTCTCTTTAGATAGACTGTTGCTGTTATTAATAGAAACATATGCAAGCTTCCTGGTGTCCGAAAATGCCTGGAGATAACAAGAGGTTTTGTCTTTGTGTGCAAAGCTTTTTGTCTGTGTACTGTTGGCCATTGTGTTGGAAATAGCAGAGCAGGGGCCTTTGCAGTGGATGAAGACTTACTCTGTCAGATGGAGCTGCTGGAAATCTCCCAGTGGACAGCCCCCTCCTCTTAGGTCTTCCTGAAATAGGATTCATCACTGAGTTCCTTGCTGCCCCCAAACCTTGCCTGGTCCCCAAGCTTGCTCCAGATCATCAGCCTACCTGCCTCATAGCTGCCCTTGTCCTACCCTTGGCCATATGACTTTAGTTAGCTGAAGCACTTTTAGTTGTAGTATTTTTCAGCCTGGCTTGTATGAACACAGCTGGCCGAGAGGGTGATGGCATGTGAAACTGCTCTGTCAGATATGAGGCAGGGTAAATTTTGACAGGAATGTAGTAACAAGCTAGGACAGAGCCGGGGTGGGAGGAGGGGCGACTCACTTCTTAGCCTGCATCAGCTGCAGCCAGCACAGCGTGTCTAACTGCAGCCAGAGCAGTTTGGCAAAGCTTGCAAAATCTGCTAGTGAGGCTGACCACTAATAGAGCTTATAAAGTCAGTCAGATTTTTGGCAAGCTTTCAGACCACCGTGTTCCTGATGGAGCTTTTAAATGTCTCCTAAAAAAGTGTCCAGCATTATCAGAGCGAGCCCCATTCTCTAGAGCTAGGCCAGCATCCATGAATGAAACAAAGCTGACAGCTCTGAACTGCAGCAGCTTAGTGGGGAGGAGGGGGGAAAGACACACACACACACAAAAAAGCAGGACTTCAAAAAAAAAATAGAATATATTTCTCTGTTTTGAAGTCTCACATCACACAAACTATGTTTCCTGCCTACCTCAACACACTTCTGGTAACATGTTCTATGCAGAAACCTTCAAAAGGAAAACTTGTTTTTTTCTGATGAAGTTGTTCACCAGGGTTGTCTTTTATTTTTGAAACATTCATGAACTCATGAGGGACAAGTCCCTAAGTATTTTTCATTCCTGAGGATTTACATTTGTTGAGATATGGGAAGAAAAACTGCAAGAAGATCCAAGTGGTAAAATACAGAGAAGAACCCGTGTGTCATGGTCCCAAGCCTCTGGGATAATCACAGCAATAGTTTTATATGACAGGGCTCTATTCTAGTAGGAGAACTGATCTTTTCAGCACTTTCTCTCTTGTGACAGGTCTAGTCCATTGCATATGATACATGTGTTGTGCCTGCTGACAAACTGAGAAGCTGTTTTGATGACCTGTTGTGCAAAGAAAAGTGGGAGCTCTCAGCATGGCTGCACGCAGCCAGTCTGCAGGGATATGGCATAAAAAGGACTGGAATAAATCAGTTCTAAAGCAAGCTCCCTTGGGGATAGCTAAAAGGGAAGTGGTTGAACACTAGTGCACGTTTTCATAGGTGCAGGAAGCTGTAAAAGTACAGTTAGCATGTTGAGGAGCAATATAACCTCTGTTGGTGCATAGGATCCTGTGAGAAGTAAGCAGAAAAAAGAAAACACTAATCAGTGGGTGTTTAGGTCTGTGTGTCTTCTATCCTTTGGTATTAGTGCAGAGCATTACTGGCAGTCTGTCACTGGAGTTTAAATAGGATGTAAGTGCTGGTTGATTGCTTGAGTGAAAACATTTTGTTGGTTTTTTTTTTTGGCAGCTGCAAAAATTGTTGAAGCCAAAAACCTTACAGGATTGCACGGTATTCTAGCATTTTATTTGCGCATGTGTGTGTTTCCCCCCACTTTCCTCTGTTCTGTTTATGTGAAATACTGGCAGAAAAGAGTAAATAGAGAGAAATATATACATTCTTTTTATTAATTCTTGACAGGCTGCTTACAGTATAGAGCACTTTTGAGGTGAATTTAGATGAGTATGTATATATAAACAGTGTCTCAATAAATTCTGGAAGTCCAGGTCTGATTTTGTAAGAACACGTAAAGTTTTCTTATGCCTTTATCTCTCTTATTGCTTACATTCATTGCAAAGCCTATTTTCCTTCCTTTAGTTAAGTCCTGCAGACAGGAAATTTGTGCCTTCGTGTTCGTGTTGTTACCTGCTACTTTTTTGTAGCCATTTCTATAATCACCTTACCTTTTTCAATGTATTTTCCAGGGCAAGATATGACTTGCTTCTGGACTCAGAGAGTAAAATTACCAAAGTGCAAAAATTGCCAATTGTGGAAAGTGCTCAAACAGCACTGATTACTTGCTGTGCTCTAGGTGAAAAGTTTGTTTTTGTTTAAGGCCCCAGGTGCAGGGTTTTGTTACAGACATGAGAGTGATGGCCACACGGCCCTGCCAGGAATGAGGGAAGATTGGTGGCCTTCAAGCCAGGAAAAAACCCCATCACAGGGAAGAGCAGCAAAGAACATCTAACTGCAATTACATCCTAAATACCCCTCCATTTCACTGCTGTGATAAAACCCTCTAATTTCAACAGGCTTCTTGGTCATCTTTGACTCTCAGGTGTTATTACTGTAAAATAATTAATGACTTGTCCCAGATTCAGAAAGTGGGTTTAGTAGGACTTCCAAAGTGCTCTTTTTCTTCCTCCCAGCGTGAAGCCCAGTCCCTGTAGGCTGAGAGGCCGCTTGCCTGAAGCAAGGCACATGGCTACTGATGAAAAATAGCATTTTCCATTACAGGGAAGATGGAGTTTGGCATGGGAAGGTACTTCTAACCACTGCTTTTGCAGGACAGTGCTGCAGGTCTTCTGCATGAAAAGCTTACAGGCTGTGCTCTTCCCTCTTACCTGAAGCACCACAGTCTCCTGCTGCTGTGCAAGGCCATCGCTTCAGTGCTGATCTGAGGGCATGTCTGCCCTAAAGTGGGATGGTAGAGCCAGAGAAGCCCAGGGGCTGCCTGCAAATAGTGATGTCCCAGGCCCTGCTAGCCCTGCGTGAGGCTGAGCAATGAGCCCAGGGTAGCAGCACACTCATGCTGATGGAGCAGCATGCAGCACTGCTCATCAGGCGCTTCTACAGGGAGGAATTTAAATTTGATTCCTTTCTGTCAGGCAGAGTTATGTGCATATTGCGTATGGGCTAACTTTCAGTGTGCAGTGTTTAGGTCATTTAGTCCAGGGCCAACAGTAGTGAGCACTTGTGGCACACCTACAAAGTTCACTTGGAATTTCAGTGTTTCTGCTGACTTCTGTGGGAAAGATGCTAAGCAAATGCAGGTGGCTAAAAAAAAAATAAAATCAAACATTCCTTTCTCCCCCTCCAGTAAAATCATAAAAATGAAGTTTTGACTTCAAACTCCCTGCTCTGATCTTTGCTATTCACTTTTCTGATGTGCAGACATCTTCTATCTTTTTAAAAATAGTAAATCTCATTATGTGGGAGGTGTATTTAAAGACTGTTCTTTACAATATAAATATTATTTTTACTTAAACTAACCCTGCTCCAGAGAAGTTCACAAACTTGTGCTAGATGGAGAGTGCCTGCTGTGTATAAAAAGTGTCAAGTGCTCTCAGACATGGGCTTTCTGGGGACATTTCTGCAATGGATGCTGGATTGTGACTCAAATTTTTATAGGAGGCTGTATGGCACCTTGATGCCTGTGAATTACAATGGCCTTCAAGAACTCTGCGCCTTACAGGCTCAAGCCATTACAATATTGAGTTAATAATTAGTTTTTAAATACCACTGTAACTTTCATTTGTGATAGAGATAATTTGCAATCATATGCTGCTTTGGATAGGATGGAGCTTAAATTGAATCTGAAATGAAGAACATCACTCAAAACAGACCGAAGGAGCTAATTATTTTAATAAAAATACAGCTGTGCTTGCCATTTTAATAACCTTAACAGATCAAGGCGTATATGCATGGGGAAGCCTTTAACTAAAACTTGTATTACCGTGAGACTGTAGCCTTTGATGTGTTATTTCTAGTTTATAAAATGCCTTGGTACTGATGCTCTGTTTATTTAATGCCTTGTTTGCTGGTGCTTGATTAGGAAGTCAATAATAAATGAGTGGTAAAATTAATCTTAGAGTTAAGAAATGTATGTTTGACAAGGTGAGATACAAGTAACAGGGCTCTGCCGGACCTTATTTGTTTGTTACCTGTTAAGCTGCCCTGCTAAAGCTGGGGGACTAACCTGAATCCTTGAATGCTCACCATTTTACCAGGTACTCTGGGATGGGATCATCTAAGGTAGTTCAGATTCTGAGGCAGAGGGAACTGGAGGTGGGTTTCCTGCCTCTTGAGAGATTGCTTGAGTCACTGGACTGTGGGATGAGAGGCACGATATCATTACAGTTTCTCTGATGTGTTTTCCACCCCTCTTTATCCTCAAAAAGAAGGCTGTGGGGGTGTGGGGTGGGGAATCCAGCAGGAGCTGTTCCTCAAGCTGAGGAGCTCACAAGTGAGCCGAAACTGCATCTTTCAGATCACTTTACTAACTTTCAGAATTTAAGGGAATGTGCCTGGTACTAATAAACCATGCAAGTGCCTAGATTACAGTATAACAGTGTGACTAATGTGTATGTGCATACTTCACATACAAATGGTGAAGTGTTAGCAACAGAGCTGCCTTGCTGCTGGGTGTGCTATTGTTAACTATGCCAACACACTTGAGACCAAAATGATACAGACTGAAATCAGCTCAGGAATCACAACTTGTCCTTTGAAATATGAATAAACTCTTTAGAGAGCAGTCCTCCTATGAGGACATAGCATAGAAAAGATCAACAAGTCCAGCTTGCCTTTTGTCTTTCTGCAGTATTTCGGCAGAAAGAAAATAAAAATATGAACTCCCCTTATTCAGTATTTCCATACTCTGAAAAATTTTGCCTGCTTCTCAAACACTACATCTCATATTTGCCCTTGTGGTACCTTTTTCCACACAAAGTCAGGATCTGAAAGCTGAGCTGTGCTTGAAGAAGTTGAGCAAGTTATGTAGAGTCCCCAGGTTTGAAGAAATGTAATGAGATGGAAGTTTCTCACCAGATTTCAAGTGTTTCTGACATCTGCCAGTCCTAGAAAAGCAGTTTGCCTTGCTTGTGGCATTCTGTCATCTCTGATGCCAGAGGCTAATAAATAATGGGTTTAAATGGATCTGGGATTCTGCATAAGAGGCAGTAAGGGGCTGTTTCAGTAGGACTCCCAAGCCATAAAGTTGGGTTAAAACTATTAGAAACACCTAATGCAGCTCTAGTACCCCTCCAAAACATTTTACCGTTCTCTGTATTCACCTCTTGCCTGGGCTAGTACCATGTGAGAGTTGTGAAACTACCTGGCCTGAACAGAGAACAGCTTTTGCAGTGACTCTGAGATCTGTGGGAACCGCATGTTTTTTGAAAGCACTGCTTTGTCACCTGCATGAAAATTTCTGTCCATGATGGGTGGTGGAAGAACTTCACACCTGCAGTGTTGAAACTAGACATCAAGGATTGCAGCTCCTCAAAGGACATACTTAGCACTGCTGAGGGATTTTGCACACATGGAGCTGTGAATGTTTTCTGGGATTCCTGACTCGAGCAGCAGTGGAGATTTTAACTAATGAGGGAGGGATGCTCTTCCTTCCTTTGGGGTTGAGGAAAATCCAACTTTAACTCTGGGAAAAATCTATGAGAGCAATTGAGTTTCCCTGATGCATCTCTCCCAGTAATTGATGTGACACACTGCACTAATGGATAAACAGATTGTCTTTCTACTTCTACAAAGAGAATGTGTCACATATTGAGTAGTGACATTGATATTCTTATCAGATGTAAGAGTTAATACTTCTTTTGGGTAAACGGAGTAGTTTGACCTCTGAGAGCTATTATCTTTCAGGTTTGCAGGTAACTTGTCAAACACCTTTCTTTGCTGTATTTGTTTTGAAAGTTTCACTGTAGCCATAGAAACTGGAGAGTTACTTTTCTTACATGAAATCCAAGTTAGAAAGGATGAATTATGCATCATTTAAAAGTGGATTACTACTGGAAATTTGTCACACCATCAGTCTGGCTCCATCATTGCTTCATGCTAAAGCCTTCTGATATTCTGTTGAAGGGCCTCCATGTGCTTGGTCCTTTATGGAGAGGGAGGACAACTGTTTTGCTGAGGTTAACATTTAAATGGATGAGCTAGACAAAGTACAAGAGGAAGAGGGACAGACATAGAAGTAAGTCCCTCAAACAGCCTTTTGCTGGGCCATGTTGCCTTTCTTGTGTCTATTGTTTCCAAATTAAAGGATATCTAATGTTAGCAGTTGTGGTCCCCTCCCAGTAATCACTGTTAAAAACATTGCTGGGGTCTTGCAAGGTATTTATGACTCTCCTGGGAAACACCAAGGAGAATTACAAAGACACTGTGGAACAGCATGATAAGAAAAAGTCTTAATACAGCCTGCTTTCAGGAAAAGAAAAAAAGAAAAAGAAAAAGAAGAAAATTCAAAAGTAGCATGCTGCTAGTACTGATCTCTCCTTCCATTTAAGCAAGAAAAAACACATTGAAGAAATTTGTTTAAAAAAAAGTTCTGGGTACCACTACGACCTTATGCTGAAAGTTTTGATTTATTGGTTGAGAGTTAACTTTCAACTGAAACAAACATTTCAGCTGGTTGGGTCCTGTATAGCTTTGCCAGAACAGGACAGTGGTCAGGCAAGTGTAGCCACTGGTTACCCATCAGAGTTCTCAGACAGAGGAGATGTGTGAGGCTGAGACCATCTCCAGAAGGACTGGCTCATCCCCAAAGTCACTGTGTCAGATGCTTTGCAGAGAAAGAGAAACAGTCAGAGAGGGATTTACCACTAACCCACTTTCCCAAAGGGATCCTGGAGAGTGGTGTGCTTTGCTTCTACACTAAGCTTAGAGTGGAAAAGGATGGATAGAGCCAGTGTTTCAAGCTCACAGGGTATGCCATACAATGTAGCATTACCTGAAGGTACATGTGTGCACTCATGCATGCACAAAAAATAATACGTAAATGTGGCTAATAGAGTGAGACAAATCATAGACTATGTAGGGAAGGGCTATTTCCCCAGGACCTGCCATTCAGGGACAGTGCCATCTTTCACTTGAATCATTCCACTTTGTGTCTATTTTGAAGAAAATTCTCAAGTAGATCCAGGATGATGAAAACATACTATTTGACACAGTAGCTAATTCCTATCATACTAATAGGGAATAGGAGGCAGTTCTTGGGATATGGAGTCCTTGTAAGCCACTTTAAGCAAGCTATTACTTGTTAAAAACACACCTTTTTTCCTTTGGGGGAAAATAAATAAATAAATAAATAAATAAAAAGTCCAGTTTTTATAATGCCTTGCAAGAGGCAAGCTCAAGATCCATGCTGCTTCTCAAAACAAAAAGGCTGAGAATAACCTGTTTGCCCTGCCCATAAGCTTTTCAATAAAATTGATTCTAGATGTGCAAGGTTGTCTGCGCACTATTGCTAAGTGCATAATAGCTGTATATGCCAACTCATTATTCTGCAAAGTGCTGTGAAATGCCGTGACTACAAAAGATGCTGCATAAAACCAGCTTCCAATCTAGTCAAGTGATGACCAGGTGGCCAGACAGGCTGCTGTAGTACTGCTACATGATCTGCAGTCCAGTGGTTTTATGGCTACAAATGTCTCTTAGACTTGTTTGCACGTGCCAGAAATTATAAGTGCCCTTTCAGAGATTTTTCATGTTATCTTCTTCTTATTCCCCTCTTTGTCCTTGTATTTGGGAGCACAGAAATTTCAGATAGTTCCTGCTGTAGATATTCGGCTTTGTCCATATGTGCATCTATCTATCACTTTTCAGTGAGAGTCCGTTACAATGTAATTTATTTTGTAGAGCACTTCAATTATTGGCCAGTACGTAATCAAAGGTGAAAAGAAGCAAATGAAAAGCAGATTCGAAAACATGTTGTGGACTGGGAGTAGGGAGGCCCTAGTGTGAGGGCAAGTGAATAGGCACAGTTCAGTTAAGCAAAAACTGAAAAAATAATGCATGCACATGTAGCTCAAAGGACTTCATTATAGCTAATTTAGGAAGATAACAAAGGAATGATGTCAGCAAGATCTAAATGGGGAGAAGCACAATGGGAAGAACAGAGAGAGAGCAACAACAAATCAGAGTCATAAAATGGACAAATGTCTTCAGGTCTTTTGAGAGTATGTTTTAGTGCCTCTTCCCCTCCTCCTTTCCTGTTATCCAGGAAATGTCTTACCAATAAGAGGAGCAAAAGGGTTGGCAAGTTAATAATGCCCTTAAGGTGGTGAAATGTTGGTGCTTGACACAACAAAAACTTGACCATCCAGTTCTCCAGCTTTGCTTAACTATGAGCCACTCTTTCTTTTTAGTGTCATATCAAATCTGGTGACTTACAAAGAGTATTCATTATGCACAAGATAAGATATCATAAATTTACCATTAGGAATGTAATTACACTAAGTACTCAGAAGAAAGAAAGGGTCCCTTCCCCATCCTCACTTCCTTTTTTCTCCTGGGGGACTTTCATCGTAAAAAAGTAAATATTGTAGCTAGACCTCTGCCGTTTACTCTGGAGAGTCCATTCAAGATGGTGATGATTAAGACTTGTGTGTTTGTTGTGCTAGTCAAGAGATTAGACAGTTTTAAGCAAGAGGAAGCTGTGGAGTGATGGCAGCAGGACAGGGGACTGACAATTAACTCTCACACAAAGATGAAACCCATTAAGACCCTGCGAATTCTAAACACTGAGCTTTTTTTTCCAATTATGTTGTCTTGTCTGATGCGTTGCCTCAAACCAGACTGCTAGCATGGGCTTTTCCCCCCATCACATCAAGACACGCACAACCTCAAATGTATATGTGCAAATTTAACACGTAGGAAATGGAGACACAAGATTCTAAAGTGATCTGTGGAGATATGCCGCAGTGGGTTGTGGTGTTTGTCGTATCATATCCTTCCTGGGTAGGGACTTGTCTAAAGCATACAAGTGATTGCAAGTAATACATTGCAGTTTTGGCCAATCTTTGTATTGGTGAGACTGCTGTTTTGACAACAAAATAAGCTATAATGAATTAACAAAAACATTGATAACCTCTGATTAAACTTTAATTCAGCAAAAACAATATGACCAACGCCAATGACGGGCTTTTCACTGGTCTCAGAGCAGCATGCCTCCTCTGATTTCAGCAAAGAAATGGTGATTTAAAGCAGGCTGAGGTCTCCTGCCCTTTGTGTGTTTGTTCAGAGAGCCAGTGATTCAGATGGTAGGAGCTTCCTTGTTTTGGTGAACCCATGAGCGTTGTGTTGATGCCCATGACACCCTATGAAAGAGCGCTTAATAGTGGATGAATGTTGGAAAGATTGTGGATTACTTTGTTAAGCAAGCGTGGCTTGTAAGTAATGTGGAGCTGACCCTTTGTGACACTTGCATGACCCAGAAACAAAGCAGCAGGCAGGAGAGCCCTGCAGTAAATGAACAGTGTTTTGATATTTTCTAATAATAAAACCTATGAAGTTAACCTTTGGGAAGTATAGTTAAACTTAATATATTTTCAAATGTGCAATGTTTTCAGTATGTTTGTTTGCACTGTAACCTAATTTTCCACTTCCTTTCCCTTGTCATACAGTTTTTAGGCCAGGAATGTGGTAATGAATAGAGAGAAGAATGTCAGTTTAGACTGTAAAAAGCTTCTGTGAAAAAGCCTAGTAGAGTTAAATAGGGAATGATCGTCTGTCTGAAGGATTTCAAAACCCATGTCTCCTCTGGTTTAAAGCCACAGGACCACTAATAAAAAAATCGTTTCATACATGGGGCCTACTGCGCCCTGTGGCTGAGTGTAGGTTCAACAATGCTTTCTCTTTCTCCCTCTTTCTCTTTCTCTTTCTCTTTCCCTTTCCCTTTCCCTTTCCCTTTCCCTTTCCCTTTCCCTTTCCCTTTCCCTTTCCCTTTCTCTTTCTTTTTCTCTCTCTCTCTCTATTTCTCTGTTTCTTTCTCTCTCTCTCTCTTTCTTTCTTTCTCTCCCTCCCTCTCTCTTTCTCTCTCTCTTTCTTTTTCTTCCCTTCCCTTCCTCTCCTTTCCTTTCCTCTTTCCTTCTTCTCATGCATTGAGGTTTCTGAATTTGTCCCACCCTTGTTGATTTAGTCTGTAGGGCCACTGCTCTGCCAGGATGCAGGCAGCTTGGCCTGGGGCTTTTTTGTGAACAGATCTTCTTCCTCACTAGGATTCTTGTTGGGCTAAGTCTGGGTCCAAATTAATGTGCTGGGTTATGTTACTTCCAAAATAGGAGCAAGTATTAAGTAGCCAGCTGGATCAACATCAAAATTTGGCAGATGACCTCTTTCTTTTTCTTGAATTGGACCCTGCCACTGAGTCTGCTTGTATGTAATGGCTGAATGGATTTAGAGCTTGTGTCCAGAGGCCAAGGCTTGTGATCTTCCATACACTTAACATTTTTTTTACTTTACTATCATCTGTACAGTCAATACACATGTATGATTACCAAAGTGCATACCTGGGAGGCTGACACTGCCGTGGTTTGTTATCCCCTGTGTCAACTGGACCCAATCTAGCTGAGTGGAGTGGAAAGGCAGTGAAGAGTCCTGGGCCCTTCAGTGGCTGTGGATGAATAGGTGTACTCTGAAGATGAATCGGGGTCAGTACTCTGTGATATGTTAATTTGCCAATAATCATTATAAGTAATAGCTTTACTGATTCATGAGTTCCATAAATTGATTAGTCCCTCTGTTAATGAAGAGCTCTAATGCACTACATATGCAATAGATCATTCCTTTACTTGAGCACACTGGGCTGTGCTGGTAAGTACCATTTCCATTTGCCATTGTGTTACTGCGTAAACGTGAGCATTTAGCATTGTGCACATTCCACAGTGGTTTCTGCACAGAATTAACTGAGTAATTAATTCTTTGAGCTTTCTGATGCATCATGCTGCAAAGTCATCTTGGTTCCTACTGGGTCATCTTCACAAAAAACTGGGATGACTGCACTCAATAACGGAGACCTATGCAATACAAAGTTTTGCTTGTCAAGCAGCAATCTCCATTTGGGAGAAGGGTCAGTAGGGTCATAAATCACTCTTCTACTCTTACCAACTTTGTCTTCCTGTGCAGACGCAGTGTCCCATGAGTTAACTTAGCCTAGGACTGGAATGGAGAACGAGTCGGGCTGCTTGTTCATGTGGGTGACACTGGGACTGTTGCTGGTGGAGCAGTGGGAGGAATGGGTTGAATCCATATAGGCTCTGTAACAAGAAGAATCAACCACCTTTCCCTCTAGCACGTGAACTACTTCAGTGTGTTAGGTTGCAGAATGCTCCAGGATGCCTGGACAGTGTCAGTGCCTTTTCAAAATGCCTTTATCTCTAGGGAGAATAGGGTTACTTTTTATTTTTCAAATGGACTTCATTGCAGTTATCCATGCTTTTGTCCCTTTGAGATGTCGTTGCCATAATACACTCTACATGGGGCTATATGTCGGGCCCACTCAGAAACTGAAGCTAATGCAGAATGCAGTGACCCGCTTATTAAGTAGTGTTTCATGCTGGGAACACATCACACTAATGTGCCAGGATCTGCACAAGCTGCCAATACATTTTTGGATGTTGGTGTTAACCTATAAAGCTATAAATGGTTTGGTACCTAGCCACTTGGGTCAGGAGAGAAGGCATGGTGCCTTTATTAATTATACAAGCCTCCAGCTGAGAATGAATCTGCTTAGGCTTCTGCAAATGGTTCATACTGGGCATGTTCAGAAGTTTAATGCAGGCATTAACATACCTTTATGTTGCATCATTTAATTTGCATAACAACTCCTAGGTTTGTAGCAATACCTTCCCTTGCATCTACCTCTGATGTTGCTGCTGCCATCTCTAAGGCTCTTTGTAGGCTTGGCAGTTTGAGCTCTGGGTTTGGGATTGAAGGGCAGTTTTACGCATCTGCCACATCAGGAAAAAACCCCCATGTGGGCCTAGCAGAAAGCTCATGAACTGGGACACAGCAGTGTTTGCATAACTAGTGAACAGGCAAGTAGATCACTCTGAGTCAGAGGTACTTTTCTGAATACATCTGAGTCTGGGGAAATAGCTGCAAATTTGGTGGTGTTTTTAGATTTTTATCAAAGTGGTACACGGTTTTTGAGCAGAACAACTAACCCACAATATTCAGCCATTATATCTGCAGATAGATCTGTGGCTACTTCCTGCATTTGTCCATGATGTTTCCCATTGGTAATTACAGTAATATTTATCTCTTTGCATTTTTATATGTCCTTTGCCAAGCTGATTAGAGGAGGCACAAAGCTGCCCTTTCATAATAAAAAATTAAAAAATAAAAAGAGGCCTCATTAGGAGGCTTGCTGACATCAACTAAATTGAGCTTCACCTTGTATCAGAATTTTAATAAATAAGCACCAGTGCTTAGTACATTGCTCTAATGTGCACGCTCCACTCACACAGCTTGCTGCATGCCTTGCACAATGTGGCTATTTCCTTTTTAATGCAAAACAATACTATGCGAGTCAAGAGGAAATGGTATTTTATATTCAAGCCTTTCTTTTTCCCTAGCAGACCTTCAAAAAATATAAAATAATTTGTCTGGTATCAAATCACTCTTTTTTATTCTGTTATTGTACATATCAGAGCCTTAAATCTAACATTTTCTTTTGCAGTGCTGCAAATGTGAGGTGTGATTTACATTTGTTTTTCTTGCAAATTAGGAAGAGCATAAAACACAGGCAGCTTTCCTTTCAGATGCCATAGACTCTATATAAAGTCAGGCTTGAAAAAGCCACAGGAGCAATGAAGGGGCAGGGTAAGAGTGACAAAGGATGTTTTGGTAGTTTAAAAGGCATCTTTACAGCCAACAGACCAAAAGACTCTTGTTCCAGTCTGCTTCTCATTCAAATATTTATAACAGCAGTTTGCACTCTTTTAACTTCTGGTTTGTCTCTTAGAAATCCATATTTGGGTAGATAATTTAAAAGCCTGTCCCTGCCAATTGCTTCTAGGTCTGTGCCGTGCTCTTGATCTCGGCCTGTTTTAGCAACTAGTTTGGGGTTGTATGGAGAGCTGTAATTTGGGTGGTTTTTATAGATACCAGCAACAGCCAAGCAGCAATCAAAGCAGCCCAGTCAGGATGCCCTGACAATGCTGTGGGCACTGGGGACCAACAGAAACAGGCTAGCGTTGGTGGCAGCACCCCAGCCACCAGTGGTTGCTGCTGCCATCTGCCCACACTGTCAAAAAGCGCTGTTTGGTGCCCAGTGCTCTCCATCCAACTTAGGCAGTGACTGCACTGCCCAGGAGCTGCCTCCCTGCCTAGCAATGCTGCTGTACAGACGTGTGTCCTCAATGCCCCCCAAGATGTTTTTTTTTGCTGACTTTATTGGTTTTATGCCTCTTCCCACAGTTTTGAGTTAATTAGGGTGTGTGAGATGCATCTTCAAAACAGACGAAGGGCTGAAGTGGTCATCCTCTCTGCCTTTGTGATGCTGACCTTGTATCTTAGACAAGGACTCATCCCATTATGTTCCAGAAAAAAATGTGACAAAACGATACTGCCAGGCTGCAGGTGATGCTGAGGCATCAAAGCCTAGAGAAAACAGCAGTCCTTCATCTGGCTTCCTGCCTTGCAGGGCTGAGATAATCCCAATTGTCCAAACTTTGAGCCGAGCGGGCCCACTTAAGATCAAATCCTTATGAGCTTGTCTAATCAGCCCTTTCCCCTCCCTCTTTCTCAGCATTTTCTATCGCTACCTCTTTACTGCGGTGCTGAGACATGCTCCCTGTAGAAACTCAGTGCAAAACCTGCTAGTGACTTTAGGGGGTTTCTGGCTGTAAGCTCAAGCTCTGAACAGATTTGCAGCTTCAAGCATTTACGCCAAGAATTGGGTGGCTTTGATCAATTAAATTCCCTGGCGGTGAAAGAATAATAATTAAGGTTAGGGGGGGCCATGCTCTGAAGCTTGGTCTGCAGAAGGGTGTGTCTTCCCATTGCCCCTGAATAGCACCAGCAGGCCCTCCTCTACATCTTTTATGGATTTAATTCTCTTTGGGAAGCTAATCTCACCCCCACTGCCCCAGCACAAAACCCAAAGTGGCAATCTTGTGAAGCACAGAAAAGCAGTTGGGGGGAACCTAGCTTTTTATGGTAATACCCAGGGAAAGTGACTTGCACCCCTGCTCTTGAGAATGCAAACATGCTCCCACACAAGCACGGGATAAACAGCACAGCTTGTACCTTTCAGCAAAACAAAAATGCACCATTGCCAGGGCCAAGGGACTCTCTATGCAAAAAGTTTGCTTGCAAGCAAGCATGGCTTTGGTTATACCCAAATGCCTTAAGGTGTGGAGACGGTTTTGCTAGAGAAGCGGGTGCTGTGGAAAGGCAGGAGGCATGGGGAGGGAAACATGAGCTTTTGGTGGATTTGTGGAAGTGATGGGGTCTGCCCAGTGCCTGGAGTGGTTGTTTGTGACATGCTATGTGGATGTAACACTGTCAGCTCATTTGAGTGGGGCTGGTAACATTCAATCTGAGTAGGCTTTGCTCAGATGAGGGATTTGCCTGTTTTCTGGCTCAGTTTCATGTCAGTTTATACAAAAAAGAAGAAGGTTAAACCACTCTCAGATGGAAGTACAGTGTTCATATTTCTGCCCTAGCCTCTACACTAACCATGACAGCTGTAGAGTCAGCAGAGAACACCTCCAGTGGACAATCAAGGGGTCCATTTTACTGTGCAGATGCCTTCATCCAAGGCGGGGTCTGTCCCTCTCTCAGCCCTATTGCTATGCAGTTCTCCTGCTTGTCCTTTCTTCAGAGGTCTGTGTTGGCCAAGTGACTTCTTCTGTCGTTGCAGGGTCAGTTTTCTGTGCTCTGGGCTCCTTGACAAAGTCTATGTAGGGTTGGAGGGACTCTGGTGCTAAGGAGCTATGGTGAGAAGAAGGTAGTAGGGAAGAGAAGCAGATCAGGTGGAGAAAACAAGAGAGAAGGGGGTGTAGGGCTGCCTTGTTCTTCAGCAGCTCTACCTGAGATGGACATAACAGATTGTGGCACTGCATCCCAAGATACATCTAAGCAATTCAGCCCTTCCCGGAGGTCCCAAACCTGGGGCTGAGGAGGTGGGGAGCAGCAGGAAAGGCAGGTTCCTTGTGGTGTTTCTGACTGATGTAAAGTGTTCAAGGTAGTTTCTGAGCCAAAGCTCATCTCCCTTCCCGATTCTCCAGCACAGAGTGGTCTCATCATCCGAGGTAGCTGGATATAATTTCTGTGTACTGGCTGCCAGAATATCTTCAATTTAGCTTGGTCTATTAAATCACCTGTCTCAATGCTGTTTGTCTGGAGATCAAATTCAGAAAGGCAGCAGCTGGAGGAAAATTAAAGCAGACAAATGTGTGTAAAAATGTTTCCTCCAACTGCTTTCATCACAGGCAATTCTTGATTAAGTGATGAGGCTTAGGGCTGTAAGTATCTCAGTCATTTCATCTGGAGTAAACTGAAACCAAGGTCAAGTCATAGCTAGTTTGTGCCCTTTTCCTTTCTAATCTTCTACATTTCCCTATGGTTATTTTATTTGAGTGTCTGCCACTTGCTATTTCAAACTTCCATTGGTATGTCTGCTCTGCAACCCTGTTTGCCAGCTAAAATGTTTCCATGCTGCTAGTGGACATGATTACATAATTTTAGATGCACTAAGTCCTGAAATTATTGGATTTTTTTCCTTGGTATAAATGAATACAAGTAAGTTGCTTATTTTTAACTTTTCCTCCTGCCTGTGAACTCCAGTAAAGGGAAATTAAATTTTCGTTATGGATACAAGGGAGAAGGACAGGAGGTAAATAAAAGTATCTGAGTGTGAGGGCAGCAGAAAAAGATGCATGCTAAGCTCCCAGTTGATAGTGTCATGTTATTCCACCTGTTTATTTAATTACTAGAAGTTGTTGAGCCCCATCAGCTGCCTCCATAGAGGACAGGAAGTGCTTATAGGGTCCCACACATTGGGCTTTTTTAGGCTCGCGCTAAGACTGTGCACATAGTCAGGTTCTTCTCAGGATTGTTCATCCACAAATGTATAGGTCATCCAAGCACCAAACTTACTTTGAAGATAGGAAGTAACTTGTGTATTCAAGGCTGCAGTATAGAGGGATTCATTTGGTTCAGCCTCCTCTCCAAACCCACGAGTCCTATCTGTTGTCTCCCATGCGCCTGGTTAGCTCAGCAAGGTTATTTCCCTGAAAATGTTGTACCAAATGTTCTGCCAAAAGTACTCCCTTGTATCTGCCCATATTTGAATCTGGAGTGGAAATGCATTTTCTCTGCAGTTTCTGTGGGGCATTCAGAACTGAGGGCATCCAAGCCCCGGGTATTGAGGTGTGTCTCTGAATCTTCAGAATGGCAGATAATTGAAGGGGCTCAGGTTTCCAGCTTCAATGTTAATGCACAGGATGTGTAATGATGGCCCTCAAAGGCCTCTTTGCATGCACACTTGCATTAAGACACATTCGTGTCTTAATAGTGCAGACTTTGCCCTGTATTTTATTTCATTCTTCCTTCACCACGAATATTTGCTGAAGTTGGAAGAACCAGCTGGAGTGTCTCTCTCTCTCTTTCCCCTTTAATAATCTCTAGTTTGGGACCACTGATCCTTCAACAACCTCTTCGCTTTTTGGTGTGCTCTCTGTTTTCTCTTATTTACAGCTGCTTGGGATTCTCTTGTTCATCCTTTTCCTCCTCTCAATTCCTCAGAACAAGCTGAAAATGAGATTTAATAGGCCTCCCACTGTTGTTGCTCTTTTGAGATTACTTGGGATCAGATGTTCTCCCCTTGAGAACTACATAAAAGAAAATGAGAGAGGGTAAAGACCAGGATGCTCAGGAAGGTGACATGGAGCGGTGATAAGGCAGGAGAAGAATTGTTTTTAGCAAGTAATGTTGTGAGGCAGGGCATTTTTTGCTTTGCTGGAACCTTTCCAGGGTTTTACAGAAAGTGTCAGTGTCACTGTGGTGTGAAAAGCTTAATAATTATGTTATAAAACCATTCAGCCAGCCCAGCGCTTCCTGAATGTTTGTAGTTTTTTTTATAATTTTTTTTTTTATGCTACTAGCTATAAACAACCCACTAATTTTAATGTGGGATTATTTGGCTGACCTTATCCATCCCCATGTTCCCAGAAATCCTCTTCATATTAAATGCGTTCCACTGCTGGGGACACCTGTTAGCAAGGGCACAGCTGAACAGGCTCTCTTAATACTTTCAAATCTCTGATAATGCTCCAGTTAAATCTCTCTTTCTTCCTTCTCCCTCCCCCCTTTTGTTTATCTCTTTGTTTGTTTGTTTTTAAGTAAGAGAGCAGCTGGTTGAACTTGGTACTTAGCAGCAGACTAAAGCTAAAATTTCTGCTCCTCTCTCTAGTATGAGGTGACTTTGCAGCAAAGGAGCTGATAGTTTTTGAAGGTTGTCATTTCCTCCTCTCCTGCACTGTTGAGAATGGTCATCCAGGGACTAGGATGATACCTGGAATTCAAAGGACTGGTTTAAATTCCCTATAACACCATAGCTTATGTTTGTCAGCTTGCAGGCTGCACCCTTGCATCCGTACAATAAAGTGCACAGATCTCCAGAAGAGACAGGGAAGCACTCAGGATTTTGGTTCCTCGCAGGAGCTGGTTCATGCAACTTCACATGTGCCAAGTGCCTGGTTGTGTCACCATGAACAGTAATGGGGACATAAGGGATAGGAAGGAGAACCCCCCCATCTGGCAGCAGATGGACCAGTAAGTGGGTGGCCTGCCCCAGGGACAGTAGAGGAGAAGGCTCAAGGAGATGGAAAGAAACCCTTAGTGGTTCAGGCTGTTGACACAGAAAGGTTGTGTTTTCATTGGCAAAAAAATTTACGTGGTACCTGTGGGGTTTTTTTGTTGGTCACAAAGCTCAAAGAAACAAATACAGGATAGCAAGGACTTTCTTGGTTGGTTTTTTTTTTGTTTGGTTGGTTGGTTTTTTTTAAAGAGCTGCATTCAATCCCCTTAGAAATGTGAGGGAAATGTCACAAAATTCCGAGTGTCTGAAGGGGGAGATAAGCCCTTCATGCTGTTCGGTTCTACAGTGCTTATTCCTTTCCCCTTCTATTTTCTTATCATTATCAGAGAGGGGTGGAAAGCTTTTGTCAGAGTTCTCCTTTAAAGACAGATACTATTTGAATGTAAACAAGTGTGAGCACATGGTGTGACCCAGGGAATGAGCACTATCTTCAATTTCAGAATTTTCTGGCTCTTGTGAATGGTGTCAGGATCTTAACACGACTCTTAAGCGGCTCTGAGAACAGGATGGCTTCTATGGAAACCCACTAGACAAGTGATTCAAAAAACATCTTTTCAGAAAATTACTTCATCATATATGAGATTTCTGTTTAAAACTAACTGCATGGGAGTTCTTGGCAATGATAGTCTCTACATCTGATGGTCTAACTAGCATGAAATAGAACTGCTGCTTTCATTTATATACATTATGCTATCTGGTTCCTCACTTGTGGTTTGGTAAAAGCAGGAATTTTCAAGTTTTCCTCATGGGACTTCTTTGGCTTCTTTCACTTTACCTTTCATTTTCTTCCCTGCTATGTAGAAATACAGGATGATTATTAAACGGCTATAAGAATTTTGTGATAAGAGGCAAGAGAACATGCAGCATCATAATTTTTACTGCTATCATCATAGTTTCTTATTATCTTTTCAGGAAAGCGCTACAATAGTGAAGTTTTCTGGGGAAGATCATAACACACATTCAGTTTAGCTGGGAGACTTAAATACATTTTTCTTGGTCTACTATTTGTCAGGCAAATCATAGAATGCTTCTTATAAATACATTTGTCTACACACAGTTATCAGTAGCTGCTTGATCCACGTAGCACTGCAAGACTATGATTTTAGGGTAAAATCCTATGACAGATGTCCAGGAGCCTTACAGCATCCCAGCTGCAGGGAACTGCAAGACTGGTGGAGAGGAGATTGTGGTGACTGGGAAATAGGGTAATGTGGGTACCCGGTAGCATTTGCTTCAGTGGCTTTTTTGCACTCAGGAGAGCTCCTTGTTAGTCAGCTGCAGCCAGGCCCAGCAATTCTATCCTCCTCACCACGAGCCTCTTTGTGGGAGAACAGAGATGATAGGGCTGAACACAGCTACAGAGAGTCCTTATGCTGTCTCTGGCCCTGAGGACATGTAGTCAAATTACTGCAGGTAGTAGAGCGCAAGGGAAATTAGGGAGTGAGCTAGAGAAGATTAGAAACACATCCAGAAAGAGTGGAGAAAGGATATCCCAGGCACAGAGACTGGAGAATGTGCCCAAAGCTGTGTTGCCATCTGTGTCAGAGGTAGGTTCAGAAAGCATGCTACCATGCCTGTTTCATCCACACCCACTGGGCGTTTAATTAACATTGTCACATGTACAGATGGGATCAAATGACTTCTTATAGAATGCAGATCACCCTGCTGATGTCCCTGTCCACCAGAGCAAGCACAGTTCGGGCTCATGCCTGACCACAGTGACTCTGGTCTCTTTCCAGGCCCTTGCCCACCAACCAGGATATGCCCTGAGGCACAATCTCAGTCCTTCACTTGGAGATCAGTGGGGAAGTTTTTGGTGGATACTGTCACTATCCATTTTACCTTGATCTATTCAAGATTGCTTTTTAGTTAAGAGTACCCAGCTGGCTTTTTATATGAAAGTACATATGCCTTTCCTCCCTTCCACTTCTAATTATTAAATGCCTAAACAATATTATGAGCTATTTGTTATTATTCTGTGATGTATTCTGTGACACTTTCTGAGGGAGGCAAGTAACCAAAAATATTTATCGGTTATAATCCAGTTTGGTAGGCTCATTTAATTTAATTAGCTGCAATGTGGGAGTTTAACTCCTGTCATCAGATTAAAAATAAGTTTACTACCTTGCATTTCTTTTTATTTTTCTTTAAAAAGAGGAGTTTTTTTCCTTTTCTCTCTACCTCCTTTCATAGTAAATATATTATTTATGCTGTTCCTATGTTGAGATTTCATGCCTTCTGTGCTAAATAACCCTCCCCCACCTTCTTTTTCTATTTGAGATTTATAATATACCCCAGAAAAAAATAGGTGCTGACTGTGCTGTGAACAGTGCCTCTTCATTATGAAATAGCCCTTGCAAACTTTTGGAAAATGGACCTACTGTGATAATAAATCTTCCCCCTTGACATACAGCACTGAATGTGGCTCTGACCGCATAAACTGCACTCCCCATGATTCTGAGGCTGTGCACAATGCCAACCATTTATAAGCCAGTTTGCCTTACATTCATTAATTCCCAAGTCATTCACAAATAGCAACAATCACCTCAAAGTGCAAGACTAGGAGAGAGCTGGCATTTTTGAAAGTGAGATCTCTATATAAAAATTTACCATGCTCACAATAGGGAAAAACCCCAGGAAAAAACAACAATGGCTTTCTGCTTTTAGGCTCATGATTGTGGCTTGTTTTGGTTCAGTTTGTGGTGATTTATTTATCATGGGTTCTAATTTCTGATGTTTGACTTTTTTTGTGGAGAGCTTTGGCTGGGCATCCTGCCCCAAGTGCAAGGTAGGACTTCCTGTGCTATTGCCTGTACGACAAGGCAGGGGAAAGATGTATTGCCTTGGAGAGGAGCTCAAGGACCCCAGGAATACCAGGGAAAGATTTTGCTTTGTGACATCCTCTGCCAGAATGCTAGCTAATTTTCATCTGGATTTCAGTGCTTCCAGCTTCTCCTTACAGGGTTTTAGCATGAATAGATAGACTTTTTTGTCTCAGACATTAATTGGAGTAATTTTAAAAATCTGTACAGGAGAGGTTTTGCTCTTACTCTCTGTCATGTCTTTTAGGATTTTAAGAGGATTTTTTTTTCTGGGTGTGACTTAATTGCATATCTTGTTTCCCATGGGTTGCAGTTTCCTATGTCCACTGTTAGCTACTCCTTCTGCCATGTCCTTCCTGCAGCACTGGCCCACACAGGCTGTCCTTGTCTTTGCTTCAACTCCCCTTCCCCATGCCCCACTGAGCTTCCCCATCTGTGCCTCAGGGTTATTGCCTTTGGCTTTACTTTCTGGGAGTTGCCTGTTCCCACTCAGCCCCTTCCATCTTCATTGCCTTATCTTGTCCCTTCCAGAGCTCCTTGTGTTTTGTATGGTGAGTGTTTTGCCTTGTGTAGGCTGTAAGTGTGTAAGGATGATACACTTAACATTGGAAGACAACCTGGAGAATTAAATCCTGCCATGTTTGCAACAGGAAAGTTTTTTTCATAAGTGGTCATCCAGTGCTGTGCATGTAGATCTTTATACCCTCCCTGCCAGTCCCCACTGAAACCATAGCCAGAGAGTTGCTGCCAGGGTGACTTGGCATCCTTGTGGAGGTGCATCATGGTACGGGCTTTAAAGACACAGTTACGAATGAGCTTCACAGGACGGTGCCTCATCCAGTCCATGGGATTGACAGTCCTCATTCACTATGCAGCTATTCAGTAGTTTTTCTTCATCATTTTTTAGCAGGGGAAGGAGGAGCATCCCTCATTTTCAACATCCTATTCAGATACTTCACTGAAGACAGAGTTATTAATTTCCTCAGAGGTTTTTTTTGCTGTCATTCAGCATGACAATATCCTGAATGCTTTAAAAATATTAATGGATTTATTTTCATAGTAGAACCATAAGATGGAAGAGCATTGCTTTCACATTGTAGTTAAGAGCCATAGCAATGAGTGCAGGATCAAGGTCAAAGTGAATGCAAGTTTTAGACACCTAATATCTTTTTTTTCCAGATTCTGTTTATCAACTTAGTCCTATGTCTGCATTTTATACAGCCCACTAACTTCCATTTTTGGCCACCATTACTCAGTGAAAGATTCTGCCAAGTTCAGATGTGGTACTCTGAGCTCTGCACTGGTGAAGTCCTACAAGTAGTTTAGTCTGAGAGACTCATCTAGTCCCACAGCAGGCAGATGTAACTCCTCAGGTCAATATTTGTCTGCTTTCCTTTCTTCTACTGTAATCTTCAGTCTCAGAAGCCCCTTTTGCAACAGGCAAGACAGGAGCAATTCAAGGAGAGCATGGTAGGTGTTCATAAAGCTAGAGATATTTTACTCTGCCAAACAAAATACCAGTTCAGTCCCTTTTTTTCTGATACTGTTCAGGCTTCTCTATAGCTATCATCCGTAAGCTCTTTGTATAAACACCTTGTTTTCCTGCTTCTTATCTTTTCCCCGTGTGATTTCTTGTCCTAACCTTCTGACCAGCCACTTCTACTTGATGCATTGGCAACTTCAAGAAGTTATACAAGAAGTCCTTGTACCATATTTGAATAAAATATTGATATTCAACTCTAGAGGTACTACAGTCTGCTAATATATGAGTTAATTACAATATAAAATAACACTTCCTTGGTTTTTATATGGGTTGGTTAGGAATGTGACATGACAGAGCTTATCATGGTAATGGTATTTCTGCTGGATTCAGCAAAGAGAGTGCCATAAAAATAAATCACATTCTGATTCATAGAAATCTGTCTGCATTCTGCTCCCAGCAAAGCTATTCGGGTCCAAATTTTCAAACATCAGCTTCTAGTTGCACCAACACAACAAGCCCATGCAAAATACAAATATGCACGCTTAGGTTCTTACACATACAAGCAATGCCCATTCTGCTGAAATGTGACATTCTGAGAACAGATGTTGCAAAATACTTGCACATATTTTGTGGGAGCAACAGTGACATCAATCTTGCTGGAAACATAGCTCCCATTTTTACTTTTCTTTCCTTGGTAGGCCGTTTATCTTGTTTCCTTTGGCGCTAGAAGTCTTTTTCATGCTGCTTTGTGTGTCTGGAAAATCTGCCCACCTTCTGCATGCCAATCACACTTCTTTCTCAAACCTTGCTTCAAACTTCTTCTAATCCCTTTTATGTTGATCTTCTTACTGTCATGTTCTTTCAATTTCAAATCTGAACTACTTCTTACAACTTTAAGTGTGTGTATTTCCTTATAGTAATTTGTGTAAGGTTGTCTAAATTGGTGCCCCCTCCCTTTTGAAGTAAGAAATTAATTTTATATAGTCACTAACTTAATCCATGCTTTCATCTTCACAAAGGGCAAAGTCCTTTTTGTGAATAGTCCAGTTTCTCTCTTAAAGGTGAGTTTGTTAAAATGTAGAGATCAAATAGGCTGCTGAGGTCAAAGTTAGAAGGAAACAAATCCATGGGAAGAGCACAAGTCTCACAGTGACTGGACCTGCAGTTTTAGTACTGAGTAATGTGCCATTGGCACAGCTTTGCCTTTTTCCTCCAGAAAAAATTAAAGACAGTAAATCAGTTTCGAAAGTGTAGCTTATTTTGGCTTTCTGACACTACAAATGTTATTTCTGAAATAGCAATGGTTAATTGCTCAAACTCCTCAGCTGCACAGACAACATGGAATGTTTCTATGTAAAATGTGAGGGATGTGAGCTGGAGTGTGGCCTGGATGGGAAGCTTCTGGAGGAGGCAGAGGAAGGTGGACACAGCTGCACAGGCATGGAGCCTGCTGGAGGCCTCTCTGGAGTCACTGCCATAGACAGGGAGCCATGGAGGCTGTTGCACTGTCTGGGAGTCTGCCCTCTCTCTACCTCCACCTCATCATCAGCCTCCCTGGCTCTGGGATGCTCACACAGGCAATGAAGGATGGGTAACACTATTAGTCATTTGGCAGGCAGTTGCTTGCTTTGCCGAAGCCTCCTGCTACCCCTTTTCATAGGAGGTGTGACTCCTAAAACTGCTGTGTGCATACGTATTTTCCTCTCTATATTATTATTACTTCATCTCCGCCTAGACTTCCATTTCTGTGGCTTAAGTTTATGAGCATTTTATCTTTCATTTTTGGTCACTTTTTCACATATAACATGAAATTGCAGACATTTTCAGACCTTCATTTGTAAAATTATCTCTCAGTGTCATAATTTACTGCTCTTAATGATTTTCCTGGCAGGTTTTAGTAGCAAGATTCACTAAGTATTCCTTTTTTCTTGGATGCAGTTAAGTATATTATACAAGACAGTACAGATAATATTATTAAGATCACAGTAGTGTAACATTCAGGAGAGTTTCTAACAGTCAGTGTAATCTGTCATCTCAGGATACGCATCACTTGAGTATCCTTTCTATGGAAAGAGTGTGATGATCCTCCAGACAGCATTTGTCACGTTGTCTTAAGGTTTCTGGGAGCCCCTGCAGGGACCCAGAGGTGGCTGCCGTCTGCTTGTTTTGATGGGTTGCATGAGGTTCCAGATCAGACTGTGCTGGAGAAGAAAACCTCCAACAGTTACCATGGCCCTGTCAAGGCACAGTCTGTACTCTCTGCATGCCTTCTCCAGATGCTGGGCATATGGGCCTGTCCCGAGAGCTCCAGGATGGTTTGGCTTAGTTGGTTTGGCTGAGGAGGCAGTTGGAGGAGAGAATGTGGAGAGAGACTTATTGCTCTTGCAGATAACAGGCTTGCTGAGTTTGATTGATGGATGCTGTCTTATCTGCCAGACATAAGCTAAAGCTTAGGAAATGGAGCAGAAATATGCAGCTTGGACAGAACAATTGTGTATAGCAGGGACATGCATGGTGCTGGTTTGGGCAGCACTTGTGCTCAGCTGCCACCATGCAGCATAGGCTTCCTCATGAGCACGTCTGGATGCGAAGCCCGACACCCACATGGGCCAGCAGGGCCCAGAGCCATGCAGTGGCTCTGCCCCCACACTCAGAGCAGCCATATGTATTGTGGGCTGAGATTTCTACCTCTTCCTTCTTTTTTTCGCAATCCTTTCCCTTTGCAATCCCATTGCTGCATTGCACGCTCTTCATCTGGTCCTGACAGCAAGCATTCCCCAAATGTGCCCCCAAACTGATGCTCAGGAGACCTGGGCTCTTCTATGTCTGGCTTTTGCAGGCTAGCTTGATGGCACTGGTCATCACCCCACTTCCCTAGACATCTCAGTTTCCTCTGCCTGCCTTGGACTTGCTGCATACTCGTCATATGACCCCAGCCACTTACTGGGTAGCAATGCAGAGCTGTTAATAGAGCTGTCTCAATAATAATTGTTAAAGGCTCTATAATGGAAATTGTTATAATGGTAAGGATTGCCTTTAGCAAGGGTAGTTTATCCTATGCAGGAAACTGGCTGCAACTGAGGCACCTTTTTACTAATACACACTGCATATTCACTTTGCTGTAATTGTAAAACAAATTGTAGAACAAGGCTGGAGCTCGTACACTTTTTAAAAACAAGTGCTGCTGTGCCCCATTACTGTTTGCCACTGCTTGGAACCCCTGATACTCTGGTCTTTATTAAGTCCTTTGGGAGCTAACATTCAGCCCATAAAATTAGAAGAGGGCAGAATTTTTTAAAACTGATAGAATTTGACACATTTAGTTTCTGAGGGGGTCGTGGAGACGGTATAATATAGCATGTACAAGGTATTCATCAAGTGTGTTCCAATTTGAGAGAACAGTTGGACATTTTTCTTCCTCTTAGAGGTGTTAATAGACTCAAAGGTGGAAGAAGAGACAAGGGCAGAGTGGAAAAAAACCTGACAAGCTCAAGTGATGGCAAATGAAGCTGGTTACACTAAAGACAACCTCTTCTCTGCCACTCATTTTTTCTTACTCAGCACAGAGTGCATCTGGTTGTTCGTTATGGAGGAGCTAAAATGCGCCCTTGCAAGTGATCAATGCACATGCTGGGAGAACTGTTACAGATACGTGAAAAGCCTCTGATGATTCTCTGGAAAGATTGCTAGTGGTGCTTGAGATTTCCCTAAATTCAGTCTCTGATGAGGAGACAGATGAGCAGTGTGTTTATAAACAAAATTTAAAGGTTTCTGTTGAAAGAAGAAACATAGACTTGAAAAATGCACGTGTTCAAATCCTTGTTTTGTAGGAGCAGTGAATGAAATAAGGTATTTTGCTATTTGATGTAAATGGTCACCTTTGTTTTCTTCATAGTGGATGTGTCTGCACTGACCTCCTCATTTAGTGTTGACTGGCACTTCAGTTGGCTTCAGAACAGAGAAGATTCCCACTGAGGAGCTGGGGATAGTGGGATGGTCTTTGGATTTTAGGAGTGGTCTTTTTGTGTGTAGATCAAAGGCTTCTAGCCAAACAGCATCAGAAAGCTTTGGCTTCTGCAGTAGTTGTTTAGTGTTAATAGGGAACAAGGCATACACAAAGCATTTGATGCATCCCATCTGCACAGGAGAGTAAGAAATTTTCCCTGTGACTGTCAAGTCAGTGTGTTTTGGCATGCACAGAGGTGTAAACATTCTTTGTTCTCAGAACTCCCATATTTTGTGCCTCGTTTGATATCCTTCAGAATAAATTCAACAGTTTCCTCAGTAATGGTGTGTTGTACTGTGAGTTATAGTAAATCAAATATCCATGATGAGGAAAATAGATGTAATTTACAATAAAATTTCCATTTTATGAAAGGGCAAGGAAATGCTGGTATCCCATCAGAAAATTGTTTATTGAATATAATGAAGAACCTAGTGGGGTTGTGTTGTAATTAAATAGAGGCTATGGATATTTCTCTAAATTCTATAAGAAAGAGAATGATACAGGCTTCTGTGTTGAACTTTCAAATTGCCCTATGGAGTTAATAAACAATAGAGTTTCCTCACAGAGTTCAGAATTCCTTTAAGTTCTTTCCAAACTTCTATACAATGTCACCTTTCTTCTCCATTTAGTGGCTTTTCTCCTTCCTATTTTTGTCTTTTCAAAAGAGAGTTATTACCAGCATAGCAGAATTAGCAAGTGGATTAAGGTGGTATGATATCGAGTGACTCCTCTTTTTTGCTTGCACTACAAAAATCTTCAGATTCTTAGAATCATGTTAAGCCTAGGCAGAAGTGGGAGTAAATAGCGAGTTCAGTGTAAACTTTGTGGCTACTAATAGAAGTCAGTCATTTTGCCTGTCCAAGTTAGTGTTTGAACTGTTGTAATATTAAAGCTGCTTGTTTTTTGGGTTTTTTTGACTAATGTATTTCTCATATCTCGCTTCAAAATCAATGCTGAATCAGGGTATAGCATCAGATGACTGCTGCTCCATTCAGGACAGGATTGCAAATCTGTTTATCCAATCCCTACCCACAGCCCTAACCAGTAGAATAACATGTACAATTACTGCTAGGATAAAACCCCTGGTAAAATACCTAGGATCAGATCAGATACACCTCAGCAACATAAGACAAGTCTCTTAATGATCCTGGGTCAAATTTGTCTAGGGAATGTTCTGAGGGTAAGTGAATATCACTTTTAGTCCCAATAGAGATTTGGTATTGTATTCTCTATTGGCTGATTATCATGCCTAGTCGAAACTCATATAGCCCAGCAATTGTATCTTTCATCCTTTCTTGTTCCTTTTCTGTGATTTATGCTCCAAGTTCATGGATATCAGATGTTTACATCCTTCTTCATCAGTAGATGTGAGATGATAGTATTTGCCATTCTCTTGGATGACTGCTTGGAGGACTTTTGTAGGTTTGCTACCAGGAGTTTGGGCTGATCTCTGCCCATGGTTCTCTTTTCTTTAGTTAGACCCCTAAGGAAAATCCTGTCCCTGAGGAGTCTCACTGTCAGGAACCTCCCTTTTGTATGTCAGCTACCTTGATATAAACAAACTCAGTTATTCCAGGACAAACTAGGGACAATGTAATGTTTCAATTCAAGGCCATTTTTGAAAAACAACAGGAAAACATGTCTTCTAGGTATTGTTCACAGCAACATCATTTGGACAGATTCTGTGTTTACTCAGGTCTTTGATGAAGAGCCCTTTTAAAGTTGCAATAGCTGGAAAATGAAACAGGTTGTCCTCTGCCATACAGTGCAGTATGAAACAAGCAGGTATGTGTAGTCATAGCATATCCCCTGTGGTGCACCAATATGAAATCTAAAAATAATAAAGGGAAATTCTGGGCCACAGTAGAGCCAGAAACTGGATGTGTCTCAAAATGTGAATATGGTGCTGCTACAGAATAAGTATTTTACAGAAATTGGATATTCTTTCATCTAAGGACTGATTTTTTTTTTTTTACCTTCAAGGACTGCAAGAAGCACTGAGGAACAGAGGAGAATTCCCACCATTCCCAGGAGCCAGACTCTTTTTAAGTAACAGGCACTTGAAAACAAGACTTGGGAACTGAAAGAGCCTGTTTTGAGGGTGTTTCTTTGCTACCCTTCACAAACTGAAGGGTCAGGGTCACACATCAATGCAAACCATCCCTGCCTATTTCAGTTGCATTTTATTTGAGGATTGTGAAGTTTTATTGCCAGTTCTGAGGAACACCAGCAACTGGACATGGAGTGCCCCTTTATCTCTGTCATTTGTCATGTCCCTAGCTTAGTCTAGCTTTTGCAGATGTGTGACTCTGAGGGTGAAATGGACTGGCATTGGCTTATATCACAGCTTCCACTTTTCTTCTCTTGATACACAGCTCTGTGCACTGCTTACTTGCTCTGTGGTCCACCCTGATTCTCCTTATCCTGTGAATCTTGAGTCTTTCTCTCCTTAGCACTTCTAACTATGCTATAGGAAGCTCAAGACAGCAAAACCAGGCCCTGTTAATAACTCCAATCATTGTTTATTAAACAGAAAAAAAAACCAACCACGCAGGAGTGCATGTAAAGGGAGTCCTTCATCTCCATTCTTTACCCACCCCTGAGGGGTGTTCATCAATCAAATGCTGAAACCCTGGCAAGACATCATGGATGATAAATTTGAACTTCCACTCAGCAAAGTGAATCCATACCCCTTAACTTCTGTGTTTCCCAAGAGAGTAAGTTACTTGCATATTGTGACATCAGTCACTGGGCCTATCCAGAGGTTCATTCTGCATTACACAAAGTAATGGCAAGGGGCCTCTTACTCAGCTTACTCAGCAGAAGTAAAGAAATACTTTTATTTGGCCTGGTTTGACATGAATCAATCTCTTATTGTGCAGCATCCGCACAATGATATGCAATGCTGCCAGCCCTTGCTTGTCATGCTGAACTAGATAGAGAGAGATGTCTTTGCAAACAGTCTGTCTTTTTCAGTTGTATCATTTTGAGGTTATGAGTTAGTAGTGTCACCCGTGGTACCAACTAGCAGAACTTGCCCTTTCTGGGGAGAAGAGGAACTGATGATGGCTGTTCACTTTAAATAGATGAGCTGTGCTTAAAGGCTTGCTCTTCTTGGTGTTGTACAAAAGTCATGTGCTTCTCATCCTCCAGGCATGTCCTACTGGCAACTCTGGAGGGCTGGAAACCAGTGGAAATCATGAAGGCTAGATTTTAAAGGATGAGAGGGAAGAAGGACTATTAGTCCCAGAGCTGACAAAATGTTGGTTACCCTGCCAAAGCTGTCAGGATCTGCAAATACCAGTGATTAATGCCAAGAGACACATGTGTGAGGCTTTGTTGCATTCACAGCAACTAAGCAGCATGCAAGGGTCAGACACCAGGCATTTTTGGCTGCCTGGGCTCTCATGGGTGTAGTTCTATCCATGGTTTATCTCCACATTACTTAGCAGCACAATGGCTTTGCTAATCTCCATGGTTCCAGTGCCAGCATGGAGGCATTTCTCTGTTCTCCCCCATGCAACACTCATGGAGATCTTGGATGACCATGCCTCTTGCTACGCCATCTAGAGATACCCATGGGCGATTTACCACTTCTGCCTTTAATAAGGGTAATGGAGGTTGTCTCTCAAGATTTGCTTCATCACCAACAAAGAAGAGGGTGGAGGTGATGATAGGTGCATGTGTAATGGCTTTCATGCAATGGATAAATCCAAACAAAAGTGATATTTACTACTGTTCATCCTTCATTTGCTGGTAGTGTGAGCTGTGCGTGGCTCAACACTGCATCATCTCAGTGGTGGCTATTAGCAGCCTTGAGAGCACCATGATCTGTGACTGCCCCTGCCCAGCCCCACCCCTGGCTCTCCCCACTCTGCTGCAGTGCCTGTAGTGCCAGGGAAAGGTGACAGGTATGGACAAGTTCTTCAGCAAAGAAAGGGTCAGCTGGAGATGCTGTGCCTGGGGTGGGTCCCAGCTATTTTGTGGCACTGCCTGAAATGGTGTGAGAGGAAATGAGAGGAGTGATAACACTGGGAAGGCACATGCTGGTGGCTGGCAAGCGGCATCCCAGCAGTATCTGGGGACTTTTCCCAGACCTAAGATACTAGTGGAGGAGAGAAGATGCATGCAAGCAGCAGCGCTATCCAGGGCAATGTGCACCTTCTCCCTGCCTCAGGACATCCTTTGCTGGTGAACCATGTGCCCTGGCTGGCTCTGCAAAGGTTGGCAGTCATTTGCAGCCACTTCCCTGCTGGGTGGCTGGCGATGAGTGGTCCCACGTGGTTTAGATTTAGTGAGAATCCCTCTTTGTATTCGGAAGGCCTTGTTTTCAGTCCCCAAGTGCCTTGCGAAATGAATTGTTGTTTTCTGGCCAGACTGACTAGGAAACACAATTCATGCAGTTGCTGGGAACTGGCAGAAACATCCTGGTTTTCAGTGTGTAAATTATGAAAATGCATTCTTATTCTCATGGATTTTCCTTGAGAAAAAGCCAGCAGTGGGAGTGTGTTAGAGTGGTAAAATACAATTCATGACAACAATCCCACTGAGAAGAGTATTTTTTTTTTCAGTTTGGTTGCTTCTAATTGTGGCAAGGAGCAAACACATTCCTCTAATTTCCATTGGCAAAGTCTCCAGGACTCTGCAAGTGCCAATGCGTGTGCTGTGGTTGGTTTTGCGTTTCCTCCTCTCTTCTCCCCCCTCCTCCACTCCCTCCTTCATCTTACTAGTATTACGGTCAATCTCTGCAAATACCTCTTTCACAGCCAACATAAATGCTCTCCCCCTTGTTTTTCTTCCTTCAAAACTCAGCTCTATCTCTTTTGGCCAGCTGCAGCCTTCCTAGAGCATCTTCTACCTGACAAAAGAAGATACCTTTGATAGTCAGACATGACTGTAAAGTTGAAACACATGCTTGGTTCAGATACCGATGAACTTTAATTTACCTCAATTCATTAGCAATTTTTAAAACCACAGTTAATGGAAGGCAGTCTGTAAAATAATTGGAAGTAAATGCTAAAGGAGAAATACTGGGGGGAGGAAAGAAGGGAAGCGGCTTACAGCGGGAGTCTAAGCCAGTCTTTCATCTTCAGGCCAGTCCGGTTTTGAACCCTGATGGGAAAGGTCATGAATTTTAAAATGTGTCTCTCAGCAGACAGCTCTAATCATAAAGCTAACACTATCTGCAGTGCGTGTCTGACCATGTGAGACTCATGGCTGACTGAAGAGGGAGACTGACTTTCAAGAGCAGAATGCTGCTTGGAGCAGGAGAGCGTGGGATAAGCAGAACCACTGCCGTATCTGTCAGTGCTGGCATGAAGCACCCCTCTTTCAGAGGGAACCATGCTGTTCCCAGCAGGGTCTCAGCAGGGCTCACTACAGCAGAAGCGCTAGATAGTGCATTCTTTTCCTCTGACAACTCCTCCAGGATCCACTGTTTCCCCGTCCTTGCCTGTTGTTTAGGAAGTATAAAATTTTACTGCTTTAGCTTGCAATCATCATTCTTGACTGTAACAGGAATTCCAAATGATTGTGCTCCAAAGCCTGTGGAAACTGGAATGTTTGCTGTGGCTGCTCTTGGGAATAGTCTTTCTGCCATTTGCCAAGCTATGCTTGAAACCAAGGGAGGCTAATGTTTTGGCAGCACTTTACAATGATCCTGACAAAGGAGTTGTGGTTGGTGCCTATCTCAGTCTTGTTTTCTTAATTGGATGCTGCTGAGACTCAGTTATGTGCAGAACATGAGAGAGTCCTTGATTCTCTCTCTGACTTCATGTTCACTTTCCAAAATTTTGCCTTTGTACATCTATCAGGTGTTGGGCTCTGCTCTTCCTAGCACATATGGAAGTGTGGTCCGCTGGTGTTAATCATCACATGGTGTCTAGACATGCTGAAAACACTTAAGCAACTGTGACATCTGTTTGGTTGGCCTATGTTGTTGGTAAACTTAACCTTATTTATGAACAGTTTTCAAAACCAAGTTTCAGCCATGACGTGATAATAAATGTGAAGCATCTTCACACACTGTGACTACATCTTTGTGGCCAACAACCTCTCTGAGGAGAGGTGAGCTCACTCTGAAAAGTTAGAAGTTGGGATGTATGGGTTTGGTTTTTAGGTCTGACACACACTACACATCTGACCTTTGCTAAATTGTATGATCTCTTAGTGTGTGAAATAAAATAGCAATGGTAATACCTGGGATCAGACTGATTATTGGACTCTTCAGGTTGTGGCAGCTAATTTGACTGTTAACTAAAAAAGTCCTAATGCAGTCCCCAATGCAGCTCAATGCCCTATTGTATAGAGTTAGTGTGGTGTGGAGCAGGAGCCAAATTGAAATTTCTCTTGATTCTTCAGCAGCAGCAGCAAACTCCAAATCAGGTATTTCTTTCAGTGTGTTGTATTGCAATTGTTAGGGTTTTTCAGCGCACGCTGTGGAGCAGACTTTTCAAGACCATCTGGTTCTTGGCTTCTAAATGTTTACATTGCTTTTGCATATGGAGTTTAGGGCTATGACAGAGGATCTTTGGCAGATTTAACTGTTTCAGGCATTACCTTCTCCAACACCTCTGCCAAAAGTTGCTGCCTTGTAGCAGGGATGCAGAGCAAGGAGAAAGCACAATGATGAACAGTGTCTTACTGTGAACCTGGAGGGACAGTGGTGTGTCCAGACAACCTCCAGCCATTTGTTGTCACTGTGGAAAAAACCTAAAGCTATACTCAGGTGTCGTCTTTAAGCTGCTTCTGCCCTATGTCTGGTGAGTATTTAGCTGTGTGAGAGTGCTGGTGCTGTGCTCATGGATAGATGACCTCTCCCACAGTTAATTGTGAAGGAGCTGGGCATCAGGAGCAGAGGAACCATCAAGCCACAGTTTTGTGCAGGTGTAGCACAAGGAAAAAGTCGGTTCTAGGGAGGCTCTAAGGGAGTGGTAATCCTGATGCCCACGAGCTTGGCTGTTTACCTCTATGTTGGACTGCTAGTGAGTTTGCAAGAAGCTCTTGGCTCTGAACTGGCTGCCACAGGCGTAAGCAATTCTGTTTGAATGGCAGCTGACTTTCTGTGACTATATCTTTTATGGTACTGTCTCCAGAAATACAGAAGTATAACAAACTATTTATTTCCCAAGCCTTTTCTGTTGTGTTTCAGCCTCTCCTCTCCCCCTTCCCCAGCTTATCACTGGTGGAAGCGGGTGTATAGTCCTTTGAACAAGGACATCAAAGGACAGCTACATCTCTGTTCTTTAACTAGGCTAATAAAGAGATTGTGATAAAGGCCAACAATACATGTCAGTGTTGCCCAGTTATTGTTCTGAGCTTTGTAGTTTTATTAGGAAATAATTTCCCACCCTGTGTGGCTCCTAGTGAGTTTTGTTTTCTGTGCTGCTGGATTTGATCTACCCAGTAAAAGACCTGCCACAGAACTGAGAGTTTCACCAGCTGTGAGTTAAGAGGGAGACATGATTGGAAAAGTTCAAGCTCTGCTTCCTAGCAGCCAATTTACCATCTGCCTCACTCTTCCTCACGCCCCTTTTATAGCAAAAATGCAAACAATTTGTTTGACCTCTGCTGAATCTGTACAGCTCTGGTCTTTTATAGTGTTGCTCTAACAAATAAAAACCAAACATGACAGCAGAAATGACCCTGAATTCAAAACCAATAAATGTGGGTAGCAGAAACGCTTGTTGCTAGAGATGATAAGAAGGTATCAAAGGCTTTCTTCTTCATTAATGCATCCCTTCTTCTCTTCTTCCTTTGCTCCACCTCTGGGAAAAGTACAGGTAAAGTTGAATCCTTTCTGGCACAGTGCATGGCTGAAAATTTTCCCCTCCTCCAGCGTAAAAGAAAGAGTGAAGCCCTCAAATGTAATGCTCAATGTGTAGAATCACTATGCTCTGGATAAATAAATCCCAGCACCCCTCTGCTTCCATCTCCAGACAGAATGCCCCTCTCTGACATCGCACGACCTGTGGTACGCTTGATGCACTACTATGAGCTGGTTCAGCTCACTGGTCCATCAGCACAAGATGGTCCTCAGTGGGGTCAGCGAGCTAAATGCACTCACAGAGGTACCTGATGGGCTGTTGTGAGGAGCTGAGACAGAGAGGAGTGGGATATCTCTTTTGGTGTGGTGAATCGCTAGCCTGGCTTAGCTGCATGTGGAAACACAGATGGGTGTTGTGTTACAACATTATTGCACAAATGGTGCGATTGCCAATATCAGTAATAGTTCTGTCTGTCTCCCAAAGAGACTTCTCAGAAGCATTGTTGACGCTGGTATAAATTGGCTTGGCTCCCATCAATGTGTCATTTGTCTAGTAGACTATGAATTGTTCTTGAAAACTGGCCTGAGTTTCGGGGCTCTGTCTTAATCTTATTGACCCTAATGGAAATCCAAGCTGCTAAATGACTCATTCCTACTATCCTTCACCATCAAATAGGTACTTGTACTCTCAATTCACATTATTGAACAACTGTTAGAAGAAAAAAATTACACTTCAGTTTTCCATGCTTCAAACAAAACCTACGAAGTCCCTGTTCCAGCCTGCTGAAGAAGCCTTTGTTTTGCAAACAAATATCTGTAGAAAGAGATGAGAACTGGTAAGAAAATCAGCTCAGTGCTCATGTGTTTTGCTGAAGTTGGAGGAGGGCACTGTGACATTCTTGCACAACAGATTTTCTATTTCAGTGTACCTTAGGTAACTTGAAATGAGAAAAGAAACCTTTTTTCGAGTTTACTGAAACCAGAAAGAGATTATATAGTTGGAGATCATCCTGGACAAATAATGGGGTGACAGGGGTCTAGGGGAGGAAGGGGGAAGAAAAGAATTTATTGAGGAGATTGAAGCTCACAGCTGAAGATGGACTTATAACTCAATAAGAAGTCTGAAACATGAGTGGAGATGCTAATCCCCTCAGGACAATTTTGAATCTTTCTTTTAGGGATGGGGGTTGACTTCATACCTGCCTTAAGAACTTGGAAAAACTCTTTCCAAAAAACACCTAAAGAGGTCTTTCCATTGCCAAAGAAGTAGCTTGGTTATTGTAAGATGGTATTCTTTCCAATAATGTACTTTGACTTAACAACTTTTGGATGAATTATCATCAGTAACGAATAATTAGGAAAAAAAGCCAAAATAGAACAAAATCTCACCAAGAAATGCTAGAAGCAAGGAGGAAAACATATTTTTTGCTATGCCAGAAACAGGGAGCTAAGGCAGCTCTGTTTCAGAAGAGCTGCCTCAAATGCAGGGGATTTAAGGAAGGAAGTACTTTCACACTGGGTAGGTGAGGGCAGTAGGTAGGCTTGAACAGAGTAGGGATGAAGCAACCCATAATCACAAAATTGATCATGGGACATTTACCTTAAACGGCAGGGATTATCATGGCAACTAAAGACTCCTGATCAGAAGGGAACAGTGGAGTTGCCTGGCAATGTGATCACTGCCCTGAACAGATGCTTGGGCAAGGAAGCAGGGGATCCTGATGATGTCAAAAGTAGTTACAGCTGAATGGTCTTGTACTGTGATAACTCCAGGCCGTTAGCTTTTTCACAGATAGGACAGCATAGGTGGGGAGGAAGGAGCTAAGGCCTCCATTAATCACCACTGGGGAGAGACTCCAACCTATCTTTATGAAGTTGCTTAGAGGCACAGTGTGCTCCATAGGAGAAAGGAGGTGGTGTGAACAGAGCAATGGACTGGGCAAGCTGGGTGTCTATTTCATATGTATTTTTATCTTCTTTGGTCCTATATTCTCTACTGGGAGCATGATGCAAAATCAGACTCAGTGGTCCACACCAGGCAGTATGACCCCCTGGAAGGGTCCCGCTATCCTGCCTCACTTCTTGCTGTGCCAGTGCCAAGGCCTATCCAGATACACAAATTTTCAGGATCGGCCTGAGCATTATTTTAACGAAGGGGTTTTGTTTCTTTTTCTGAGCTTACACACCAATTTTTATTGTTTCTGGCAATGAAACATTTGGGAAGCACCTGAAAGGTTGGGGATATCTGGTGTTTCCAGGCAGCTCGACTTGATTGAATTAACCAGGGTTGCAGGGTGGCTGTGTGGGTCAGAGAGCACCACTGACTAGGCAGCCCAGCACACACTCTTCCAGCCACCCCCTGATCCCCCATGTGATGTCAGTGAGACTGGAGAGTGATTAGGTTAGCTCTGTCCATGCTTCAGGCTGATCCCTGGGGTCCCGGGGTGTTAGAGCCCTTATGTAAATGTTAAGGCAATCCAAAGAGACAATATCCAGTCCAAAGAGAAATATCACTGTTCTCATAAGTGGAAACTGACGCTCAGTGATGAGATGACTTTAGCAAGGTGAGGACGTGGCTATAGAGCAGTATCAGAAGTCCCGGAAAAAGACCTCATTCCCACTTACAATCTCTCCAACTTTTTTGCATTTTGGTGCACAAACTATATGCATTGAAAGGCCTTGTGACCAATTTACCAAGACCTTTCCCTGAGGTTTCACCTTAACCTGGTAAACACTGAACAGTTGTCCCATGAATTTCCATTCTTCTTCACTTTTACCAGGAACAACAAAACCACAGCTTGTATACTCTTCACCATCTGTGATGTGAGGGGTAGTTCAAGAGGGGACCTTATTTCATATGGAGAGCTGCCTTTTTTCCCCCCCTCTTCTATTTTTTTTTTGCTTAGTTACTCCACAAACTGTCAGTTACCACTTAACTCTCAGTGGCATTTCCATATCACATTGCTTCATTCCAGGTTTTCAACAACTGAAATATATAATGGAATTTTGTTGCAATGCAGGAAATTGCCTTCACATTAACAATCTGCCACTTCCGTAAACAAGAAATCCACTGATGTGACATGTCAGCGCTCAACAGGAGTCGTCTTGGCTACCTTAGCAAACTGATGTATTCTTCAATGGAAAACTTTGGTGTTAGGCATACCTATGTAACGACACAATTGCTTTTGCTTATTTCTACAGCAGGGGGTAGGTGGCTGCTCAGGATAGTAAGAGGCAGAGGACATGCAGTGGAATCCCTCCATGCCTGCCTTGTTCGTGCAGTTTGCTACCAGAGATTTTTGAGGTCATGGGGTTACATGTGGGGATTTTTTTTCCTTCCCTTTAATAGTGTGTTAATAGCAGTATGTGTATTGTAGATGATAATATAGGTTTTTTTAGCTAAGCCCACTTGTCTCTCACATAGGCGGCTTGTTCTCCCCTGCTAGCATGTCTGCTTTGACTATGTAATGACAGCTGCATGGATATATGGACTGTGGCAATGGGCTGGCAGCCACTTCATTGTCAGCTCCCTTTTGTTCTTCCAGAAAAGAGAAGGTACAATAGGGAAGGCTTCCTCCACATGTCAGACATATGAGGGACAAAGGGATGATGGGAACTGACTGAACTACACAATCCAAGTCACGCCGAGAAGTGCACTCTTTCAGCTCAGTTTAGCAATCGTGTGGTGGCCGGCCATTGAGCCAGCTGTAGTTACCCAGCGAGGAATTAGGCTACAGTAAAACCTCTGTGCCACCTCAGACCTTGTGAAAGGCCATTTCACATCATGGGTTTTAGGGTATATGTTAATCCTTTGCACTTGAGCCATCTCTGGGGTTGGTGGTTGATATTTAGCATAGGAGTGAGATGGTTAGTCAGAGAGCCGGGGAAATTCCTCGGAGCAGTTTGATCCTCTTGGAAGAAAGCAGCAGCTGTCTGACACACAAAAGTTCTTAATCAGGGCTAAAACAGAGAAGCAGCAAACATCAAAGTGAAATACAGGTTGAGAACAATCTCTCTGAGATTATCTAGAAATGTTAATCAGCTAAACTGTTTGAGAGAAAATGTGCTTGACACCTGCAGAGCAGAGGGTAGGCCAGTAAAGAAAGGCAGTGGCAAGGTGGCTATTTCCTATGGGAAAACCAGAGGGAAGAAGGAATTTATATCCTGTGGCACAGATTAGTGGGAAAAGAAAAATTATAATCTTATAAAACTAAGTATTTCTACTGAGTCTGCACTTTTTAATATTTGGTAATCATGTACGCCTCACTGCAAGGTCCTCATTTGGAAATGTTGCACTTCATCTTGTGCACAGTATTTCCTGAGAGCCTTCACCTGCCACAGACAACTCTAGGTAATTTTAAGAGAACCCCCTTCAGACCATCTCCCCAGTCTGGCTTACATGAGGTTTACCTGGGATGTCTCTGTCTGAAATAAGAAGTTAGGTGACCAGGGATAGGAGGAAAGACAAAAGGATGGTAAACAAAGACAAAGAGGATGGTAAACATATTTAGGTTGGATTTTTCAGAGTTCTCACTTTTACTGCACTACCTCTGTATAACTGTAGACCCTCAGAAAAAATGGATAGTAAACCTATGGAGAATATGACTAAAAATAGTTAGCATATTGATTTTCATCAGAAAGTGCCAGTTTGTAAGCTGAAATGTTTTGGATGAAAGAGATAATAGAGAGGTTTAGGGTTTTTTTAAGGAAGAAAAAAGTGGGGTTATAATTTTTAAACTGGTACGACGAATGTGGTTTTGCAACTGGATGTGAGTTGTGTAACAACTACCAATGCAACCCTTCGCAATTAAGCAAATTGACATTTTTGTCTGAACCAAACAGAATTCAGAATGTCCCCCTACAGAAAATGTTTTGACAATGTGAAAAATCTCATAGGATGAGGTAACTGTATCCTGCTGTTTTCTACCAAAGTGAAACCCTAAACTGGTGGGGTTTTTTTTTGCTTGCTATTTTTTTACTTACTTTCTATAACTTTAAGAAGAAGTTACTTGGAATTTCAGAGCTTTGATCTATGCTATTGAGTATCTCCTATTGTTGTCAAATAAAACCATTTAATACCTGTAAGGAATTGGAGAAATTCTATGTAGTTATATTTCAAATCTGTCTCATGGATTGCTAGTAGTTCCAGGATGAGTGAGTGCATCCATGTATTGATTTCCCAGTATTTTGAGAGATCACTGAGTTTGGTGCACAGAGTTTCTGTGAACTGATAGTAAAAGATTTAGTTCATGGGAGTTCAGTTTACAAGTTTCAAGCAAGACCTCAAGCATTATGTAGAAACTCCTGAGGCTGTGGCCTCCTACAAGAAAATAGTTTATTTAGGAGAAGATGGAAAGCCTGGCCCAGTCGTCAGATGCAGAATCTTTCCTTTTAATTGTGTAGATCCACCTACAAAAAGACAAGGAAATTCCTCTAATAAAGTGATTTTTCTTGTGCTTATAGTGGTAAATGCTGAAGATGCTGCAGGAGGGAGTAAACCCTATGTGCCTATTATAGACATACTATGTTCTCTGATCCTTAACATTAGGTTCTCTCTACCCCTTTCACTGGTAGCCAGATGTCTGCAAACAGATATAAAAAATACTGTGCCAGAAGCACCAGTCTCTTATGTCCCCAGACAGTGAGCTCTCTCCAAAGTGACATCCCATTGATATGGGATCTCTGTTCAGCTTTTTAAAAAGGCAATGGTTTTATCAATCTTCTGTGTTGAGTTTCAAAAACATATCCATTCTCCTTAGCTTCTAGAAGTTGGGGAGACATAACACATTTGAGTACTTCAGTTTTTGGAAATAAAATTCTCTAAGAGCTCTGCTATTTGGTATAAGGCAGCCAAAGAAAAGAGCATAAATACAGTAATAATCACATTATTATACTGTAATATTGCAGGGAGCTACCAGAATATGCAGAAAGAGTGTTACTGGAGATATTGCTTCATTATGGAAATGTATTTTTTAATAAAATTACTTTTCTCATGCCATTTATAGTGGTGTAATGCTGATGGCCTTACTCTGCTCTGGCATGAGATTTCCTCCAGTCTGTACCAAATCCCTGCGAGATGAGATGCATGTGAGCTGCCAAAGAGGGGCTCAACCATTTTGAGATATGTATTTTCATTTGTGGGTTCAAAAGTATTTGCTGCTTTGTAAAGAAGGTGTTAATAAAAAGTGCCATCGCAAATAGCTGAAAAGGTGCTGCAAACTTAAAAGATGATATGATGGGGAATGGCACGAGACAGGAGCACTGTGCTTCTTTCCCTAACTTCCAGCCACCTCTGGGTCTGTAAGTCTGTCACTTGGTTTGTGAAAGGAACCCACCTGCAGAGCTGTAGATGTGCAAGGGTGCAGCATCTACCCAGCAGGCATACTATTGTACCTTTGGGAGAGAGGGCTGCTCAGTGCCTCAACATGATCTCAGAGGCTGATCTGAAAAAACACCTTCAGGTTAAACAAAACCTGTTTTCAGTATATTTTTCAGGCCGTATATTTTAACAGAGACAGTCATCCTACATACTGGCAGGCATCCACTCCTGCCTACCCAAAACTGCAAAGAATTGTAGTGAACTAGGGAATTTGTTGCTTGCCTGATTGCTTTTTCACACTTAAGCTATACATAGCAGTGTTAGCTTGGGGTCCTTTAAGGCTCCTTCATATCACTGGAATGCTTTGTTTCCCCAATATTCATAAGGGTGACAGTGTGACAGGGTTTGTCTTTGCTATTTTATACCAAGACCCAAGGTACATTTACAAATGTGTTGCTGTTGAACCCTAATGCAAACAAGGCAGAACAACAGGGCTTGGATCTAAATTCCCTGAGCACAGCAACTCGAGTGGGACTCCGGCTTCTCTCATTTCCCTCTAGTCCTTCCTCATGAAAGCCTGGTTAACTGAAGCATTTGAAATTGTACTTAAAAACTAACCCATGGTATAGGTCAAATATTGTAAGGATGTGCTTGAGTCCAAGTACTTCAAGAAAAATCTATTTGAGTTGTTTGGCTAATTTAGACTGATTATGCCAAACTGCACAATATCAGAATTGGATATCTGTGTCCTACAAAGTGTTCTGTTTTGTTGGTTTTTATTTTCCCTTACCAATATTAAATAAATACATAAATCCTTGTTCAATCGCTGTAGAAAAAAAACCTCTTTATGTGTGCATGTGTGCAATTTCTATAATTCTATTTAGAAGTTATAATTAAATCTAGACATCTAAAATAAGAAAACTTTTCTGCCTTTGTAAGTTTGTGATTATTGTTGAGATTCAGAAAGACATTTTTCAAATGTGTTATAGATGACATGCTCGTTTAGTGTTCATATTTAAAATGCTATGCTCATCTTCCTGCTGTACTTTAAATCACTTTTTAAGAACCCTATATTGAGAAAAAGATATTTCATTGCATGGAGAAATAATCCTTTCCAGAAATGAGAATTCTGATAATCTACAGAGAAAACTCCTATCAAGCAAAATGTTCTATAGATGAGTACTCAAAGAAAACTACCCTGAAAATGTATTGTTCATATTTGAACATATAATCTAATTGCAATCTAATCTGAAGATATTAAAATAATACATTATATGGCCTGAAAATTACTGCATGAAGTAGGCAGAAAAACAGTCATTTACATGCCAAATGTAGTAACAGATTTTAAAAAATAAATACTATTTAAATGAATATAAATAAATGGCTAATTTGGTAAAATGTTTTCATGGAATTATAGCAAGTTCATTGCATATATCATTCTACAAATTTTAAATATGTCTTTTAAAAATGAATGGCTAACTAAAATAATTCATTAAGACTAAGTAGACTCAAAATATACAGCCCTGGTTTTAACAGATTCATTAAAAAAAACCCTCTCAAACACTTCGCAAATTGGATTTAATGTCTAGAAGTACCTATGACCTGACACAGAAATGGTCATTTCCCTGTGAATAAATAACACCACCTCTCTCTGCGTCCATCCCAGTCTAGGAAAGCTTACCTTTACTTCAGGAATGTTGCTTCTTTTCAAATTCCGAAGTGAGCTGGGTTGACAAATCAAGGGCAGACTTGGAATGTTATGGATTTTTTCCACCTTGGTTGATCAACCTCATCCATTTTATTTGAATAATGTCTAAAAGCTCTAATTAGCAATGGCTAGTCTGCCCCCCAGATGCCTGCTATTGATTTTGCCTGCAGTAAACTAACCTAATTGCCCTTCTTGAAAGAGACAGGGTAAGTATTGAAATAACCAACTTGCTCATATGTCCATGAGAGCAATCAGAGTAGCAGTGGAGAAATGGAGTGGCTCTATGGGGCACTGGAAAAAGCCAGACCATAGATTTGAGTGAAGAGGGATCTACCCTGAGCTAATGGTAAGGCAAGAAGAATTGGAGAGTGAGTGCTGTTGTTGGAGAGAGCTTGGACATCATCCTGCTTCCGTGTGAAGAGCAGAGTCAAACACAGAAGGATGGTGAGAGACATGATGTGTTGATTATTGTGCCAAGAGAGAAGAGAGGGCTTATCCATCAACAATTCACTGATTAAAATGCCCTTCAGGTCATTGTCTGGGTCTCGGGGGTTTTAGTGCCACCTCCAAAATGATAGTATTCACATAATTGTAAGTTGACACCTATTATTGCTTCCTTTGATAACATTGTGTTTATGGAGGGTTTGATATTGTCTATAAAACCACTGCTCCACTGAAACTTGTCTGTTAAAAAGCAAAAAGCAAACTATCAGCCTAAGTGTTTAATAAAATGTGAATGTTTTTGTTACCTATTTGTAAAAATATGTCAAAAAAGAGGTTCAAGCAGATTTATTTTGCATTCCAGTAGAAAAAAATGCTTCTTTCTGTTTTTGAAACTCCATTTCAGAAGTGGTTAGTGGACCAATTAGTGGATAATGTGGACTTTTTCTGGTATTTGAAATGAGATGTCAGCACATGAGTTATAGTGTGATGCACTGGGTTTTTTTGTTGATAGGTTGATGTGGATTGCAGTTCCTGGATTTTTTAAGTTGCAGTAGCATATATTTATCTATTTACTATCCCTGTAAAAATATTATCAATAAATTTTCCTAAGTAGCTCAACCAAATTTTTTCCCTTCAAACAGTCCCATTGTTGATTTGTCAGGGTAGTAGTCTACCATGTTCCTTTCAGTACCTATCCTTTTTCTTGCAGCTTTCTGCACTGATTATGTGTTTTGGATACAAGCCAGCCTGATCCTACAAATCCTGTTTTCCTGTGTGATTTGTTTCACAAGAGCACTCACATGAGATAGTGGTGCCGAGGTGGAGGGGGTGGGGGTATGTTTCCTTTTTGTGCTGGAAAAGTCAATAAATGATTGGCAGATCCTGACTCATTTTTTGCTGTATGTCCTTGGATTGCCATGCAATTCAGTTGCTACAGTTACATCCATCCAACATCACGAATATTCTGTGTCTTCCAGAAAACTGCTTGGAAGAGGAAACAGAAGGTTGGATTTTTACCATTACTGCTGACACAGTGTGTTGTTCTTGCTGTATGGTGGCTGTCTCCCTTGGATCGGCAGTCCTTGTTCAAAGGGATCCTGCTGTCTTTGGTCATGTCCATAGAGTAGTCTTTCTTGGAGACTTGTTTTTCAATATGGTAAGAAATTGCTTTTCCCTCTTGCTTATGGTAGGTTTGGGAAGGTGCCCCTGCCTTCTATAGGCTTTGTTTTAGTGTGTAGTGCACTATTACTGCAATTTCTGTCAAGAAGTGGTATTAATGTGTTTATGGGGTCAAATGTTCATTACATCATTAGGTGCAGCAGCAAGTAATCTGTGGACCAAGACAATGAGATGGGAGACACCAGGAGGGAGCTAAGGGAGGGCTTGATAGGTACAGTTTAGATGGACCAAATCAACTGATTTATTGGAGCACAACAGAGGAAGATCGTCAGGAAAAACTTAAGCATGGAGACTTCTCATATTAGGAGTTTTTATAAAGCACAGCATGCTGCATTGGTTGCCTCTCCAAGTGGAGCAGAAATGCCAGGAGGCATGACTAAGTGGAGAGATGAAGGAGGATCTGAGCTAGAAAGCTTTAAATCTAGAAATTATCTAGAAATGTTTATGTTTGTTCCAAATACATGTGGGGAGTGAGCAGTGAGGCTTGGTGCAGGGAATTTTAACAGGGTCAATTGAAAAAGTTTTGACAGTTTTCTCTAGCCAGGACTGAAATATGGCAGTACATGTGAAAGAATCCCAGAGGAGCTTCAGGAGCAAGTTAGAAAGAATGGAAGCCCAAAACAGAGACACATTTGTGAGTATGAAAACCAGAGGGTAACTTTTAGATGATGCTGAAACTAAAGGAGCATCAGGGTTTCAGATATGGGCATACTTTTTGGGGAAAAAGAGAGGAGTGATTCAAAAATTAGTTTAGAGAAGCTGGAGCGGGAAGGGCTATATGAAGCAGCTAAGTGAAAGCTGATGGGAAGATGTGTAATATAGAGGCAGGGCTGAGGATGGGGGACTACTGTAGTGGCAAAAGGCTGTATGTATGAATCATCAGCCTAGAAAACAGTATGCAAACATCTGAGGGCAGGTGAGATTCACCAGAAAGGGAAGATGAAACAAGAAGAGCAAAAATCCTGGAAAGATATGCATGGTGAAAAGGGCAGATTTCAGGAGCCAGCATCAAGGCATTTAGCAGTTAGGAAGAGGAGAACTTGGTTGCTATCTCCTGTTCTGAGCATAAGGAGGATTGCTAATGAGTAAAATATTTCGAAATGGGAGAAAATGTTGAAAGCAACAAAGTCAGTCATATTCTGAGTGAAGCCAGGGAGTCCTGCCAGAGAAACAGAAGAGCCAATGCAGTGAGTTGTCTCCTTGGTTCTTCTTCTCTCTCTCTTTGGCATGTGTGCTGTTTGTGAAGGCTCCTTCCAAGCTCCAGGCAAAGAGAGCAGGAGTCAAAACCTTTCTCTTGGATGTAAAACTTGGATGAGCTTGGGAAATTATGCAAACCCTAGAAATGCCACGGAGGCTGGAAAGGGCTGATGGTTGGCTGCAGCACTTTGGAGTTATTTAAGGCCTCTGATGGGAATTTTCCCATTTTCCAGAGTATATTAATAGCATAAACCTCCTTAGTTCTTCCAGGATCTCTGGAAATAGATGAGTAGTTGCTGTATGTACTGACAGCATTGTACACTGTTTGAGTAGCAGTTTTGTGTGTTATGCATGTTTATTATTCAGCTTCCACCCTGTGATGCTGTGCCAGAGGAACAGAAATCGCTGCCTTAGCTGGAGAGAGGGGGAAAGAGAGGGAGAATGAGTTGGGCAGGATGAAATGACAGAGCACAAGGTATGGAGAGAACAGGTAGATTGGGGTAGAAAGCAAAAAAAGTCTGGAGAACCTTCAATATAAGAAACATTAAAAGCCCAGCCAGTGGGAGCTAAGGGGGTATAAATGAAAAGTAGGAACTATGAAGGGGAACTACATAATAGCACTGTGGAGAAAATTGAATTTATTGTTGCTTGGTGTGGGTGGCTATATTTCCATCCCCTTGTCTTCACTTGGATACAGTTCTTCTGACTGATGAGGTGAACTCAGCCGATGAGGGTAAATGTAAGACCTATGGTATTGTTAGAGCCTGTTCTGGAGGTGCATTTATTGCCTTGATTTTGAGAATTAGGATAGTTGCTTTTAAATAATGGGAGTGGGATTTCAGTATAAAGTGCCGCTTTAAATAAACTACAACTTTGTGTAGCAGATAGCTGTAAAATAACAGCCCAGGCAAGGAAAATGATGCATGAGAGGAGAGGATAGTAAGGAGAGGGTGAAATTCTGAAAAGAAGCTTTTGTGTTTCTTTTTCTAAGCTAATAAATGTTTCGCTGGTAACCATATTGCTTCTCTGTGTGGTCTGGTATGCCATTTGTTTTCTCTTCGCAAGCCATGCTGCAGAGAGTGCAAATTGAGCAGTGAAGTCAGTTCTGAATGATGTAAGAAATGCATCTTGGCAGACCTCAGATATTTTCAAGTGCATTCATTTGTATCCTCTAGGGGCTACGTGTTCTCCAAGACATGAACTGGGGCTTTTTCCCTGTTTAGACTATTTTGAGTGATCTGTTTGTACTGTCCATAAATTAAGATCTGTGATGCTTAGTTCTGCAGAGAAAATGCAGGACACCTTGCATTTGGCAGTGAGTACCTTAATGTCTTGCCAGAACAGGCTGCAGCAGTTTTGGGCAGATTAGTGAGCACTTCCTTCCTCCTACCCTGAAGTAAAATCTAACTCTGTGAATTTTGATCACATCACTGGGGGCAGAGACAGTCTGAGCACTGCAATCCTTCATATTGATGCCTTCATTCTCCCCTTTGGCCTCTTTAACTTTCACATTTTCTTCATGTAAAATACTACTGCGCAAATTTGTCTTCCGAAATCTGTGCTGTTCCCATGTCAATCTCCTCCTCAAATCTCTCCAGAGTTTATGTACTTATTCAAGTGTCCTTGCTACTTGGTCCCTTTCTTAATTCATTGCCCTTATCTACCTTAATTTCTTAGAAAATAATGTTGCCACTATACATCTGTCTAAATTTTGAGCCTACTTAATGATTTTAGTTGAATTTGACAGAACAGTGGGTATCTCCAAGATCTGATGCTTCTACTGATGTTGTGTAAACAGATGTCTGAGTGAAGGAGCGATACTGTGCTACTGATATCATGGAAGAAAAAGGGAATGAATTGTACACCAGAGAATCTCTCATATGACAGCTTTTGCACTCCAGCCTTCCTCAGTTCCAGTGTCTGATGATTAGCTTTTTCTTTTTCTGAGGCCTGACACTCCCTAGCTACCTGCATCTTACCTTCCCAAATTCCCAGGCAGTGTCTCAATGTGCCATTCTGTCACATTTCTTGGAAGAAGATGGCTTTCCTGAGTTGATTAGCTCCATGCTACTCCAAACTGTTCACTGCTGCTGGGGTGCTGTTCAAAACAAAACATTTGTGGCAGGTGAGGGGAGGATTCAGTTTATGTTTTGCTGTCCTCTGCCAGCTTCTCCACACCTTCTTTCAGGTTTCTCACTTCCCTGGCTTACTCCTTTTGTTTTTGTGCTCTATGTACAGGTACCTAGCAATTCTCATGCAGTGATGCATATTTTCAACAGATTAAGTCCCTTAGTGTGGATCCAGTTATACTGAAACACGTTCAGCTGTAATAGGTTTCCTAGACCAGGCTACAATAGGAGGGCTTTGACAGCACAGCTGTACACCTTCGCAGGTTTCACTTAACATTGTTTGTTCCTCCCCCAGAATTTCCAGCATTATCTAGCTATCTATCTCTTTTCATACTTAGTGCTTGCTAAGCTCTCTACATCTGCTTTATTGTATGGCTATCTTGGTAAAAAAAAAAAAAATCATAGCCCCAGATGAAGTAGCTTTACTATGGCAAATGCTCTGGACCAGGGATATTGTATCCATTTGGGAAAATAACTCATATATTGTTGGAGGAAGACTGTTCTCTTGTCTCATATAAACATGACTAACCTCTCTGTGCCTCGGACAAGGAGATCAACTTCTGGCCAAGATGAACCCTGCTCTCTCCTGGTCTCCTGGAAAAATGCTCCCAAAAGAAAGGTCTAGAATGTTGACCTGACTCATGTGTCTCATTGCCTTGTGCACATTTATTCATTTCGGTAATAGACGCAAAAAAGGAAAAACACTTAGATAGCTACTGTGAAAATGAGTGTATTAAGCCCCTCAATTGAAAGGAACATATGGAGAAAAGACATGAAACAGATCCCCCTCCAAAATGCCATTATTTGGCTACACCTCAGAAAGAAACAGTGTGCCAGCTGCTGCTATAGCCCTGGAGGAAAACACACTTTGCAGCTAGGTGGAGGCGGTGGGGGGGAGACTAATGGAGTTCCTTAATAAACATGGACTTGTCTGTAGCAAGGAGAGAAGAAATGGAGCACTGGGTTGAAATAAAATCACTGCAGCGTGAGAGGCTTGTGATCTTGCTCTTTGCTTGACTCCTTAGTCCCGCAGCCATAGGAGCTCAGTGAGCTGTGTGGTGGGTACTCATTGTTCAGCACAGGGAGCAGTCCTCAGCACTTATTCATGCTTATGGAAAGCTCACAACGCCTCTGGTAGCCCAGCAAGGTTCTTACCCCAGTTTCCGAAATAACTGAAGAGAATTGCTCAAGGTAATAGTAAGTGTAGCTCAGATGCACAGCAGCTGTAGCAATGTATGGCACACAGCTCGGAGGGATGCTACGTGAAGGTGGTAGCAGAGGTCCAGAAAGCAGCAAAGCCAAACCCCACTGTCTAGGTGAGCTGCTCACCAACAAGGCTACACTGCTTCCAGTCCTGGGCACTTGTCTGGGCTTTTCTCCATAATTTTGCAAGGAGAGATACACCTGATTATAACCTGCAAAGCCTCTGCTTCAGCCACCAGGCTGCAGCTGCTTGGCAAGATGATGCTGCCATTAATTTTTCATACAGCCCAAGCATCAGGGACATCATGCCAGTGCCACTGGGTGTGCAAGAAATGGAGATATAAAGACATAATTTTCTCCTTTTTTTGAGCAAGGTGGTTATTTCATAGGATTTTTGAGAGACAGAGATTAGATAGAATGAAACTCATTACCAGGGCAAGAGAGGGGAATCCTTCTGATGACGAGAGAGGCTTCAGCACATTCACATCCCCACTGGGTAAGGTTATGTTACGATGCTATTGTAGCAAGATGTCAGACTGGCTGATAATATCCACTGCCGTGCAGTTTTGCAAAGCTTTGGGTTGGGAAGAAATATGTGTTTTTCTACAGCAAATCCATAGAGAACAAAGAGGTTTCTTTAAAATTATAAACTGCTTAATGTAAAAGTGTGTCCAGAAGGTGTAAAGAAGAGCCCTGGTATCACAGTGGAAAGTGAAATTCTACTTCTGAAGTGTTTCTTTAAATGTAATTTAATGGAATTTATGCTTGTTTCTTCAAAAATGTCAAAGATTTATATTTATGAGACAGAGTGCAGCAGACAATTCCCCAGGAGACAGTTGAAAAAAGAAAATAATTTTTAAAAATCACAATAATTTTACGAATATTTCTATTAAAAAGATAAACAAATGCAACACAACCCCCAAAGCAAACAGCCAAATACTGGAGCATATGTTTGTGTGTCTATGAAAGTGTCAGTACTTTTCAGTTGCTATTAACTCTTTCAAATACTAAATGGCAGCAACCGTTACAATCCTTTTCTCCTTCATTCTTCAGTAAGTGTTACTGGAGTCTTTGTCTCTGCCAGGAACAGAAATTCTCTTGGTTTAAAAAAAACCAAAAAACAGCAACAAAAAATCTTGACCAAAATATCTAGTGGAAAGTACATCTAATGCAGAGTATGCTGAGCAGTAGATAAAATCAGCCAGAATCCATCTATAAAAGCCAGGCAGTTGCAACTCAACACAAAGCTCTGCTAGCTTACAAAAACAAAAGAAAAATAGAAACAGAATGAAGTAGAGCAGAAGGTAAAAGAGATTGCCGAAATTCTACTTCCACTGCCTAAATTAATGGGTGTACAGTGAAAGGATGTCCTTTCATTTTTTTTTTAACCCAAGAGGGCAGAGTTGCTTTAAGATGATTTGTCAGGTGACAGTCTTGGAGGGAGTCTGATAAGTTTATAAGTTATTCTCCTTGCTCATAAATTCCATTAATATCTTTCTCACCTGGAGGCAAGTGGAGCAAAATTGTGTAGTTATTTGGTGTCATTCAGCTATGAAGGGTCTGTAAGTGTCTTATTTGATCAACCTACATTTTTTAACATTTATTTTAATAGAAGAGAATTTTTTTCTTCATAAATTATGGATGTCTTTATTGGATGTGCATAAAGCTAGATAAGCCTCACCCCAACACACATCGAGCAATTATTACTCTAAATCTGAAACTATCTGAATTTACCTGGTGTCAGCTGAAGTGAGCTCCACTCTAATCGGTCTGCAGTGTAGATTTAGGTGCATTCAAGACAAACTGTAGATCTGCAAAGCTCCTGAGATTAAAACTCTGGACATTTCATATTCATGAAGCATTTAATGTGCTTCGATTTTTGTCACTTGGGACATAATGCACAAACTAAAGTCAGGGTGACCCCATGGGCCAGGTTCCTACGGAGCCGTTACAATGTATTTATTCTGTAATCCCGCAAACTAGGAGGGATTTATACAATAGACTAATGGCTTCAAAGGAGTTAGTTCAGCCTTCTGGGTGGAAAAGTCTACTTTTTAACCCTTATAGTGCTGGCTCCCTGATGGGTGCACTCACCTAGGCAGCTGATGAAGCTCTCTGGTCTTGGTGGGGAGGACATACAAGGTTTGCTGTCCAGGATAGAGATACTAGAGATGCGATGGGATCTGGGAGAAAATTCGGGATGAGGATGTGCCTTTGTTGGACTCATCCACACCTGAATAATTCATATCTCTATTCCCAGTGCTCAGGATAACTCTGTAGAAGTCCGTTAAGACAAATATTGTCATACATAAGGCTAAACATATTCTCAAATCATAAAAAGCCAGAGACACCACGTATTTTTTCAGTTGCATGGTGCACAGGCTGTCATGCTCATAGCTTTTCACAAAATCTTTATGAAACGGCATTGGGTTTTGGTTTTTCATTTTTAAGGAAAGGGGTCAGCAAGGTCAAGACAATACAGAAAATCTACCTAGCTCCAGTTGATCTATATTTTGCCTAAGTAAGATTTCCAACATTTCTTTCACTTGCTTTCACAGAATTGCAGAATCAGTCAGGTTGGAAGGGGCCACAGTGGATCATCTGGTCCAATCTCCCTGCTCAGTCAGGGTTGTCCTACAGTACATGGCACAGGATTGCATCCAGTTGGTTCTTGAATGTCTCCAGGGAGAGAGACTCCACAGCCTCTCTGGCCAGCCTGATACATGCGCAGTCACCTGCAAAGTAAAGAAGTTCTTCCTCATGTTTAGGTGGAACTTACTGTGTAACCGTTTCTGTTTGTTGCCTCTTGTCCTATTGCTCAGCACCACAGAAAAGAGCCTTGGTCCATCCTCTTGACATCTACCCTTTAGATATTTGTACATATTAATGAGGTCCCCTCTCCTTCATCTCTTCTCAAGGCTGAACATGCCCAGCTGCCTCAGCCTTTCCTGGAGAGATTCTCCACACCCTTGACCAACTTGATAGCTCTCCACTGGATCTGCTGCAGGAGCAACACGTCTCTCTCATACTCTGAAGGCCAGGACTGCACATACTACTCCAAATTTGGCCTCAGCTGGGTTGAGTACAGGGCCAGAATCATCTCCCTCAATCTGCTGGCAATGATCTTTCTAATGTATCTCAGGATTCTGCTGGCCTTCTTGGCCCCCAGGACAAGCTGCTGGCTCATGGACAACTGTTTTTTATCCATCAGGACCTCTAGATCCTTCTCTGCAGAGCTGGTTTCCAGCAGCTGTACTGGACCTGTCCCCAGCTTGTACAAGAGCTTGCATCATGTTCTTCCTCCTCAGGTGCAGAACCCTGCATTTTCCCTTGTTGACTTTCAGAAAGTTCTTCTCTTACCATCTCTCCAAACTACCCATGTCTTTCTGAAGGGCACAACTCTTTGAGGTATCAGCCACTCCTCCCAGCTTTTTGTCATCAGCAAACATACTGAGAAGGCCCTCTACTCCCTCATCCACGCCATTGATGAACCAGTTAAACAACACTGGGCCTAATATAGAATCCCGAGGGACACCACTTGTGACAGGCCTCGAACTAAGACTCTGTACCACTGATCACAACCCTCCGGGATCTGCCATTAAAGCAGTTTTCAATCCATCCCACTGTCAAGTCATCCAACCCACATTTTTTGAGTTTAGCTATGAGGATTTAATGAGATAGAGTGTTGAAAACCTTTCTGAAGTCAAAGTAGACAACATCCACTGCTCTCCTTTCATCCACCCAGGTTTTTCTTCCATTGTAGAAGGCAATCGAGTTGATCAAACATCAACCTTTAGTGTATCCATGCTGACTATTCCTGATCACTTTCTTGTCTTCCATATGGGTAGAGATGGCCTCTAGAATGAAGCACTCCATCATCTTTCCAGGGACTGAGAGCTGACTTGCTGATAATTTCCTGAGTCCTCCTTCTTGCCCTTTTTGAAGACTGGAGTGACATTTGCTTTCTTTGAGATCTCAGGCATCTCTACTGATCTCTATGACTGCTCAAAGATGATTGTGAACAGCCTTGCTATGATGTCCACCAGCTTTCTTAGCACTCATGCCACCCTGTCATGGTCCTGTAACCCACGGACTTGTAGATATGCCTTTCCTAGGTAGATTTAATCATTATGAAAGCTAGGTTGGTACCTGAGAGGCTGCTATCCTTTATTAATCTACTTAGCAGCTGCAAGCACTGATGTAACTGGGAGAAAATAAACAATACAATTCTAATAATATATTTCCATGTCTTCCCTAAAGATTCTGCTTCTCATATGGGCCTGCTTCACATTGTCCTTGGTCCCTTAAGGAGATGCTCCATGCATGAGGCATCCCAGATGTGATTGGATATCTTGCAGCATGGAGATCTTCCTCCAAAGTGCTATTCTAAGACAAGAACCCACACCCTTGTTTCACTGATACTGCCACAGAAGCATTAGCTGTTTCTGAGGTCAAAAAACTCCAGAAATGTTCTATTCTTCATATTTTGTAGTGGCTGAAATAGATTTTGTGTTAACTACTGTGTGGCCCAGGTAAAAACAAAGGGAGTAGTAGGAGTATCTAAGGAATACAAGTTCCATGATTGCCAATCTACTTATGTAAGAAAGGTAAAGAAAAGGGAAATTGAAGGTTGAGATTCTGTTCAACCTCCATATCTATTTCTTGCCCACCAGTCTTTCCTCTCATAACTAGGGAATGTAGACCCTTCTTTCAAAAGAGTAGTGTGTCTGCTTTATTCTGCAGGTTTTCCTAGCAATTAAAAAGAATCGAAGACCTCAAGTATCAAATATGGTGTGCAAAGATCATATATGAAAGAGTTAACCAAGACATCCAGGAGAGGGTTACCTGCTTTACTGCTGACACTGGATGTGTCCACATTTTGCATTGCTCCTAGGGTCTTGTTGGTAGCGATACCCAGGCATCTGGAATAATTGTTGCTCAGGTTTCAATGTGCTTTGAGATAATGCTACATTCAATACTTCTGGTGTGAAGTGAACCATTTGATTTTTAACTTAAAGTCTGAAATTAAAGTGCTTCATCATACAAATCATGCAGCTGCATTTTGCTAGTTTGGCCACAGTGATCTAGTAGGTAGGTCCTTGGTGCTTTTGCCCTAGCACTGGTGGTTTGCAGAAACACTGCTGCCTGTGACAGCTGTATAACTGTTACCAGAGGTAATGTTTTGGTGTGCAGATACACTTTGGGCACAAACACTTCAGAAAGGTACTACACTGGGGTGCTGTTTTCCATTTGATTCTGTTTAGCTGTTGGATTACTTATTCTGATTTTAGGCTACTCACAGCTGTAACTGCAACATAGGATTGTATTTATATTGACAATCAAACCATAACACTGAAAGGAGAATTTTATTACTTTACTATAACTTTCAATAATGGACCAACACCCAATATAATTTTTTGAGATGTATGTCTAAGGAAACGTGACAACTTCCTTAACTGTTCCTGTCTTCATTAAAGACTGAAAAGCTTCAAGCATTTGGCAGCTGAGGTCTTTGTAAATACCTAATTAATGATTTATGAGGAAAGCTTTTTACCAAAGTGCACGTCCCTCTACCAGTAGACATATGTAATCTGTATAAGCAGTGTCCATAAAGTCTTGTCAACTACTTATTTTAATCGCTGTTATAACATTGCCTTAAAGCTTCACCCAAGACTAGAGCCTAGCTGAGATGGATGCAGGCATTTAAAAAAAAAAAGGTATTTGCCTCAGGAAATGTACAGTCTAAAAGGCTAACTAAGGAAAGCATTGCCAGGAAAAAACAAACCACTCAATTTCCAGAGGGAAATTGAAGTATAGATCTGGTACAAAACCACACAGGAAATCTTGTATGAGGAGGGTTATCACATATTACTGTGCTACTTCAGGATTACTCCGAATATACAAATAAAAGAAATAATGACCAGTCTCACATTTGTGAGATTTGGCTGTAGTGATATCTCTAGGTAGTCCAACTGATAAAATTCAGATTGGGCTTCTGCCATCTTTTGCCAAAAAAAGAAATGTCACCATATGACATAGGACATATATCATCATCATCTTTGATGTTTGCAATTGATAGATGTGTAAAATGTTTGACAACTGGGGAGAAAACAGTCTGCATGTTAGAGCACCTCTCTGAAGCTGGCAGCCTGGAGAGCCAAAGGTTGTGTTTCCCACCTGAGCTATGGACCGACCACTGTGTTTGGCATACCCATCTGTGTGCTCTCCTGGGAGCTGTCTGGCTACATGTCATTTTCTGTGTCCGCCAGCTACATCATGGATCCAAATGCAAAATCCACTACTTGGGGACATTATGTGGATTTGTGACATTACCCTTGGGACTTCGGATCCATAAACCAATGAATGGATTACAATGAGACATAAATATAGTATTTTCATGGATGACATATAATCCTACTCAATTATTGTTCCTGTCATGTAAAGAGAAACTGTACCCATTTTTCTCATCTCAGCACACTGAAATTTCAAAAGAAAATAAGTGCCCAGTGCAAAGGATGCCATCTCCTAGCTCCCTCTCTTTTATCAATCAGTAATTTTAAACCTTATGCTTTCCATTATTAGGTGTTTCCTAGAATTAGTTCTTTGCACCTCTGTAAGATTATTATATGGGAAACTCACTTGACAGAAGCATTTAGAGTTTCTGGAATGAGCAGTCTGGTTTGTTAGTCTCTGAACAGTGAACTGCATGTCACACCATGTGCTCTCATTTATGTCTGAATTGCTGTGCCCAGAAACAGCTCTGCTTCCTTTTTTGTTTCTAGGAACTCTTTCTGGTTTTGAGAAGCTGCTGCTACTGTCCTTTGCTTGAAACTTGAGTATCATAGTTGTTTCAGGACCCAGCAAGATGTGAAATGTCTTGTGCATAAAGACTTAATCCTTTCTATCAGTATCAGGCAGTTTTATGGGCGTGGATGCTTCACAATAGAGGGAACAATAAGGAAAATTGAGCTTGTGTTTTGTTTCCTTTTAAGACTGAAATGCCATCTTAACAGTCAATCTGTCCTCTTTTTCTACCCTTGTTTTCTATTTTTTTAATTATTTTTTTTTCTTTTTAGAACTGTCCAGGCAGTAAAAACCCTCTTGATATATAAAGTTAAAAATATATTGCCTCAAAATAACATTTTATTAGAAAGTGGATATATACAATATTTGTATAGCAGGCATTTCTGATGCAGTATGTTAAAGCTTTATCATACTGTTACAGGTGCTGAAGGTGTGGAATAGACAAAATCCCTCCCTTGTAGCAAGAATGGTGATAGCTCCCCAACACTGTGTCCTACATGTTTTACACTGCAGGAACAGCTGTCCTGTAACATTCAGCTGATTGTTTGTAATGGACAGTGTTTTTTTCAGAATTCTTCCTTGCATTTGAAAGAAATCTTTCTGATTATGCATAGAAATGTGGGTGTCTCAAGACAAATATAAATATGTTGGGTACAGTCAATCCCACACAGGGATTTAATCAGTGCCCCTTCTTTCTAGTTGGAAAAGTTGTAGGGCATCTATGGTATGCCCTGAAATTAAAGTCAGTTTCCTTAGAGGAGTGAACACAACATTTACGTGGGCTGAGCTTTTTAGTTGAATGTTACCCACTCCTGTTTTTTTTCCCCTCTCACCTCTATATACCCTTGCCACAGCCATAGAATCTGCTCTGTGCTTTTGAAAGGGCAGGGTCAGACATGCACTGCTGTATTTATAATGCAGGGATTGCTGCAGTTTTCAGCACAAGTGCTTTAATCATCCTTTCATCTAAAGGCGAAGCATCTGGTCCTAAATGTGTGCTTTTTTGCCCCTTCTGCTACAGTGCTACACGGATGGTTGATTAAACCACCCCTCCTTTTTCCTGGCAGCAGGGATGCGATGACTTGCTACCTTTGTTTCCACTTGGGGCCTCTAAATGGAGCTGTATAAAGAGAATAATAATAAGGAAGACCCAAGGCTTCTGTTGGACCCTCTCCCCAAATTTAGTCTGTGCCCAGTCTCCACTGGCCAAGCTGCTCTTATGTGCATTGTTGGGTCTTAACAAAAAATAAAAATAAAGCAGTATGTGAATGAGATGATGCTGGAAATTCCAGCGGGGAGCCAGATGTTAGGTGCCCCTGTGTTACAACACCTGGAATGGTTTAAGATGAAAGACCCAACTGCAAAAGGAGCTTCTTTACCCTGTGGTTTAGCTTAAATTTACATAGATACAGACATTTGCTATTTGCTTTGCACAGATACACACGTTTGCTATTTGCATTACACAGATACTGATACAGACATTTGCTATTTGATACTGCAAGTAAAGCTATGCCAAGTAAGATCTTTCCTTTCCTCTTCCTCCTCAAAAAAGTTTCAAAATCACTTCATTGGAGTTTCAGCATTTGGAATTTTAAAATTAAATGAAGTTATATTTGGAAATGAAGTATCATTGCAATATGTGAAATACTGAAACATATGAATGTTGACACAATATATGATTTTTTTTGTGAGAAATGAGATGAAATCATGAAGTAACCTAGTAATTCTTTCTGTTTGTATGGCTGTGGTCTTGGTGCCCTGCTTTTCACAGAATTTTAGAATCATATAATGTTAAAGGGGTTGGAATGGACCTTAAAGATCATCCAGTCTCAACCCCATGCCACATGGGCAGGGACACCTCCCTCTAGGCCATGTTACCCAAGGCCTTATTCAACCTGGTCTTGAACACTGGTAGGGTTGGGGCATCTACAACCTCCCTGGGAAACCTATTCCAGTGTCTTACCACCCTCACAATGAAATATGTCTTCCTAATACCTAACCTGAATTTCCCCTCTTCATATTTGTACCGATTACTACTGGTTCTGGCACTGCAATTCCTGATGAAGTGTTCCTCTCCATCTTCCCTGTATGCCCTTTTCAAATATTGAAAGATTGCTTTGAGGTCTCCATGCAACCTTCTCTTCTTCAGGCTGAACAGCCCCAACTTTCTCAGCTTGTCTTTGTTGGAGAGGTGCTTCAGTTCTCTTATCAACTTTGTGCTTCTCCTCTGGACTTGTTCCAACAGTTCCATGTCCTTCTTATGTTAGGAGCACAGAACTGTACACAGTAATCCAGATGGGGTCTCACAAGAACAGAGTAGAGGGGGAGAATCCCCTTCCTCAACCTGCTGGCCACACTCCTTTTGATGTAGCCCAGGATATGATTGGCTTTCTGGGCTGCAAGGACACACTGCTGCCTCATGTTGAGTTTTTCATCAACATCACCCCCAGGTCTTTCCCTGCAGGTGTAGTGGTTTAACCTGGGCTGGATGACAGGGGCTCACTACAGCCACTCTCTCACTCTCTGTCACCCAGCAATAGAGGATAGAAAATATAATGCGAGGTTTCGTTACTTGTGATAAAGACTATAACAGATTCCTTGCTAATCACCGTTATAGGCAAAACAAGACTCCATGTGGGAATAATAGTCAGGTTTATTACTAACAAGATCAGAGCTAAGAGTGAGAGACAATAACAGACACCTTTTACCCCCCACCCCCTCCTTCTTACATCCAACCTATTCTCCCGCAGCGGTCAAGGGAAAAGGCGAGGTGGGGGGAAGGTGTTGCTGTGGTCAGCTGCTGTTCTCAGCCGCTGCTTGGGGAGAGGAGTCCTTCCAGCCACATTCCATGGGGTCCCATCCCTCACAGGATACAGTTCCTCTCACAAACTGCTCCGGCAAGAGTCCATCCCATGGGCAGCAGCCCTTCACCCACAGCTGCCACATGGCTCACATTCCACAGGGTGCAGTCCCTCAGGCACAGGCTGCTCCAGCGTGGGCCCCACGAGCCACGCATCCTAACAGGAGAATCCTACTCCAAGTGGGCTCCTCTCCCCACAGGCTACAGTCCCCTGCCAGGACCCAGCTCCACTTTGGGTCTCCCACGGGCTGCAGCCTTCCCCAGCATCCACCTGCTCCGGCGTGGCTCCTCCACGGGCTACAGGTGGATCTCTGCACTCCTGTGGTCCTCCATGGGCTGCAGGGGCACAGCTGCTTCACCATGGTCTTCCCCATGGGCTGCAGCTGGATCTCAGCTCCGGCGCCAGGAGCATCTCCTGCCCCTCCTTCTCCACTGACCTTGGTGTCTGCGTTGTTGTTCACAAGTTCTCACGCTGCTCCTCTCCGGCAGCCATCTTCATCTCCTTCTAACTTTTTTCTTTCCTTCTTAAATATGTTATCACAGAGGCGTTCCTTCAACTGCTGATTGGCCTGGCCTTGGTCAGCAGCGGGCACAGCCTGGAGCCGGCTGGCACTGGCTCTGCTGGACGTGGGGAAACTTCCAGCTGCTTCTCGAAGAAGCCTCCCCCTCAGCCCCCCTGCTGCTACCAAAACCTGGCCACAGAAAAACCAATACAGCAGGGCTGCTCCCAATCATTTTTCCATCCAACCTCTAGGTGTTCCTGGGATGGCCTATTCACCCTCTCATACACAAAAATCATCACCACTTCTGGGTTTCCTTGTTTGTATTAGGTTGAAAGCAAGAAAAAAAGATGTGGATGTCATCTTTTTATCATAACAATCCCTAGAGAGATATTTTTGAAACTTTCTGAATGTGCTGAACCCTCCAGTTTTTCAGTGAAGGTTCAAAGTGTTTTACAGTGAATTTAAGGCTGGTGGCAATGAGCTTTTTCAGAGACTCTGTATGAAGCCCCAAAGATTTGCAAGTCGCTTATTAACCCCCAGAGGTCTGAAGTTGACATGAAGGAGGGAGAAATGGTCTTAACAGCAACACAGCTGCAAGTAACATGGTCTCCTCTTAGGAGCAACTATGGTTACTTTTTGGACTCATGCCAAATCCAGGAGAGCTATTCACTTCCACATTCTGCACTTGGCTCAAGTTGCATTTGTCTGAGCTGCAAGGGGAAGCTGCTTTTCACCTCGAATGGCCAGCAGCCCTTCCAGATCCCATCTGATGCCGCTGTGACTAAAGAGGAAGGAAGATCTGAAAGCCATCTATATTGGCTAATGAAACATATGTGAAGATGAAGCTGTTGGTGTACCAAAAGAAGCTTTCTGCCTTGACTAGACCTCTCTGGCCACAATACACCCATCTTCCCTTCCCCACAAGCCACTTGAGGTCTCCTGGGCTCTGTCCTGGCAGCTGCGGGGACCTCAGTTCCCTTCTCACTGCAGATCCCCTTTCATCCCTTATGAATGCATCCTGCTCTCTGTCTGCTTCAGCCACAGATGATTAGAAAGTTTCTTGAGAAAATCCTGCCTCCTTCACTGGCAAAGCTCCTGGGATGCCATCCTGTCTCTGATGATGATGATAGCAATCTGCTTGGAGGACAAGGTCAATCTGTACCATGTACCCAACAACTCCTTCTCCGCCTGTACATCCATGTAGAGTTATACCTGTCCTGAGCTAGAAGAGACTATAACCATGATGGTCTAATGTGCAAAAGGCATGGCCCCTACCAGAAAATTCTGCAGCATTTCTCTATGAAAAAACCCTAATGCAGACATACTATGCCAGAATAAATGTCCTTTTTGCTAGCTTGGCTTTTTTGGCTAAGAAATCTTAATAAGATGGAAAATCAGATTGGGAAGGACTTTTTGGTCCTTCACAAGACTTGAGTTTTAAACCCAGCCTTTCTTATTCAATACAGACATAGCAAGTTGTGCTCAAGAGCGCTCCATGTGGGATGGCTCCCTCTTAATTTTCACAAGTTTAAAAACAAACCCATTGAGGCAGGGACTCCTCTGCCTGAAAAGTATCATAGTATTAAAAAAAATGGCACAGAGATGAGTAATTTGGTAACTCATTCACAACAGGTTTCTAGATCTGGAAGATGTCTCTTATGTTTGTCAGCAAAAGTTAAGAGGATGCTTTCATGTGAATGCTGCACATAATGCATTCCTCCTTGTGTGGGGAACAAAACAAGATTAGGATGCAAACTTCTTCAGATTTCTCCCACTGCTGACCTTGCTGCCACTTGTGGCAAAATGAAGACAACAAATCCTTGGAAATCACCATTTGTGTGTTTCAATTTTTAATTGAAACTTTTTAGCTGAGTTAAAAGGGGGGGCTGGGGGTGGTTGAGAGGGAGGGAAAGGGAAAAAACAAAACAACACACTTCCCTCTGCTCCCAATGAAAAGAACTAGAGCTATTAGATTCACTTCAATTGCCTCACCTGACCTGAAATGAACTCCCTCCCTCAGGCCTATAAGAAGATTCAATTAAAAGGTCCATCTGTGAGGCAGCAGCTGAAGGGGAATTACTGTAGGGAGGTCCACATTTTCATAAAAAAAGAAGCCCCCCTACCTCCCTCCCTCCCCTCCTTCCTCCTCTATCCCTGATTAGACCTATTCCTAACCGCTAAACCACAAGTTCCCCCAATTAACCAGGTCTGACCAAATAGCTTTTATTTGCTCCATTCAGATGTAGAAACACTATAGATTCAGTACATCCCTTAAACATAGTGGGGTGGGAGAGGGGGAAATGAGCAGAGGACAGAGGCTGGAAATCAGAACGACTTACCCCAATTAAGCCAGCTGATGTAACAGATTAATGGCTGATAATAAGCAAAAGACTCTGCTGGCAGTGAAAACAATCACCATAAGGCAACAACAGTGTACAGTGGCTTAAAAAATGCAGAGGTGGCAGGGAGAAAAAAAGCTGGGTCCAAGGACCTTGTCTGGGAAGTCTTATCAGCTTGCTTACAGCACCTTATGTACAGCCCTTATGATCAGAAACTGGTCCTAGATGCTTTCCCAGTGTTCAGCATGTTTGGTGTGTGGTGTCTAGTGTGTTGCTCCTATTGAAGGTATGACAGAGAGCCTGGGTGAGACTGGGACAGCGTGCATGGGTGAGCCCCACAGCCCCTGTAAGCACACGTGGCTTCCATGGAGGGCCAGTGCCAGCTCTGCTCCTGCAGGCTGATGGTGACATGGGGCTATGCCTCGCGTGACCCTCCACCTCTAGGACCACTTCCACACAAAGAGAGGGTGATGAAGATTCAGGAACCAACATATCTTTTATTTTCTTAATAACACTTCTTCAGGTGCATTATCACAGTATCACAGTATCAGAAAGGTTGGAAGAGACCTTAAAGACCATCAAGTCCAACCCATAATCTAACAGCCTATCAACTAAATTATGGCACCAAGCACCTCATCCAGCCTACTCTTGAACACCTCCAGGGTCAGTGACTCCACCACCTCCCTGGGCAGCCCATTCCAATGGTGGATCACACTTTGTATGAAGAATTTCTTTCTAATATCAAGTCTAAACCTCCCCTGATGGAGCTTGAGACTGTGTCCTCTTGTTCTATTGCCAGTTGCCTGAGAGAAGGGACTGACCCCCGCCTGACTACAGCCTCCTTTCAGGTAGTTATAGACAGCAATAAGGTCACCCCTGAGCCTCCTCTTCTCCAGGCTGAACAACCCCAGCTCCCTCAACCGCTCCTCATAGGGCTTGTGCTCCAGCCCCTTCACCATCCTCGTTGCCCTTCTCTGAACATGTTCCAATATTATGCTGGGGTTTGTAACAAATAACCAAGTGTTTCCTTGAGATCCTGTGTGTTTTACTTTATACTAGCAGAAAACCTGAGCTAACCATGCCTGAGAATACACACACTCCCTATGCACTGACTTCATTTATGCTTGCACAGTGCATAATCAATCACTTTAAAATATCTAGCTCCCAGTGCTTGCTTCCCTGGCGTGGTGTATATTGTCTTGAGTTACATCAGTTGGGGAGGATTTGTTCAAATATCGACACTTTGTGCTCCCCTCAGGTAGGGCTCTTGGAGCAGAGCACAATTAAAATCTTCACACTACCCTGCTAAGATATGCATATATTGCTGTTGGCTTAGAAACAGAAATGGAACAAATCCTTCTAATGTAGTCTGGATAATAAGAGTGTAAACATATCAACAACTCACGACACGAAATTAATGTTAAGCATGCTGTTAGGGTTTTTTTTGTTAGGCTTAAGCCTTAGTACAGAGAGCATGTGCATTTGTTTAGCAGATATTTGGCATGTAAGATATTTTAGAGTGCATGGAACAGTTTGTCAAATTGGTCCTTTGTTGTCTTTATTGGCTTGTTTTCACTTTTTCATTAAATATGTAAAATGAACCTTGTTTTACTGTAATATCAACTGAAACTCTATTAAAAAATTATAGACAGTTCAGACAATAAAAGGTCTTGTAAATCAACCAGAGATTGGTTATCTACTCAGCAAGATCATTAACTGTGCACAGAGGGAGACAGCTGAGGTAGGGCTGCTGGAGAGAAGATGCTAGAAATTAATTTCACAAGGAAAGTTAGCCCTGCCAAGTTTGATTTGTTTTAGGGACACTCCCTTACTCTTTATTATTCATCTTTCGGGGCAGCCTTTGAAATCAGACAGGCTTGTGATGAAGCAGTTGGGGTTTTTTTGGAATGTGCATTTCATTGAGACACCCCAAATCTCACTCGTACAGATTGTCACATCTTGACAGACTTGGAATATTATAATGTTAAATCATGTCACTGGCTGCTCTTACCCTGAATGCTTTGCACTAGAAATGTTGAATATTGTCTACCATAACGTGATTATAATTAATATGGTGCATGGTACCCCCCATGCAGCTGCTCTGTATATGTGCAGTGTGTGTGTGGGGGGGGGCTTAGAAGATCTACAGATGCTTTCAAGCTGTTGTTTGAATCTTCCACAATATTCACGTCCTCTTCCCCCACCAAGGATATCTTTCCCTGCCAAGGATACTTGGCGATTTGTTTCTTGTGACTCTTTGTAGCCCAGGTCTCTCTCATGATTAATTGAGATTCAAAACTGAATAGACGTTGGGTGAAGAGAGAGGGGGCAGCAGGTCAGCCCTCAGTGGACCAGATCTGGAATAAGGGTCTCTCTAGTAAAAGCAGAGTCTTCATACATTAGCACCTTCGCCTAGGGTAGTTCAGGAGACTTTAGCCCAGAACATTTAAAAACTGTCTACACTTCTTTTCTCCACAGATGAGGGAGACTGACGGGATTATCAGAAAGGATGACAGAAAGATCTCTCAGAACTCATGTGGGAATCATTTGCTGAGCATAATAAAGGGATTTAGGTTCTTGAGAGGAAAGAAGTGTCACCAAACACTCTAAAAATAAGAGCAGGTACAGGCAGCCTTATGTTACAAGGCTTAAAATGGGTAGTTCAATGACCTGTTTCACCTTTCTTTTGACCTCCCTTTTGCTTTTTTTACTTTAAAACCTTGCATCTGTGTGTATAATCATCTCATAACTTAAAGAAGTACTCTTCCTTTACCAATGATAAATTTGGGATGCATTCTTAATGCAAGGGATTAATGGAATATCCTTCAGCTACATGAGATTAGATCTTGAAGAACTGAGTGATAGAATGTAATGGCATGGGCAATCACTTAGGGGCTAATAAGAATTTATGTTAAAATGGGAATCCATCAATTGTAAATGACAGAGAAGGAGAAAGACAAGACTGGCGTATTAGTCAATCACAGAATGTCTGTGAACCTCCGAAGTAATGTGTCCAGGAAAAAAAAAAAGAACAAGTAAAAAAGTGCAAAGATGTATCTGACAGATGATTTTCACCAAAGAGGGAGAAAAGTGTACTATTAGTCCACTGGGCTCCCATTTAGAAGGCTTTGTCTGTTTTTGGTCATCTCCACTGGCAAAAGCTGAACTCAGACTGGAGCAGATACAGGCTACTTAGGCAACTGGGAAAAGAGGGAGTTTATCTCTCAAGAGGAAATTAGAAAAGCTAGGCTCATTCAGTCTAGGAAAATAAAACTTAATGCTACAAAGATACAGGGCTCAGCAGCAGGGATAAGAATTAAAGGACAGGGCTGGCATGAGGATAAATGGATGTTGACTGGTCACAGATGAAATTTTGCTAAGGCTTCCCAACCATCCTGCAAAGAGGCTACAGAGCAGTTGTTCTGTTGGAGTTACATAGGGCAAATGGCCTCTGTCACTTTAATATGGCCATGAGTTGCTTAACCAAAGGCGGTTAATTACGTGAGGCAGTCACTTTGAGGTATCAGTGAACTGAAACATGTGGTGTTGAATGTTGCTTTCAGGATCAGTTTTTCTGTACAGGGTGCCAATAATTCATGTTAAGTACTCTCAGATGTGCATGTGTACACACACAGTGGCCTCCATTTTGTCATCATTGCCTCTCCTGATCTGCAGTGCTCAAGGAGCTGCTGTTTCTCTGCTCTTGACATTCTCCATTTTTAAACAAGACAGGCCAATCCCAGCTGCTTGATCGTAGGGTTATTTTCCTGTTTCCATTGCAGCTCAAGAGCAAGCTGCTTGGCCCAGTATGCTGTCTTATGTCACTTCTACCATTCACTTTCCTCCTCAACAAAGGCCTTTAGTGAAGACCTGATTATGGGCCAGGAAGAACCCCAAATATGAACCTGCAGAGTCTCCTGGCCTTTCCGCATGTCAGTCTTTCACACTGAAGCTCTCTTCCCTCCTTTGCAGAACATCAGAAACCCTGCAAAATAACTGGGCTTACATGGTATGAACGAGTACTCTGAGGAGCCAAAAGTTTGTGTTGTTACCACCTGCTTTGCTCCTCTGTTGTATTTAACCATATGCCTATTTGCTAAACAGAGATCTATGTCTTGATTACATGGATGTAGAGTGCCAGCTATAACCTGAGCCTTATCTATTAAGCGCCCCTCCAGGAACTATTGCAGCATGAATTATAAATGCTCTTTCTGAAGGACGATGTCGTTTCCCTTCTCAACTGTTGCAAGGGCAAGGAGATTTAGGCAGTAAGGCCAGCTCATGTTTTCTGCCCCGCTGGCCCTTTCAGTAAGTGGCAACCATTCTGGAAAATGAGAATTTTCCATTCCCAGGGAAGGGTAAAGTAGTGAGAGTCCAGAAAAACACAAGCAAAGACACAAATACCTTGCAATACATAATCACCTAATGATAGCTGGAAATACTGTGGAAGTGCCTAAGTGCAAATTATTGATACTTGCATAGGGAAAAATTAATGTTATTTCATTACTTCATAAAGTTTCTCTGATGTTTAGCAGATATATTAAGGGTAGTTTTAAGAGTGTTTTTTATTGAGAAAGCTATATTTTAAATCTACCAAGATTCTTATGCATCTGTTTTTGAATACCTTTCCTGAGAATTCAGGGGACCTGAGTTCATGTGAGAAAGAACTGATAACCAGTCTTGAAAACATGGCTTGATACCAGGTTTGTCTTAGGTGAACCCAAAGGGGAAGTATCAGAAATTGCAAGTTAATTAAAAAAATCATAGACTTTGATTTGGCATAATACAACTGGGGCAGGTGCTACTCTAAAATGTAATTATTGTTGTTGTATGTGGTCCTCTAAATCACACAGGGTTTTAGCATGCTCCTCATCCCCTTTGCACATCTGAGTAAAATACGCAGTGTTATGCTGTAATGTGACAGTTTTCTGCTCATAGAACTGAAGGGTAATTGGTGTGAATTATACTGCATTATGGATCTGCAACTTCTGCCAGCTTTTATGAATATTTGCGTGGCCATTTGTGTGTTTGCTTTGCTTTCCTTACCTGTAAAAGTCGGATTCCTGACTTCTCTGCTTCCTGCACATGGTATTTGTGAGGCTTACTTCGCTATTGTTTGCAAAGCTTTTTGAATGTACAAAGCTCTATGCAAATACCAAGTTGCTCACTTACAGATATCCAGTAATGTAGAAGCACTTTAGGCAGATAAAGTTTAATTAGAGATGTGGAATAGTGCAATAACAGTAGGATTTTATATGTTCTACTATATCACTGCCTGTGCTATGTGTAAATGATGAGGCCAGAAATTACCATTAGAATTATCTAACATGGCTGCCTGAGTAATAAGCCATAGTAGTGTTGCAACTTTTTTTTCTCCCCGTTTATTTACCCTTGGAGAAGCTCTCTGTATAGGCACAGGAACAGGAGATTTTAAGCTTTCTGGTAATTGTTTTGCTTTTCTCATTTATCTCTCACTAACTGCACAGGGTTCACAGAGGTTTAAAATCATGAAATTCAGACAAATGCTATGTCTTGATTTCCAAAGTAAAATTCTGCTGTGGAAACCAGTGAGCACCTTTCATATCAGCAAGATTTAGCCCTGTGTTTCTAATGAAAAGGTTTAGAAAGAAGAATCCATGCTTTTCAGTGCCTGCATGGGTCTCCCACAATTACTCTGATTATACTGAAAGCCAGAGTTTTTTTCTTGGAGTTTGTGTATTTAATATGGGCTTGTCTTTTTCAGTTGTGCTTCTTATGTTTCACTACTTGGGCTGTATTTATTCAACTTTGGAGTAGATTCACAGAGATATATGAAGAGCTGCTGTAGATCTTGTATGCAATAAATCATAGGGTAAAATTCTTGCCTCAGAGAAATCAATGACAAAAACTATCTATAGATTGGAAAGGACTTCTGATTTTACCCATTTTGTTAGTATGATAGTGACATTAAAATGATTCTAAAATAAACCGTGGAAACTTTTGCCATGCGTGACTATCTGTTTGGATTTGTGGTCCATTATTCAACTCTAATGACCATTATTTATTTGTTCAGTCCAATAGTCTAATTTTTTTTTTGCACATCCTTATTTTCTTAATGCCTTAAGTCTGAAAAAAAGGTACGTGTGTGGTCTTTGTTGCCTACATGCAGTTGTATGGTCTTTTTGTGCTTATACCAATTTATCTGTTTACAGGATTAAGCCTATCATAAATATTAGAACTGAGCTAAGGAGCTTACATTTGGCTAGGTAAAACCTCACTGATCCGCAGACTGTTTGTTTTTTGGTGTTATCTGAACCTACCCACCAGTTGTGAGATTCACAGAAAATATCTGGGGTTTACCTTTTTTTGTAAGCAATTCTTCTATATAAGAAATAGTATCAGGAATAACAGCATGATAACTGTGGTTCCATATCTTCTACCATGAAATGCCAGCCTTAATAGCATCACAGTCTAGATCTGTGGTCCAGAATTTAAATGTTAAACACTCGAGATCAGAGCAGTTCTAGTATTTTGAGATCAATTAGAGCTTCACTTTAAGCCCCTGGTAAGAAGCTGTGGGCAAGAGCAAAATTTTAAGAGCCTGTTCCTGTTTAACCTCTTAGCAGTGTATGAGGTATTTTTGATAGCTTCAACAGAGTATCTTTTTACCTCAATGGGCCTTACAATGATGTAAGGGACAGTTTTTAGTCCTGTTTGAATATGATACTTTAAACCCTCAGTCCCCATGCAAAGGTGTGCTTATGCTTCCTTAAAACTATAATAACAATGTGGAAAAATGAAAAGACTCTCTTGGTCCACTTTGACATAGTCATCTGGGGTTTATTTCATCATCCTTCCAGTGGTGCAATTATTTTTATTTTATTCCTTGAGATATCTTTTTTATGCATGTAACAGCTATAGAAGAATAATTAAGTCAAAGGGAGGAAAATCTAGGAAGATCGCCCTTTAATCCAACCTACTCTTGGATCAGCACTCCCAGTTTATGAACCCATTAGGGGTAAAAAACTCTATGCAAACGATTCAGGCTTGTTTTGCTTTGTTTTGTGTATGTGGATAATTCCCTGCAATAAATCTTCCTGCACACCATCCCTTTCACTCTCTGATGTTAACAAGACTAAGATCTATGCGTATACATACACACATTGTCTGTCTTGAGCTGGCAACGTCTTGATAAGGGGTTCATTATAATCCACCACTGTCAGAAGCGGTTCTGAGATGATCTGCAAGGTGAAACATCATGTATATATTGAGGATTTTTTTTTAATTAAATAGAAAAAGTGTCATGAAACTTTCTTCAAAGATGCCATGCAGCTGTGTCTTCTGAGGCATGTTGTTCTTTTCTTAGGCAGTGGATCTTTGATAACTGCTTCTCAGCACCCTCAGAAGTGTTTTCCAGGTCAGAAGGATGAGAGAGAGGAGATGGCAGTCGTGATGCCACCAGCTGATAAAGCCAGAATGCAGACTAAGCCTTTAGATCAATAGGAATGCAGACGGCTGTAACACCAGACTGCCTGGTGTCAGCTTTAATTTCGCTTCCTTTGCTGGCTGCACCCAACCTCCAGTCCTTGGAGTCGTAGGAAACCTCCCCCTGCTCACCAGGCACCCGTTGCACATGCAAACCTCTTGTAAGCACGGGAGGGGAGGGAGGCAGGAAAGCATCAAGAATAGCCACCGAATACAGACAACTGTTTTCCTCCCTCTGGCCTTTATCCCAGGTGTGCTTATGGTTACTTTTGCCTTCATGTCCAGGATTGCTCCAGTGTCCTAAGGCTTCCTCAAGAGCCTGTGCCCTGGCACAGGACACTGAGCTGCCTGGTCACCAACCATCCAAGGGTTTAGCCCTCTCTCTTCTGATGTTTTATTCAGAATAAGATTCTATACCCGTGGATCTGCTGTAATTTTTGTGTGCAGGCAGCTTGGCAGGGTGGCCTGGCCACGGCAGCTGGTGGGAGAGAAGAGCAAGGCAGGCTGGCTTCCATACACAGATATCTTGTTCTGCTGCCACGTGTGGGGTTTAAAACTCCCCCTCAAAGAGTCACAAGTTTTATGTCAAATTATTGTAACTCGGGTGTTGCATGAAATATCTTGACTTCCCCTGTGGCTGCAATAAAGGCAGGGATGAAATTAAATTCCTTATTTCTCACACAAGGCTTTGTTTCTGCTCTTTATGAAGCTGTTGGACTTTCAAATCAACAATGTAATCTAAGATTATAAAGAAGATAAATACTGAAATGCAATTACATAAAAGGTGAGGAAAATGAAAAGAAGGAAGTCTTCCTTTGAAGTCCAAATTTTTCAATTTTCAGAAGTTCACAAAACACTTTAACTAACTGACTTTATTTATTAAGCATCAAGGAATGCCTGCAGGGAAACATGCAACACTTGAACTTAAACACTGGGGAAACGCAAAAAAGCAGAAGGAACACTCCCAAATCTTCCTGGTTAAATGCTAGAGATAAATACAATTTATATGCCCGCACCTCATTGCTTCCAAATTCTAACTAGGTGCAGGTGTAAGCATTTTTTAAATCAATTCTAATTTTGCAGCTAATGAGCCTGTTTGTAGTCAGCTCAACAAAAGTCCAGCATTCAGGAATCATTCTTCCAGACACTCTGGGAATTCTGAACCCCGTGCGCAAAATTTGCAGTGTTAGCAAATTTGTTTTTCCTATTGCTGTTGTATTGGACTCCTGGAAATACTTTGATTTCATATTCATGTATATATATATATACATATATAGACACAAATAGTATATATAAAATATTGAACAGCATCTTGAGGATTTAAGGCCCCTTCCCAGACTTACCACGTAATTTTCCATGTTCTGCAGCATATAAATTTTAATTTTAAAATCAAATTCAATGTGAATATATATGCTGTTGTATTTTGGACTCATCTGAACTAAAAAAAAAGGTGCTTAAAGGTTGATTTGGCTAATATGACAAAAGCACTCCATAATGCTGACGTAAAACCACTGTGATAGCTAAGCTGTCTTATGAGAGTAACTGGGGTTGGAGGCAGCTGATCATACAAGAAGGTGATTCCTGTCATACTTTGGGGTAGGCATCTTAAGAGATACATTTTTCCTTATTCAAATTCATTGAGTTCCCCGGCAGACAAAAACAGCAGTAAGAGAAATGTGAAACATCTCATTTACTCAAATGGCTTTTGAAATGTAAAGCATAATTACAAGCATTTACAGGTCAATATTGTTAACCATTTCATTGCTGATCATTTTACTAGTAGCTTTCAACAAATATACATATTCATTTTGGCCTGTCTTCCCCAAGACTGTTTACCTTTCCAGTCTTGAGCCAAAGAACTTGAACAGACAAACTAATTCTTGCCAATAGTTTCTGATTTAGTAAATTGAAGTATTTGCTGTTGCTAATTAAAAAGATTAAAGAATACTTTTCTCTGCCATCACTACAAATTGTCGCTATAGCACAGGCTCTTTGTGAGCATGCTATAAAACTTGGTCCAGCAGGAGCAAGGGTAATTTGATTTAATAAGCTAATAAGTATTTTTGAAATATGCTTCCTGCAGGTTATAAAAACAGAAAGGTAGAGCCACAACGTAGGAAAAGGAAAAATTATGCACATTAAAAAATACTGATTTGGGAAAGAAATCCCTACTGACATGACCAGAATTCACTAGGAATTTCTATGAGCTAAAACAACATTTTCCCTTTTATCTGGTGGCAAAGTGCCTTATGCAGCAAGGTCCTGGAATTAGGCATTCTCTACTACAGAAGATAAACTGTGTGGCTTACTTCACCGAATAAGCAGAGAACAGACCAAAACAAATGGTATAACTTTCCTTGTTGTTTAATTTGAAACTAATTTTATGTTGCCTCTAAACCACTGACTTCCAGAGGACTGGCAAATGGATATAGAAATAAATTTAAATGCATAATGAATTGATGCCAAAGTCAGAAGTGGAAGTTAGAAATTTTGGCAGCTGAAGTAGTTTCATCTGTCTTTTAGGACCAAAGACAAAATGAGAGACACACAACTCCAACTCCAAAGTCATAGAGGCTGGACGCTTCTTAAAAATAACAGGCAGTGATATCATTAACAATGTTGACATTTAAATTGACATAATTAGGTTCTTGAAGTTAATAACCAATCTGTGCGAATACATGGGTGATGCTTACCTCTGACACTGTGGTTCCATCCATAGTGCAGGCTTCTGTTCAGCTCACATTTGGAGCCCTGGTTTGTGTATATGGAGTCCTTTAATTTCATCTAATAAAACCTGAGGAGCCAAAGTGTGGTTCAGCTGCTTTGGTTGGGATCCAAAGCAAATTCTTGGGTAAGAATATGGCGTGACGTACACAAGAGCCTGAGGATACACCTACCATAAGAAGCACTTGAGTCTGGCTTTAGAAGAGCTCAGTTTACTGATCTCTTGCCTCTTCTTGTGTATCTTTGTGAAGCCCTGCTGCTTTTCCAAGCACAGGTCAAAACTGTGGAGCTCAGCATCAAAACAACAGCATTAGCAAAATCTGGAAGTTATTTGGTCAGAATTCTGCTGATTCATTTGTAATTGTGAAAAGTTACTCTGTTTAAATTACTGCTTTTGGGTAAGGCCACAATCATTTTGCCACCAAGCTGTACCTTGAAATACCTTTAACAGAGTGATAATTCGGAGCAAAAGCATTTGAAGTAAGTACAGTGCTCTTGGCTGTCTCCATCTGACTTTGAGTCTGTCTGTCACAAGGGGCTGCCACACTGCATTACTGAGAGAGCAAGGAAGGGAAAGAAGTTCTTCAACTCCTAATAATAACATAAAAATTTTCATTTCAACTATTTAAAAATGAAATGCTTCCTACCCATATATTTATTATATATTTAGAAATAGAAATTTATTTTGTTTTCATTTTGAAGTCACCATTTTTGTTGTAAAATAAGCACTTCTTTTTCTTAAAAAAATAAGTGAAGAGTGATTTCCCATTGGAATGGGCTTCCCAGGGAGGTAGTGGAGTCACTGTCCCTAGATGTGTTTAAGGATAGGTTGGATGATGAACTTAGTGACACGGTTTAGATGATGGATTGATGTTGGATAGGTTCCTAAGTTAGATGAAAGGTTGGACTTGATGATCTCCACGGTCTTTTCCAACCTTGTTAATTCTGTGTGTGTAATTCTGTGTATGTAAAAGATATAGCAGAATTTGTTTAGGATAGAGTGAAATGATTGAAGTCAAATGAACTGAACTTTTTTCATTAATAAAAAGTTCAACCCTAGCTATGTCTTCACTGCATTTTCAGCATCTTCCCCAAGTTTAAAAATATGTTCTTTATTGAGCTCTGCTAGTACCCTTCTCTGCATCCTATTGGGCAAAATAGGTGTTGGATCCTAGTATGCACCACATCTAGTTTGAGAAATGTTCTTGTAATAATCTAGATTAAACTATCAAGAATGACCCAGGCAGCCAGCCATTGAAGCTTTTTATTTGCATTGTGGACTAGGCCTCTGTTTTAAACTGGTACAGGTAATTTTGGTGCAGTTTTCATTCTGCTGTCAGCAGTTCATACTGGCTCAGGAATGCCACTTTATCTTGATCAGATTTGAAATTTTATATGAAAATAATGTAAATGTCTGTTAATCAGATTTCTGCATGAAATTTTGAAATCTGCTTGCTTTGAGGAATAGTCTATGACTAACTGATTAGCAGAAAAGTTTTGCATGCATACTTATGTGAGCACTCCTTTTCAAAAGAAACATTTTTTGCAAGCCAGATCAAGTTTAGGATATTGCACCTCAGGGGAGATACTAATAAGAGATACTTTCCAATATTTGCTACGTCTGGCAAATTGCTAGATTAATAACCACAAATTAAGAAAATGAGCAGTAAATAATTTCACTTTCATTTTAGTTTAGCTGGAAACAAAGTTGAAATGCAACTGCTCTCCATGCATCTATTTCAAGCATTGCTCTACCTGATAAAGACATGCTATCATGTGAAATGTTCCCATCTATTAGAAATTAATGATGTAATAGCATCTTAAAAGGACGAAGGCATTGCTTAATCCTGAAATCTTTAAACACATGAGCTGTCAAAAGGGTCTGCTCTTCTTATCTCATTTGTTGAGGAGGCAGTTTTGTATGGAATCAATATTTGCATTTGCTCTGGGTGTGGACACATTTTTTTGTAAAACTCAGTGTCTCTGTGACGATAGAATTTATTTCATTCATTATTACTGCCACATATTGCAGGATTTCATTTCAATTCAGTAGACTATTTTTGTTTCCATAAATTATCCAGTCTGTTTCTCACATAAATGATGGGATGGATGCCTCTGGTGTTAAAGAATATAAAAAGGGAAGGAAAGATATATTTGAGATTACCTAGCAGTCTCAGAAGAGTTTGCAGAAGTGTCTGATAAATATGTTTAGAACAAGCCTGAACTGGAACTAGCAGGGCAGACAGTGAATTTACACACCTAGATTTTGATTTTACCCGTTTTCTCAAAATGCAGATGAATCATTTAGGGCAGAAATCCATCTTTTTCCCAGTCACTTTCTTAGTTTAATTGGTTTTGAGCAGACAAAAGGCATTGTATTATCTTTTCTACATAACGTTTAGTGTCCTCAATCACAGCTTGGTGTATCATTGGGCTTGCTCCAAGTTTCATCTACAAGTTGATGAATTTATTGTCTCTGTCCATACCATTTTGAGCAGAAGGTGTCACTCACATTAGAGGAATCCACAATGGCAATAGAGAAGATAAAGTCTGCATTTTTGTTTTGGTGGAATACATGGGCAAGGGACTGGGAAGACCTTTCTTTCAAAAGACCTCAGTGATGTGAGAAGGAGGGTTTGCACATGCAAGACTTATAGTCTGTTTTGATGTTATTCTTCAGTAGAGCGTACTGCAAGGAGGTTATAGACAGAGTGCTCTAAACCTGCCCTTCTGTACCTGAGTCCATGTCCCTTTAACACCAGTTCAGAATGGGTTATCATGAAAATCAAAATGAGTGCCACTCCTGGGAAACGAAACAGAGGATTGACAGGGACAGAAATTACCAATAAATTGGAGATAGGCATAAATGTGTGTTTTTCACATGATTTCCTCTTCTTCTGAATCTTGGTACTAACCTAATGATTCCAGGTACTGGAATATTTGGCCAACTCTGAACGAAAGTTAGTTTGACGAACATGAAACTTCTGGAGCATCTCCAGTGTTGGTTGGATCAGGTAAAAGATTTAAAACCCAGGACACTCTTGGGTTTTAAATTAAGACTGAAGAAATTTTTACATCTATAGTACAAACAGAACCTGAAACAGAAATTCTTACTAGAAAGACAATGCCTTTCTAAAACTTGGCTGTAACATGGTGGTCTTGTTCTTTCTGAAATCCAGCGCACAGTGCAAACATATTACCTGTTACTTCTTTCCTTAAATGTACTGGCATTTGCTTCTTTGAAGGAAAGAGGAAAACCACTTTTCCTTTAATTAAAGTGAAAAGTTAATCACTCAGCAACTTTACAATGGATGAATGTTGTGTAATTTACCTGAAAGTACTTGTGAAACCAAGCTTTTCCATTCTGCTGAAGCACAGCTGTTGTTTGAGGTATTCTTTACTGCGTTTTTCAGACGCAAGAACTGCATTGTTTATAGGAGGAGGTAATCTTACCAATCAGGTAAAAGTGACTCACTTTAGGAAGATAGGTACACCTGGTGGTACCTTGAACAAACTGCAATAACAACCATCTAATTAACTGTAAGAATTTGATGTTTGTACATATCCATGAAAATTGTACATTTTTCATTTGTAAAAGGGACATTGCCAAGACTGGTAGGTCTAAAATTAGCTCTCCAGCTGTGTTTTGCTTTGCAGGCACGTGCATGTCTGTTCTGTTCCTGGAAGCAGCTGGGTGTTGAAATCCACAAGAAACCTGCTCTGTGTGAATTGCAAAAAGAAGATGTGATTTTCCAAGATTCCCTCCCTTTGTTTGTTTTTCCTTACTTCTCCCATCTCTTTATGAGGGTGACCTTTTCTGGCTGGAAACCAGCTTAAGAGGTGAGCGCCTGAATGCTGAGGCCAAATTTTCACCCATTAGTCCAACATACCAGCAACAGAATGTAAACTGTACAGACTCTTCAAAGCATGCTTGACATTAATCTCCAGCTTGGATTCATACTTCTCGGCAAATTCATGCCAGAACCTTCCCGCTGAATGTTTGATACTGAGAAGGGAACATGGAACTGGAAGAAGGAGGCACTTGCATTTTGTGGTTACAGAGGAACTTTCCAGAAAGTCTACAGCTTTTCCTCAGAAATGAGACAAATAGATTACTTATACTCAGGTGAGCTGGTTTTTTAATCAATGTTTAGAGAATGGCAAACTAATTTTTTGCTTCTGAATTTTGACTCCATAGTGCTTGAGCTGCTATGCTTTTACTCATATTTAGAAATAAACAATTATCTTTTAATTGTGGAAATATGCTTTTGATACACCCTAAGCAGTATCCCAGCAGTGTCTGTGTCTCTTGGGTGAGCACAGCAGGTGAGACCTCTTTCATATATTCACATTAGTGAGGCTGAGTGCAGGTGGAGGGCTGTATCTGAGAGGGATAGAGAAGATCTGTCATCCCACTGTCACCTTGTGATGTATTTTCAATTCTTTGTATGTTCAGAAGGCACTTGGAAATGATCTTGAGCATCAAAGTGTTATATAACACCCTAAGGCTCTCAAGGAGCTAGTGTGAAGAGTTTTTCTTACTTCATTCCTTTTTACTGAAAATATCTGTGAAGTATCTAAAACATAGAAGGACAATATTTTTCTTTTAATTGTAGAAGTTATTCAGACTTTTTTCATGATAGAGGTGGGCCAGGCATGACTGTCACTGGACTTCGTAAAATTAAGCATGATCCAGATTTTGACTGCTAACAGAACTAGCGAAAAGGTAGACAACTCAAGATAGATTTCCATAGACCTATTTGCCCATTGTGTAGCCAAATAGGAGTCAAACTGCACCCCTGACAAAATCTTATGGTAACTGAATTACTGTGAAGCCAACTGCAAAGTTCAGTTACAATTTCTTGGAAGAGAATAAACATTACACACCCATAGACAAAGTACATGGGAGGGGTTTTTTTCTATACTGCTCCTGAGTTCACTAAAAGCTTATCATCTGTTTGCTTAGCTGCTGGTTCAATTTAGGATAATATTTAACTCTCATAAAACCTAAACACTGATGAAACTTTAACTTGAAAACTGACAATTCCTATTACTTCCAGGCAGAAATGGAGGAAGATGGTCATCATACATTGCTCTTCAAGAGCATTACCAATAAATATCTTTTATGAAAGGCTTGATAAAATATCTGCTATTAACATTGTCAAGATGGAGAAAGTGAAGTCAGGGAAATGGTAAATAGCCTGCCCATATCTACAGGGAGTGTCAGGCTGTGCTTCTGCAATACTGTAGGGTATCTAGTGCTAGATCAAAACCAAGGGAGTACTATGATAAAAATTGCAGAATTGGGGTTTGTGTTTGTTCCTGGTTTAAATTTATTGAAAATATCCTGAAGGAGGTAATTTTCTTTCGGACTTTGTGTAATCTCTGCTCTCGTCTCTGCTGTCACTTTGCTTATCATTCACTAAGAACCTTCCTCAGTCAGCTCAGTGACAGTCTCACCTGTCCATTCTTTCCTCCCTTTTTCTTCTATAGATTCAAATAAAGATCTGTGTTCCTGGATGCCCCACACATGAAGTCTCCTTTATATGTCAGCTCAAGTCTCTTTTTCACAAAAGTGCACATCCTGTGAGTATCCTACTTGGTTTTGCCTCGTACATCTAGGAATTTAAACAAGCTGGTGTTGTTACAGAGCTGAGGAAGTTCCAAGTTAGAGAGTATCTGACAAGTGGCAGGTTTCCCCTTGCCTTGTTTATTACAATCCATACTGGGCTTGCATGAAAATAGAAGACTTCATAGAAAAAGAGGTTTATGCAGCAGATTTGAATTGTCAGTGCCTGAAGTCATGTGATTAATCACATTATTTTTGTGCAGATACCAGTGGGATTCATGGCTACTCATAGCCTGAGCACAGTCTCAGAAGGAAGCGGAGAACAGTGGTGATGACTATAGGACTTCCCCTCTCTGCCAGAAGCTTCCTTGTCCCTTAGGACAGCAGGTAGGTGCCTTCAGGTGCCTGCAGGTGTAGGCAAACATCCCCTTTGCTTGGACATGTTTTGCCACTTACAGCACAGATGAATGGTCTGAGGATGACAGCAGAGGCAGAGGTGTCCCCTGAAGGGCTGAAAGCTGTGGGCAAAGGCAAGCTGAGACTAGGCAAGAAACAAGCTCTTGGATATAGTCAGTGCTTTCTCTGTCTCCTTTCTAGGATTTTTATCTTTGCTTTGATATGCTGTCAAGATCCAGTTAATTTCTCAAAAAACATTTGGGCTAGGAGACATCCCACACTAGCCCTTCTTGGGGACAGAAATTTCTTTACAGCGCTCAGCCTCATTAGCTCTGATCTATAGCCATGTCCTAGGATGAGAACCGCATTTCAGCCAGAAATCTATGGATGTAGTTTCAGAAAAAAAAATGCAGTTGCAGCAGCAAAGCAGAAGAGTAGTTACAGTAGTTTCAAGCTCAGAAGCTTTCCCTTGTACTTCTAGTACTCATCAGTTGAACTTTGGCTAATGCCTTCGTTAGTGAGCTGCAGCTCAGATATCCCCAGATATTGATAGGGATGCTGGGAATCTCTGCTGACCTGTTATAGTCTATTGCTCTTGTTCAGGACCTCAGTTTGTCCAAACACATTGTGCAGTAGTGGGGCCAGGCCATGTAGGCTTGGATGCCCTATTTTGGACTTGGAGGTACTTCTGCAGACTTGGTGTGCCACAGATGTCATATGGAAGAGTCAGACCACTAGGCAGCAGGGTTTGACATTGCCTGTAACCAGCTCTTCTCCACTCTGTCCTGAGCTAATGGCAAAGGAAAAGCTACTCATCTGGAAAACACCCTCTCCCAGGAACATGCATGTCACAACTACCATTACTCTTCTAGACCTGGCAAGGGGAGAGGGGCCACTGACTTGGCAAAGAGAAGTCTTTTTTCTGCCTGAAAGAGAAAACAATAACCCATTTTGGATATTTTTGCTGAAGGAGGGTCTCATTTAATTTTGAGGTGGACTACAGCAGAGAGAAGGTGGGCATGTGAACTTGCTCCATCCAGGTTTGGGGATCATATATGGCCACCACAGAATGAAAACAGGAGGTATTTACAGAGCTCACCTTCAATGACATGGCAACACTGAGGTAGAACAGGAGGAGAGACAGGAGACAAGCATGTCTGGTAAGAGATCAGCACTCCTTCACTAGGACCTGCTTCCTCTCAACAATTACGGCAACAAGTCCTGCCCTTTACACATCTTCACATCTTCCTGAGTTTTGAAGTGGCATGTGTGATTGTTGTCTTGCATTTTAATAATGCAGCCTTTTCAGTGGCAACTGTATTTTACATTGGATTCAGTAGATAAATAGCCATTATAATTTCTAGAATCTTCAAGTGCTTCAGGCTGCCATGGCTCCTGGACTTCCAGAAGGTCTCATTCCTAACCACAAGAGAGGCAAAGCCAAAGAAAATAAGATATCAGAGCAAGAGATGCAAAGAAGATGTTTTATCACTTTTAAGACAATATAAGTACAATTTCACAGTTCAGCAAGGAGGAATCAAGGCTTTTGCATAAAATTATCTCCTAGGGATGTCCCCTGTGTTCTGGTCTTCTCAGTCCTCATAGGCAAACAAAGTGAAGCTGTCACAAGGGTGGCTGTAGCTCAGCTTGGGCGCCTGCTCTAGCCCAACACTATCTGCTCCCTTGGGCCTTGCAAGCAGACTGCAGGGCACGACAAGGTCTTCAACAGGGAAATAGGGGCTGAGTGTCCACCTGAGGTTGTGGACCTGTGGTTTCCACCATTCAGGTACCCAAGCCACTTGTATGCTCCATGGAAAAGTGGCAGCCGCTTGGATGGTGAGCAAAGCAGATGTTTGGCATTGATGGTGAATAGTTCTGAGGGAGAGCATCAGCATATGCTGCTCACCAAAGTACAGCAGTAGCAGAGTAATTCTGCAGGTAGTACAGGGACAGCTCCAGAGGGTCCTGGCCAACTCAGACAATGTCTATCAGGCCTGCACATCCCACACCATGCTGGCTCAAATGTCTGAGGTTACCCTCTGAAAGGTCCCAGAGATCCAATGCTTCCTGTTGATTATGTACCACTCCTCACTGAGGGAAGAGAAGGCAGAGAAATGTTTTCCATCCATTGTGATGAGACACTAGGGGAACCCCATGGAAAGAAAGCCTGCTCTGACCTCCTGAATCCCACTGGGGATGGACTGCATATGCCAAACACCTCCTGAGCCATCCCATGTGAGGCTGACTTCCTAATCCTAAACTCATTACTTGCAACTCAGGGATGGAAATGTGCGACTGCCAGCTCCCATATGACTGGTTCAGCCCTCTTGGGGCTCTCTGATCTTCTTGAGGTGTATTGCATCCTCCATCCCAAGAAAGGAATGAGCTCACCATGGATTGGGCTGAGTGTGTGTCTCTCTCTCCCCTGGCAGTCCTCTCAGATTACAGCATGACCCTCAGCTATGAGTCACTACTTTTCTCACAAAACCAGATGCTGTGCTGAGCATGCGGTTGCTCATCTGTACCAGTGCTGAGAATTTACTACAGTAAATTGAGTTTGGCCTGCAGTGATTCCTTCCCTGTATGTGACTTGTCTGACTTTTGCTGGTCCTCCGACATAGAACATCTTTATGCATCTGCTTCCCTGACCATGGACTGGCAGCACTGCTTGAGAGAAGACAGAAAAAAATCCCATGGGTCTCTTGCAGTGCCAAGGAACAAGTGACATCCATGCGGTAGCCATGCAGTGGGGCTTTCCATGGACTCATTTCTGGAGACAATGCCGGGCCTCTCATTCCTGTCTCCATGGCTATGATGAACACATATTGGGCAGTGATGTTGTTGGTGTAAGTACTTGCTCCATGCATTAGTGGGGTTAAAGGGGGTCAGCATAACCAATGATCATTGTCCTCGATCATCCCAGCAGAACCTGGTGGGGAGCATTCAGTCTTGGAGCAAAGGCAGCTAGGCTCTTGAGCAGGTTGCCTACTTCTTACCCTCCACCAGACACGAGCGTGGACTCCAAGCCTGCTGGTTCCCAGTTGGAAGCCAGAGAATCTAATTTTGACAGCAGCGCCACTACTGCCCTTGGTACCAGTTTTGCTATATCAATCCAGATGCCTGCTCCAGGGCTGGAGGGGTGGGTAGCAGTGCCTGGCTAGGGCTATAACAGACGTATTTAGGGTCTCAGGGGCGTCATGCAGCCACAGAGCTGGGGCCTGGCTCCTGCCTCCACTGACAGCCAGGATGCACATCTAGAGAAATGAATCAGTACCACTGTGACGCACAGTCACAAGAGTGCTAACTCCTTGGAAGGCTGTGAGATGTCCTTTACAGGGAGAGGCAACTTCAAAGTGCTGCTTCTGCTCTCTGCTTGTTTCTGTACCTATGTACTTCCAGTGCTTTCAAAGGAGGCAGAACTAGCCCAAAATTCTGTGTTTTGCTTTGGTTTGTTTGCTTCCTCTCTTCCAGAGCTGCGTTCCTCCTATGTTGTCTGGTTCAGCATTTTGCCGGCTTGGCTAAGTATCTTGTAAGGAAATCATTTATAATAAAGCTAGTATGCTGGGGTTTATCATTTATAAGTGTGGGTCAGGGTTTAGTTCACTGTGTTAAACTCTCCATGCTGCATGTGATTTTTCAAGCTTTGTCAGGAACAAAAAGTTCTGGGGATGTGCAAAGCATGACTGCATGGTTTCCATGGAGACTCTGCTAGTTAGGCTGTGGAAATCCTGAAAAGGCCAGAGGATGACTGACAATACAAGGTCTTAGCGGCTGATCTGAAGAGCCAGACTGAATTAATGAGATTTTTCACAGAGAGTTATTAGCAAGGCTAGCATGGCATGGCACTTAGGCCTCTTTCGTTTTCTCAGCTACAGTCTTGGAAAACAGAAATAGAAATATTTAATTGCTGTTTTTTAAGCCCTTTTAAGTTTATTTCAACTGTAACATTTTAAGCATGTAAGGAAAAGCAGGTTTGTTTGCTTTTTTACCATTCGGTTACTGTTATTACTGTGGTTTTTGGTGGCAGTTGCCCTTTATCAGTACAGAGATGGGAAATTCAATAATACTTATTACATTGAGCAGTTAATTCCCACATACTGTGAACACATTACTGTTCAAAGTAGGTTATCTTGAGTTCCATTTAGAGCCAAGCACAAGATACCATGGCTTTATATCTCCTAGGGCAATATTAATTATTTATTACTGACTGCTAATACAAACTGTTAACTCTGGCTAGTAATAGTTTGTTCATTTATCCACCACTTACTGCTTCCTCCCTGTGTTTCTGCCCACCCCCTTCCAACAGTCTGCTCAAGCTATGAATTCAGGTATATTTTTGGACCTGATTAAAACAACCTCAAAACTGTTATCAGTCTGAGATGCTGAATTTTGACCAGGACGCAGCTTTTCTAAAAGTTTTGCAATGTCTGAACTGCACTCTACCATTAACAGGTGGATGTCATAGTTAGATGGAGATGTATTTGCCCATGAATTAAATGGGTAAATCTTCCTGTTTCTGATAGGAGTAATTGTTTCCTGCTTCATTTTCAACCAACAAAACAAACAAAGTGTTTGGATACTCTCCTTCTTTCCCCAGAAAATGCTCTATCTGCTGAAAACAGCACAGCCAGTACAGTGAAGAGGCATGTTGAGGACTGCTATTTCTTGTTGGTTTGCACAAGTGCACATGTCCATATGTTTCTGGGAGATGTAAAACCATAATGTTGCTGCTGAGTAATCCACAACAAAAGCACATGCAGGCTGCATTCCTTGGATTCCTGTACAGTAGACTAATCCACTTAATCTCGCTGTTCCCTTCTCTGGCTAGAATTTCACAGTCCCTTTTGATTTACTGGTTTGTAAATCTCTGATTAAGTGCTTGGGGGATGGGGAGTGGGGGCAGGATATAATCACTGAAGCCCCCTCTTTCCTCCCAAATGGTTTTATGGGAAGGAAACATGGAAGTTGAAGTGAGGGTTAGCTGGTCTTATATGGTCAAAATTTTGTCATAAGCTTATGGGTTTTTTTAAAATGTTTGTCAGTACTGTTCTCTGTTCTCAGCTGTTCAGTGCATGGGCAATGTCTTTTTGCCACATGGCAACATTTTCACTCCCAAGCTTCACAACTGTCTTCGGATTTTTTTTCCTTTTCTATTTGTGTTTTCAAGCAAAAATGCTAATCGATATGTCTGTTAGTGCACCAAAAGTTATTGACAAGCACAGAACACAGGAGCTAGATGTCGATTGTGAGTCAAATTGCCAAAAACCTGCTGTTTTGGTGAAGGCATGCGTACATCATGCGTATGAATGCAGATAAATTCCCAGCTAAGCAGGCAGATAAATGAGACATCTTGGCCTCGGAAGGTGCTCAGCTGATACAAACATCAATTTAGGACCTGCCCTTGAAATATAAAAGTATAAGTAAATAATAGAGGTGGCTCACCTGACTTAATGAGTCATAAAGGATGGGAAGTAAAACACTGAATTCCCGAAATAAACCCTTCATTTGAAATAATAAATTAACACAACCGTTGCATCCTCAGCCACCGCGAGTGCCCTGCTTTTTGTGAATGATGCGACGGTGCACGGCTGTGACCTCGGCAGGCTCACACAGACACGCAGGGTCCTGCGTACAGCACGCAGCTGCTCCGCTGTGCGCAGCTCTGACTCAAAGCCAGTCCTCCCCCTGCGTGGTGCGTGCTGCTGGGATGACTCCAAGCTGAGGCATGAGGACACTTTCCAGCTCATCAGAAAATTCCTCCGCAGACCTACGCTGTCGTTAACAGCCTCGAAGGGGGAAGAACTTTAGGTCATTCCCTTCCTCCCCCTCCTGCAGTCACGCATCCCACGGAACAGCTTACAGGTGTCCTCAAACAGCGCTGCTGGTGGGAAGGATCTGTCACTGAAGTCAGATGTGACTATGCAGCAAGAAATTAATCAGAATGGTTCTGAGGAAGTGAGCAGGCAAATAAACAAACATATGGGCTACCTGACAATGCAGTGTTTGGAGTAGCTTTTCTCAGGCAGAAAGAATAAAATCTCCCACGCTCTGTCCAGAGACATTTACAGTTAGATCCAAATTGGGTTGAGGCAACAGATTTTAAGTCTGATTTGAATTGCCTAAACTTGGGTCCAAATATGCCAATTCCCGTGAAGTAACCTCTGCCCAAAGTGATGAGAACTGCAGAAGAACAGATTCTCTCACAGCACTTCTGCCATCTGGGCTTGTGCCAGGTCCCAGGAGGTGGAGACACAGCCTTGCTCCCAGGATGGACCATGCTAGTGGGATTTCAGCTGCATCTGAATCGGAAGTTGAAAACACATTTCTCTAAGTTTTGGATGTAAACCAGAGCTAAAGCCACTGGGGCAGAGTCAGGCACTTGGGTATCAAGCTGATTTCATTGGAAAGCTTGGAATTTTTTTCCCTCCAATATTTTGGCTTTAGCATGCCTGAAATGCTCAGAGGAAGCATTGGGAGTGCTGTGAACCTCACCATCCCATACTCTTAATCTCCTACAGCCAACACAACCGCAGTCATCCTTTTGAAAGGGCTCCCTGGAATGATTGCTGCAGCTGAAAGAGAAAGTCAGATAAGAGATGGGCATTCAGTGGAAAGAAATAGGGTCTCACCAGGGTATTCCCACAGTGAACTGATAAGAAGGGTGATAACTAAATGCCACCTGAACTTTGGGTTCAAGATGTAGAGTAGATAAGTGAACCACAGTGACTCAAGAGCAATAAATCTCCTGTTCCAGACAAAATTAAACCAAGGCTGTCACAAGAGGCCAGAGGAAATTTGGAAACCCCTTTAGGGTGAATGTCTGCCGAAGTAGAAAGATATACATTATGCTATGACCTGTCAGCCTTCGTGAGCCCATGCTGCTGGGGTGCAAGACAGGCCTTTTATTTTTTTGTCCCTCAGTGCAGACAATGCTGCTAAGAAGGGGTAATATAGGAGCTCACATAAAAGTTTTTTTATATCCAGAGATGTGGCTACTTTTAAAAAAGTTTAGGTACAAGCGGGCAAGAGACAAAAGACTCACCAGCTAGTTAAGACTTAGTGTGATGCCAGCTGATTTAATCAGATGCCCCCCCCCTCTCAGGTGTGCCCACACTGAGAAATGAGTGCTTGCTTTCTCAAGGCTAGAGCTGACCCGTGCTGGCAAACTATCATGCTGTTCCTGTGAGTGTTTTACAGCATCCCAGCTTGCTGTCCATCTGGTGGTCTCTCTTATTAGGATTAGACAAGTCTTTGAGCCCTTTTCATATCAAGGCAGCTGAATGCTTTGATGCCACTCTTTCATGATATGCCATGCTTGGTGACGCTTGGGGCTTGGCTGGTCCCTGCAGTGTGACCTGCTGGATCTTGAGGAGACTGTGAGTGGGTGTCTGTAGACTGCAACCAGCTTCTCACCACCTCCCTTAACTTCTCTGTCTGCCCAGCTGCACCCACCCCTGCACGGCTGGGAGGCGGCTCAGGGCAGAAAGGTTATCTTTGTCGCTATCAGGGCTAGAGGCTTTGTTTATTTTTAGATTACTCTGTGAAATCTGGACAGAGAGATGAAAAGAGCCAGCCTAAAGGTGTCTGTGCATGCCAGATTGTCTTGCTTATCCTCTAACTCTGAAAACAGGGCAGAGAAAATGTGAAGGGATGGGCCTGATCTAGCTAGATTAATTAAAAATTACTGCCCCAACGTTTTGAGTGACAGATGTAATATGGGGGTGGGCTGTGATTCATTTTGGTGTAAAGGCAGCAAAGCTCTGGCTAATCCCCTCCTTGAGCCACGTCCACAGATCTTGTGCTGAAGAGGATGAGACCAATCAGCGCAGCCTGTTGTTCTGGCATATCCTTATAGAGCAACGATTTCCATACGGGAAGTGTTAAAAAGAACCTTTGCGGAAGTTCAGATTATTTTGAAGTGCCCTTTGGTGTTGGCAGTGGGGAGCTGCAAAATGCAGGTGGGCCTGAGCACTAGTTTATCTAATGGAGAGAGAAAACCTTTTCCATCACCCTGCATTACACATTACAGGGAATATTTTAAAAGTGTATGGTTCGTTGTAATTCAAAGGCCAAACTTAAAAGTGATCTGGAAAGATTGTTGCTGTCTGCCAGGCTCTGGCATTTCAGAGCTCATTGGGGATGAGGAGGAGCTTGTTAGCTCTGAGCCCTTTCGGTCCTGCCCTGAAGCATAAAAAAGTGTGTGCAGGGAGGCGAGAAAAGCCACCCTCGCTGCCATCCCCTCAGGTATGGTGACAGCAGCTCTGTCAGTGGATTTACTGACTGCTAACAAAGTGGAGGGAGAAGTGACTTTCAGTGACATCCATATGAAAATGTATGTGCGAAAACCCCTGGCTATTTTTGGAGAATTCTGCCCTGCCTCCTCCCTCCACCCCTAGATTTAAGCATCATCCTGAGTGAGACTTTTTTTATGACTATATATGGTGGTTGTTGTTGTTTTGCAGCAGTGAAGTTAATAAAGATGGATATCAGCAACAAACTGTCAAGTCCAGAGCTGGAGAGATTTTTCACTGAGTGAAATAAACCAGGGAAAATAAATAATCCAAGAAGTGGTAGAGCTTGTAAATATTGACATGTACAAGCAAGGAAAGAGAAGCTGGGCAAAATAAAAAATGGGTTGGGGACTGCTATTTTTCAGGTTATTGCTTGAAAAAACCCCTACATTTACCTGGCATCCTGTCTGGAGGAGAGGTAATATTTTTCAGTTAGAATAGAAGGTTTTAAGTGTTTGAAGGTGCATGCTGTTGTTTCTCCAAACCAATATCTCTATTTGAGGGTCAGTCTTCCTTCCCAGCCTTTGGTGCCACAGTCAGCAATAGTCCTTTGTCCCATGACATCTACAGGAATACCCATGGCAGAGAAGATTAAGGAAGGAGGAAAGAAATGCAAGGTGAGAAGAAGAGATCAGAGGGAGACCACTCTTTTATCAAGTTTTATCTTTTATCAAGTTTTATCAGGTTTCCCCACCAGAAATGGGATCTTTTTAAGATCTCCACAGGAAGACCTTTTCTCCTCACCTGAGGTTCAGGCCTATTGCCCAGACACTTTGTCAGTGCCTTACTCAATCTCAGCTCATACAGACGGAGGTACAGAGCTGCACAGGTCCTACTAGCTATTCTTCCCTCTCCCATACAGGTGACAGTTTTGGTTCCCTGGGGTCTGCTACTGTGGCACACATTTGCCACACACTAGCTAGCTAGCTAAAAACATCTTTAAAACACTTCCTACTTTATTTTGTTTCCTCTTCCTTCTTAAAATCTCTAAGAAGTATTTTAGGTTTAGCATCTCTAGTTCACCCATCCACTGGTTGATTGGTTGTTTAACTGGTTGATTGCCCAAGTCCTCCTTTATTCAAGCCAATCTGTCATCTTTTTTTGACTGCAGAAGAGTTGCATTGCGGCCCTGCCTGTACACACTCCAGAAAGGCTCCAGACTTTTGATTGTTGTGACCATATGAAGAACAAGCCAGTAATACAACCTTAAAGATGAGCTTTTTTGCAGTCTTTTTGAGATGGGAAATCTTTTTGTTCCATTTTATTGTAACATATGAGGGTGCCAGTGAGCCTAAATGGCAGTGGTGCTGTAGCAAGTAGTGTTTCAGCCTGTCATTGTACCTTAGTGTTCAAGTTGCTATAATTATGGTAGGTGGAAAGGAGGTTATTGAGGATGGTGTTTTTACAAGGTAGGCATAAAGTTCTAAATAAAAAAGTGTTTCCAGATACTCAGTGAAATGAATGAAAGTGGTCTTTAATTATTTCAAACCCAGAGAGTTGAATGAGGTGTACATCAGTTGTCTAAGAATGTCCTGGGGACTTAGCCAAGACAGTACTTTTTTTTTCCTATCATTGCTGATTTAATATCTACACTAGTGCACATGCAAGAGGATGACATGAAACTTGTGCTTTTCAGTTCAAGTCCCTGTAAATGACACCCCCTTGGCGATTGTTAGAAATGGAATGAGGTTGTTGTAGCACAGGGACTCCAATGTATTGCCAGGAAGGCAAAGGTGGGTTGACCCTGTCTGTGTTAAGTCAGGGAAACTATAGGGTTGAGCTGAGCAGCTAGTGGAAATAAAAAGAAAAACTAATTCCAAGAAGGCCCCAGTGAGCATGTTTTTATCCAAAAAGCAATCAGAGAGAGGAATATGACCTACCAGATGGAATTGCTGAGGCAGAGGTGAAAGTTAGAAACAACAATAACGAAATCCGATCAAGTATAATTTTGACAGAATGAAGACATTAGACAGAAAAGGCCCCAGGAGGCAAGTTGGCTCAACCTGAGCCCAATATTTCATCCATGTTCAGAAGACCCCTGGAGAATGCCATGTCACAGCACCATAAGATGTTGAGGCTAAACCAGACTGAAAGATGCAGTGCCTGCAGCTGTGTGGTGGGACAGAGGCTTGCTAGCAGCTGCCTTCCTACCCTAGTGGGAAGAGCTGTGCCTCTCTTCCTTATCAAGAGGCTGGAAGTACTGGGATCTGAGCCATGCTCCAGTTTTCCCTGTTAAGTGTTCCCTAGAATTGCCCATATGTATTGGTTTTCCTGTGGCCCGGTTTTGGTAGCAGCGGATGGGCTGAGGGGGAGGCTTCTTCGAGAAGCGGCTGGAAGTTTTCTCCATGTCCAGCGGAGCTGATGCCAAACGGCTCCAGGCTGGGCCCACTGCTGACCAAGGCCAGGCCAATCAGTAGTTAAAGGAACACCTCTGTGATAACACATTTAAGAAGGAAGGGGAAAAAAAAATAATAATTTAGATGAAGATGGTCACCAGAGAGAAACAGGATGAGAACATGTGAACAATGCAGACACCAAGGTCAGTGCAGAAGGAGGGGGAGGAGGTGCTCCTAGCACCAGAGCTGAGATCCACCTGCAGCCCATGATGAAGACCATGGTGGAGCAGCTGTGCCCCTGCAGCCCACAGAGGACCACAGGAGTGCAGAGATCCACCTGCAGCCCGTGGAGGAGCCCACACCAGAGCAGGTGGATGCTGGAATGAGGCTGTGACCCCATGGGAGGCCCATATTGGAGCAAGGTCCTGGCAGGGAGCTGTAGCCCATGGGGAGAGGAGCCCACACTGGAGCAGGATTCTCCTGCTAGGACTTGTGGCCTGTGGGGGACCCATGCTGTACCCAAAGGACTATACCCTGTGGAAATGTGACCCATGTGGCAGCAGTGTCTGAAGAACTGTTGCCCACGGGTGGAATCTCACCAGAGCAGTTCAAGAAGGACTGTCTCCTGTGAGAGAGACTCACACCGGAGCAGTTCGTGAAGATGTGTCTCTGATGGGAAGGACCCCACAAGATGCAGAGGAAGGACTTCTCCCTAAGCAGCAGCAGGGAACAACAACTGAATGTGACCCCCATGTACTGTCCCCCTGCACCGCTGGGGGAGAGAAGGTTGAACATGAAGGAGGAGGGGAAGGGGGGAAAGTTGTCTCCTGTATTTCTCACTCTTAAGCTCTGATCTTGTTAGTAATAAATTTAACTAACATCCCCATGTGCAGTCTGTTTTGCCAGTGACAGTGATTAGCGAGGAATCTTTTATGGTCCTTATCTCAACTCATGAAGCCCTTTGTTATATTTTCTCTCCTCTGCTGTTTGCAGGGGTGGGTGAGAGAGTGGCTGTAGTGGGCCCCTGGCATCGAGCCTGGGTTAAACCACTACACCATATTAGCTATTCCATGTAGAGACACCAGACACAGAATTAACTCTCAACCTTCCTTTTGCTGTAGAAAGGATTTTGTGTGCTTGGTAAAATTTGGCCACACTTCAAAACTCTCAGGTCTTCCCAACAGATATAAGAGAGCTTTAATGTGAAAAAGAATCAGACCCCCTGTGCCTATAAATTTTGTTCTGTCACTCAGAGCCATTAACGGTCAATAAATTCACTAGGAAATCCAGAAAAACAAACTGGAGCTGCTGTGAAGAAAGTGTACTGGAAATAGAGCAGCACATTTACAAAACTTGCAAAATGTTTAATTTGCTGTTTTGCACTACATGGCTGGCTATAGTTGCCCAGGATGGCTGCTGGCAGGTCTGTGGGAGCACAGAGGGGGAGTGAGGAAGTGTTGACTGTGCTGGTGGTGGCAGGAAGTGGAAGGGTGAAGCCACAGCAATGTGCAGAGCTCTGTCAACTCTGTAATAACGGGGTTGTCTGCTTGGGCTTGGCTAGATATCAAGTCAAGGTTTTATGATGTGAGTTCATCTGCTGGCTTTTCCCTTTACGTGATGTAATGCTCTCTGTGTATGCGATATTTATTACACCCAGCTCTGTAACGGGTACGTGTAGTCATAGCCAGCCTCAGAAAGTTTGGAAACAGCTCTTCAATCTTATGTGTATCCTTTTGGCTGACCTATGACATGATCGGTCGGCACTGTGGCTCCCTCCTCCCCTCCCTCCGTCCTTGCCCCCTCCCTCCTCCTCCCTTTCCCAACGGTTTGTCAAACTGTCTTGCCTTTATCTCCTCTCACACGCTTCTCAAAAAGTCACAGGATGATTTATGCCCTGATAACTTCTGCTTTTAAATGCCAGGCTAAGAAAAGCAGCCTTTGCAAAAACAACTTTTGTGGAGGTGTGGGGAAACCCGCCCATCATCACACTGAGCAGGCGAAAGCACCACCTCAACAGAGATGCCAGGAGAGAAGGGCCAAGGACTACCTCGCTCCCCATCCTCATCTGGCATCCAAAGGGATTTTGTAGAGGAAGGACAGGTGGGAGGAAAGCCTCCTTGAGTCTGGGCTGGTGAGTCCCAGCTGGTGAAGGAGCACAGGGTGTGCATTGCCCATTTCCCTTGTATATCTGTCTCAATACCCCCTGTTCAGCATCTTGCAGAACTGAGAACTGATATTCACCTTGGTGACAGGGGAGGAGATCAGGGCTGTATGTTTGGGCTGTTGCTGATAAGGTCTGTGCTTTGCTAAAGGAGGAAAATATTTTGATACTATTTCAACATTTTATCTACACATGTCCTCAGTGCCAGGGCTACAAGAAGGCAAGGGATGAGGCCAGCAGCTAGAGGTGTGATCCTGCTGCACTGGCCAAAGCATCTGGCATGCCGGAGCTGCAAACACACATGGCTCCCTGCCCTCTGTTAATTTCTGGCTATGAGGTTTACCCCAGACCTTCCCAAAGGCACTGCAGCTGCACCAGGGAGGCAGGCAGCAACTTGCTCGTATGCAGCAGAGCCAGCAGTGCAGTGGGAGTGCACCTCCACTGTGCTGAGGGCATCTGTGCTGGTGTTACGAACCAGCCTGGCTAAATGCTGCTGGAACTTCAGTCTAATGGCGATCCACCTTGGAAGTTCAGATGTGGGCACAGCTGTGGGCACAGACTGTGTTTTTTATTTTATGCACCATGGAGTTAAACCTTTAAAACATTTCCTACTTCAAAGTGCTCCCTGCTGTAATTACAAGACCAGAAATGTGAGGTGGGCACTGGCAAACACAGAAAGCTTAGGAATATCTTTCAAGATCTAACATATTTTAATTGTTCTTACAAGGTGATTTTATAATTTTATTTTTATTTTGCAACGAGGAGAGAAAAGATTTTCCTCTGACTGCTTGACTAACATACGTCTGAAACGATTATGACTTACTGAGCAAAAATGAGGAAGCCATGCTGCAACTAAGACCAGCCCACCATGTTTCCTGAGGGAGCAAAGTCATGAACAAATAAAAATCAGGGATCGAAGGGAAATCTGGATCCTTACATTAACTGAAACCTTTGCAAGTAATACAATGAACACAGAGCAGGGAACAATTTTGATTTGAGTAAAGATTTTTTGCAATTACTTTTTGTGTGGTGCATTTGATTTCTCAGAACATTTTTTTTTTTTACTCCTGAAGAACACAGTTGTACTTGTCTAAACTCCTAAACGTACTAGTTAGACCTGAGCAAAATGTTCATAGCAGAATATGACATTAGCTGAACACTGCTTGGCTTCAGATTTCTTAGCAGAATATGACATTAGCTGAACACTGCTTGGCTTCAGATTTCTTTACAATCTCTAAGCTCAGCCCTGGTTCACTGAGAAGTTTGCAAAAGACTATGAACTTCTAGAGGGAACATGGACTGATTTATGGGTCTGCGTGAAAATCCATGTGAAACTTGCCTTTTCACATGACCACGAAGGAAAAATATCTCCTTTCCCCCCCAGCCCCTTCCTTTGGTAGTAGATAAACACCGATGTGTTTTATCTCCTATTTCTGCATTGAGTCTGCCCAGCACAAGAAACATCTTGCTTGTTTCCTTATAAATCACCAGTGGTGCTAACAACAAAATGTTCACAGCTCTGGGGTTAGTACTTGTTAGTTTGTTGCCGCTACCATGAGCCAGGCAGGATGAAAATGATGCTGATTTTGATTTATTTAAACTTGACATGAACATTGTTGTGCATATTATAGTCTGGATTTTAACAGCTGAAGACAGACTGGGGCTACAGAAAGGCCCCTCAACATCTTGTGACACATGCCAGGTTTTAGGAGAGCATGTTGCTGTTGCATCTGCTCGCATGCTTGAGGAAGTGCCATGGGATGAAATGGCCAGCCATACAGGGCCACTGGGATGCTCATCACAGAGCAGACCCACAGACCACTGCAACCTCAACCATGGCACATCCAGTGTGTGGAGCACCTGAGAAGGGTCTAAGGGGGGAAAAACCACTGGTGGTGTGCTCTTCAGGCTACTTTTGCAGTTAGTGTCTGACGCAGCAGCAGGTCTCTCTATGCTCTCATCACAGGAATACTTCAAACTTTTGCTAGGAATAAAGGATTCCCCAGCCTTTCTTGTCTCCTACACACATGGAAATGGTTAGATATTGACCTCACATCTGGATGTCTTATTTCTCCATTTCCAATCTGTGTGAAAGACTCTTTCAGTCATCTGCAGGCACCAAGACTTACCCTGGGCTCAGGACAATCCATCCTCTTTCATGCAAAAGGCAGCTCTTCCCTTCTCTGTATGCACAAGCTGGTCCCTACAGCAATCTTTACAAATGCAGTCACTTCTCAGGTCAGAGAAGTGGCTGTGTAGTGGCCATTCTCTAGGGATTTGACAGCAATCTGCAGTGCCAGCCACAAGGGCTCATTTTTAGAATGGCATAGATGGCCCGTAGAAAGTTCCCGTCTGGCCCACGTTGCCAGAGAGGAAAGGGCAACATGCTGCAAAGGAAGGGACAACAGACTACAATGGCTTCAAGACCTCTTGGAAGGTATTTGACATTGGAAATTCATTGTAAAATAGCCTGCTTACAAGAAAAGACCAAGTCTATCCTCAATATATACCTGAATTCACCTTATCATAGAGATTGAATCTCACTTATTGTAGGGAAAACACTAGATAAAAAGAAATTGTAGATTTTTTTTATCACCACATGCCTCATTCAAAAACTAAGTTGAAAATTACTTTTCTAACTTGGAAATGCCTTTCCGTTTCATATTCCAAATTAATTAACAGTAAAACAAATGTGTCCATTTGTTAAGACTTTAGGGGAAACACTTGGAAATCTCCCAAGCCTTTCGATTCAGCAGATCTGACATCTCTCTCCCTTTTTCTCATCCTCAGATTTTTCATTGTTGATTTGTTTTTTTCCATTTCTTTATGAGGTGGGATAAATATTAAATATGACAGCAATTCCAATGAGACCAACAAAATGATTGTCACTCAGCTCTGCTCAATAGCTACTCCTCCAGCTCATATATCAGCCAGAAGGATCACTGCAGAGTTGCCTGGCTCATTTCCCTCTGCGGTTTGTCCGTGCAGATGATGTGGGTTAACCTGGGAGTCGAAAAACTGGAGCTGATCCTAGGCCCCTCCTCCACTTCTGAAGAGCACAGATGTGTGGAGCTTATAGGCCAGCTCACAGGTCATTTCCCTTATTGTGGATCTTTTGTTAGGCTGGTCTTACTCTTGACATATAGTATTTCTCCTGCTTCAGAGTTATATTACTCCACTGTTTATCACTTTATGGTTTTATTTTATATTATCCCTGGCCCATGATGACTTATCAGGCTGTGAACACATATAATGAAACTTGAGCTGCATTTTTTCTGGCACAGCTACAAACAGAACTCAGTTCACGAAATTTCCTGATCCTGTGTGCTTCAAAAAGGTGCAAGTCAATAATTTAAACAAACATCTCACTTGCTCTTGTGCTGGGTGCCACAGCAATGCAGCAATGAAGAGTCTCCAGGAACAGAATATTATAAATCCTTTTTTAATTAACAACTAATTGTTCAAATAGATTCAAGCAGGATTTGTAATATAGTATAAGGTTAAATAATAACTTGGTGATAGCTGATGAAAATATAACCTAAAGTTGCCTTAGATGTTTACAAAACTACAAATGACACTTTCATGGAAATTTGTGTATGCAAATTGCAGTAAAATGAACTGGATCAATATCAACACATGTGCATTAGGAAATTTGTCACATTGAGTGAAAGAACCCTGCTTTAAGGACAACGCTGAAAGTCCAATTGCTTTGAGGGCAAATCTGGCTTCAGAAATAACAGCTTGTAAGATTGCAGGAAAAAAAAGAGCAATTTCAAGCAAGAGTCAGCTGTTGTTTTATTTGTGTCTACCCAAAACATAGGAGCGTTTTATGTCAGAGGAGATTTTCCAAGGGGAAACTGATGAAAAACTCTAATGGATGATAAATGCTGGGGGTCAGGAGGTTTTCAAACTTCTTTTACAGTGTGCACTGTCTCTGAATGACTCAGAGTCCTTTCCCCTTTTTGTTCCAGGGAACATGCATCTCCTTCCTACCTATCTCACAAATGAAGTGCAGTGGTAGAGCATTCAAAGTGAGACACAGAGGGTTTAAATTGGAGTTTCAACTCTTACTTTGGAGTCCTGATGAAGACCTGGAGATGATCTGGCTGCATGCTTGTTTGGACTTGGAGTCTAAAGGCCTGGCAAGGATGTGGACTGAGCATACCATAGATGCTGCCAGTCTGAGAGGCTCACTGGTTTAGAATCTGTCATCTTTAACACACATCTCCCCTCTGGCTGTGACAGCTGTGAGAACACAAGAAGATATTTTGAGAACCATGTTTCCAGCCACTCACATGGGAGTTCGGATGTGGGAGTAGGGTGGGACCTTCTCACTTGTACAATCCTTCAGGCCCTCTACATTGTCCAGAGAGGTCCCTGAAGGAGGCTTCTGTCAGGCTGTAAGCTGCAGTTTCGGAATACCTGTCCTACAGCATCGTAGTGGGTTAGGGAACCAGTTTTGTCTTGGGGGAAGGGGGGAAGGTTGTTTTCTTTAAACTTGTTGTTTTTTACCTTGAGAAGGGAAACAGCCAACTTGGATGGTGAAATCCCTCCCCAGGTGGTTGCGGGGAGTGACTGCGGGACCGTGTCTCACCGGGGGGGGTCCCCCTTCCCCAGCAACTGTGCCGGGGCAGGGGTTCTCCCCAGCTGCGCCCCACCAGGCCCATCCCATACTGGGGCCGGAGTTCTGCCCAGGCTCTGTGGGCCCCTCAGGCCGTGCCTGGCCGCGACGCCCACCCAGTGAGGCTGTGCGGGGCTCCCCCAAGACCAAGTGAGGCTTCTCCCTGGAGCCATGTTTCCAGGTGCCTGCGAGGCTGGCCCAAGCCAGGGCCATGCCTGGCTGCGAGGTCCCCTGGGGCTGTGCTCGGACCGTCCCCGAATGCCAGTGGGGGCTGGCCTGGCGCAGCCCATGCCTGGATGCAGGCCAGCCCTGGGTTGTCCTGAGCCTGTCCCTGGGGGTCATGGGATGGCAGCCTGGCCCCGACCCCCCTGGCAGGGACAGGGGTAGTCCCTGGTCCCCGGCAGCCCCTGATCCCTCCATCCTGGGGTTCCCAGAGCCCAGCAGCCATGCTAACAGCAGGGGGATTGTCCCCGCAGGTAGCAGCTGACCCCGTGGCCATGCTGATGGCCATTGGTGGGTGGGGCCAGACCCCGGCAGCGGCGGCAGCCGGTGCACGGTGCAGGGTTGGCCGTCCGGGCCAGTGTTGCCGCCCAGAGTGGACCCATGGCAGCAGGGGCAGTCCACGGGCAGTGCCCCCGGGTCCCAGGCATCCCCGGTGCTGGCAGGGTAGCGCCAGTGGCCCTGCTCCTCCTAGCAAGAGCAGTCACATGGGCGATTTTTGGCGGGAGCACCATCTTTGCCTCATGGCAAGAACTCGGAGCAGGGCGGTACCCAACGCTGCCGACCAATAGGAGAACAGCCCGGCTGGGAAGAGGACCCTGAGTTCACGTGGGATTGGCAGCCCATAAAAGCCACGGAACATGGAAGTCCTGCCTCTTTCCAGTTTTCATCGGTGCTGGGAGAAGCACGACTGCTCCTTCCCGGGTTCTTAGGCCACGCAGAATCTTTGCAGTGGCACTGGAGCCCCAGCAGTGATGACAAAACATCGCCCAGCTGCAACAGTGTGATATCTTTTCTCCTTGTGTTCCCAGGGGGAGGGTGGTTCTCACTGGTTTTTGTCTTTCAGAGGCTCTGAGGGCTGGGAGATACCATCCTCAAGGCGGTTTTTCCTTCCTTCCCTCTGCTTCTCTGCTCACCAGTCTGCTTAGAGGAGCAGTTTGTCATTATGGTTTTTTATTTTTGCAGAATATTGTTGGGTAGTTGTGTGTATCTGTTTAGTGCCTAGTGAGATTCTATAGTTCTATAGAGACCCATAGAAAATAAACCTGTGTTTGCTGTAGCATCTCTATTACATCTTTGCTCACCTTTGCGCCCCTAGTGGTAAAACCACCACAAGCAACAGTAGACCGGCAAAAATCTTCCCCACCTTGTGAAACTCATACCCATGACAACCTTCCCTTACACCAGCTGAAATAAATCCTCTTGGGTGGATCCTTGCACACATCCAAGGGATCTGTAAGTCCCTCCCCAAAGGACTAGGGGATAATGGAGAGTTTTTGGCCATGCCCAGTACCCTCCTGAAGGCCAGACAGTGAGAGACCATGAGGGAGCCCAGGTAGATGTGCTAGTACTCCTGTCTGCCTCAGGTATGATTCTTTCCTTTCACCTTTCTCCTTGTCTTGGGTTAGGTGAGACTGAGAAAACTTTCCCTGTTTTGACTCAGGTTTAAATAAAGAGATTTCTTTTTTTTTCCTCGTCCCCCCCCTCGCTCTCTTTTGGCTCACATGTTTTCTTTTGTTTCCTCTTGGGGAGGGGGGGACTGGAGGGGGGTGTGTGGGAGGGGCCAGAGGCGGAGTTGAGATGCAGATGGAAGCGGAACGGCACGGAACACACCAATGGGGCTCAGCGGAGAGCAAGATTGCCTTTTTTGGAGCGGACTGGAGGAATCACACAGGGCGGAGATTTGGAAGAATATTTAAGGAGATGACTCACTCTCCTCGCCCCTCTTCTGGCTTGGGACCTTGCTGAGAGAAGCAGCGCTGCCAGCCTCTGTGCTTTTCTGCCATCTTGGAGTCACCANGGGGGGGGGTTCGGTATTTTAATGTTTTTAAGTTAATTTTTTCCTTACCTCATAATAAATTCTTATTTTCTTTACTACCTCTGTATCCACAAATTATTAATAATTTGTCCATCAAACCAGGACACTCCTTTCCCTTTCCTTTTCTCTTTCTCTCTCCCTCTCCATTTCTCTCTCCTTCTCCCTTTCCCTCTCCCTTTCTCTTGCCTTTAGGTGAGAAGCATAATAGGACAACTGGCTGAATCCAGGTCCTCAGAAAAGGAGATGACCAAAAGAATTAGTAAAAAATAATTAAAAAAAAAGCACAATCTGATCTTTTCCTTCCTCCAGCTCCTAACTGTTAAGTGAGCATAATAAATGCCTTCTCAATTTATAGAGCAGTATGACACTAAATATATTTTCAAAGGTGTCTCATGGAACAAGGATGACTGCCACAGTGAGGAGACAAAAAAGTCTTCCTCATCTGTTTGTATCCCCTTTCTGTAAGCTCCCTTATCAGTTACTGGGAAAGAGCCATCACTTCACACACCAGCTATCAAACAAGAGGAAGAAGAAACTCCTCCTCTCCAGTAATTCAGGCGCATTTCCCTCGAAGCCTGAGTCCTGACCCTGGCCTAGACTTTCTTCTTCCCTGAACCAAGAGTGATTCAGCAAGGGCTGCCCCTCCAAGTTTAAGGAGAGGGTCAGCCCCCAGCTCTACAATCCTTTTGGGTGAGGGCATGGGTTAAACAGGCCATCTCTTAGTTGACCTTTTGTTCCTCCCACATTGCTTCAAGCTGGGTAGGTCCTTCTGCAGTGTTGGGGAGGGCTCTGTTTGGCAGCATACTGAGCACAGAACCCTACAAGGTAACATAAAATAGATCCCTTCCTTGGCATCAGTTGAATATCATGAGAGATTTGTTAAATCTGTGAGTAGTTTTTCCTCTTATGGAGAACTGCTCAGCCTCACTCTCCTTTCTGTAGGTGCAAAAGCTTCTCAGTGGGGTGGTGCTAGGTGGGCGAGTGATGCCGGGTGGGTGGCAAGCGTGAGGGCAGTCTGTGCCTGATTCAGCTTAACATGTGTGAGCAGCCACGCCTCGTCACATGGCCTCAATGTGTGTGAGGGAGGAAAGGGGAAGCAGGGGCAGGATGATAATGCCTTAGTAACTGTTGTTTTCCTCACCATGTGGCCTGGTGAGCCATCTTCCAGGACTGCAAATTCAAGTCAAGAGAAAGCTGCTACACCAAGGAATGAAAAAGCAATTAAATGACCCTTGCTAGTTCCCTGTACAGTGTCAGATCTTGAAGCATCCCAAAGCTGCAGAGTCAGGCAAGAGTAAGTATCCTTTTTTAAGAGAGGAGCTAATAAAGGCAGGGGGAGATGTGCTTCTACCGCCACTGTAGGTGTTACCTGGAGAGAGCAGAGAAGCAGAGACGGCTGGCCAAGACATGGCAGCAGGTTTCTGCCTGCAAATGCAATTGGAGAACAACTTTGTCCTGAAACAGTAATGTTCATTCTGTGTGCACCGCAGCTTCCTGATAGTGCTCTTTAGGACAGAATGGCCACGCCAAGAGACCCAAATTGCCCTACCACATGTAACATAGGGCTCACTCTTCATGGCTGACAAGAGTTTGGACTCCTGCTGCAGTGAAATATTGACAGGAGCCCCAAATGAGAGCCAACAACTCAACTCAAGATACTGCCCTTTGAAAACCTGCTGCCGCCGCCATTCACTTTCATAGTCCTTTCCCTTACAATAGTATAAACAAGCTGTCATCTATTTTTCAATGAAAAATACTTTTGCTTGGCTCAGTTTCACATTGCACTGTTACTATTTGCTGTTGCAGAAGCTGCTACAGCTATAAATAACTTCACCACAAGCTCCTCTTATCTGTAAGCTCGAGCACTCACTTCCGAAGAGGCATACGAGATTAGGATCTTGTTTTGAAGGGTCAAGTCTCCTGGCAGGGGTGATGAGTAGGAGCCATCACTGGGGCACTTGCACCCCATGTGCCTGAGCCTCCACTTGGCTTCCTGGTAGAGACTGCAGGGTTCCAGATGACAAAAACCACCCTGCTTGTCACCCAGGATGTGATGCTCATGCTGAGGGCAGAGGATGAGGACTACCAGCAGTGGTCCCACTGATGGAAGCAGGGCAACACTGCCTTCCATAGCCCTGTTGCTCCTGTCAGATTCCCTTCCCCTGAAAAAGCTTCCAGCATTTTGAGCACATTTTGGGGAAAATATCCCAGAAAGGGCACATTCTCACTGACTTTTGGTCCTGGCTGCCTCAGAGTGGGTGACATGACTTTCTCCAGCCCGAGCTGGGACGCAGGACAGACCAGCAGGGAGGCCAGTGCATGTATATGTGCCCTGACTGAGGGATGAGAGTCAAAGGTTCAACCTGTCAGAAAACTGCCTGTTCCTCAGACTTTTTTTCACACAGTTTTCTTCCAGACCACCCAGCTGGACTGGCTCAGATGAGAGGGTCAGATGAGCCCTACTTCTGACACAATGAGAGAAGAGGAGGACAAGATCCCATTTTGGAGTGGAACGGCGCAAAATTGACATCCTCCCCACACATGCTTGCTTCTCTCTACGTGGTTGCAGAGACCCCAGCCTGCTGAGAAAGCATGCAGAGATGGCAGGCGCATGCTATGCAATCAGCTTGCTCAACCTCTGATGCCAACCAAGCGTGAGACACATCAGACAGGTTTCACACACTCCCCTCTTCCTTGAAAGCATTTGATTTGTTGTCCAGGGCTATTGTTTTCTCTATCTGCTCTGTTTACTCTGCAGTCCTGCCTCGGCCCCCTTCATGGTGACAGCTGCATCCTCCCTGGTATGCTGGCACTCATGGTAAATGTGTGCCCTGGGCAGGGACCATGGTGTGATTTGCCCCAGGGTGGAGTAATGTGGTTATGCTCGTCTGGATCATTGCCCACGCCAGAGTATGTGCTCTGAGCTGATGATGCCATAGGTTGAGCTGATGATACCATAGATTGAGTTGATGATGCCATAGATTGAGCAGGGACTGAACTTCGGAAAGGCAAGCTGGTTTTGACTGTAGGCTGAATGAATATGGTGACTCATCTCAGTTCCTAAAAGCAGAGAACTGTTTGTTTCCATACAACACAAAGATGCTTTAACTTAGTGTTCAAGGTGTCTGGCTGCGGTTTCCAATATGTAGCTGGCTGCTGCTGAGCAGAATTGGTTCTCCTCCCCCCCTCCTGTTCCCAGCCTTGCAAAATCCTGTCTCTGCCCTGGCACACGTCTGAGCATCACAGTGAGATGACATTAGGAATTTGACTAGGCTAAAATTATCCTCTTCCTCTTTATTTTCCACAGTCTTAGTTTGCTGTTGGTTTAGCTCTGGTATCAGACAGCTTTTGGTTGGCTTAGCCATCCAAATATGTACTCACTGTCCCTAAACACTGAACCGGCACCATGTTGCTGCCGCCTGCCCCTGCATTGTATAACAATGTGGACAAAGCTGGCAGACAGCACTGCTCCTGTGTTGCCCAGGCCTTGGGCACAAGACGAGAGAGAAATGGGCCTGTAAATTTATTCCTGAGCCCTTTTATTTTTGTGATATTTTACTTTCCCAGCCAGACAGGATGAGAAACAAATACCACCAAAATACTATAAGAGAGGCTATTCTTGAAGTGTTTATAGCCCGGCCTTGCTGGAGAATGTTTGGCCACCTCCCAAGACAGCCTATTCTCACTGTGTTTCCAAGCCAGTTTCTAAACTTTTGGGCACTTACCCAAACAGAATCTGGACATTTTGAAGTTTGCTTATCTCTGTTTACAAGGGCCTCCTGTGAGAGTGAGTCAAGGAAGGGCAGCTGAGGTCAGGGGTGTGAGGAGTGAACAGAGCAGGGAAGTTCTGGTGACCTTGGCATGTACCGCACGTGAGAGCGGTACCCCCATGTACTCTGAATGCCTGGCTCTGATCTGCCAAGTCAATGGTCAGCCTGACTGTATCTAGCAGATCTCTTCATTGAAAAAGGTTTTAAAAAGCCCTAAAGTTCCTCATGTATTTTTAATGTATGAAAACAAAAATCGAACTGATGGGGTTTTTGTGCCTGATGGAGTGTGCATGCTTGATTGAATGAGTAGGGGACAACTGGAGCTGGAGCTTCAGACCAGCACTCTCCTGCCAATGCAGAGGTGTTAAGGCGAGAGCTCTAAGTTTCTGCACGCTGCTGCATAATAGTGGTTGGCCTCAGACTGCTTAAGAAAAACAGTGGCTTGCCCTCATCTTTCTCTTCCCTCTTCTTTTCCACAAAATCAACTGTTACTTATTAATTTTGAGAAAATTCCTCCTCATTAGTGCTGCAGAACAGCAAGTGTTTGCTGAATTTGCCTAGTTTTCTTTTTATTCCAGGTTGTTTTCTGTGATGGTGTCTTGGGATTTCTCTCTTTGCTTACAGATACAGTGTGTGAGAGCTGTATCAGTTTAGAAGGAATAAAATCCCAGCCAAAATACGAATAAGAAATTGGCTGTGTATTTTAGTGAATGGTAAGAATTTGCAGTCTGCAGAAGTACTTTAAAACAATAGTAACCAAAAGCCTGTTTTGCATATTGAGGGTGAAATACAAACCAGTCAAGATAAGATAAAATGAAATATATACTACTATTGATAAAATTCTGATATATTAAAAAGTAATTTAATTGCATGCAACTATCCAATATCCTCAGATGCCACTCTCGATTACTGACATTATTAGTCTAGCGTTATTGTATTCAAAATGTAATAAAATATTTCAATTAGTTTGGGAGCAATATAATCACTGAGAAAAAAAATACATTTGATAATGCACTGAGTGATCAGGGGAACACAGGGATTTTATTTTATTAATTGGCTATTAAGGCAAACTTCAACATTTTATAAGTAACAAGTGATGTCAATGGTACATTTGTTTAAACCTATTGTTGTTTGAACTGACTGAGCAACAATAATAAACCCCTTTGTTTTTAGATAAACATTTTTTCTTTCTCTTACAGGGAGCTCATTTTGTTTAACATGTGCCATGAACAAAATTCACTGAGTTGATCCTAGTAAAGCATGTCTGTTTAACTCAAGTAAGTTAAATGTAATTCCTGAGATTAGGGAGAAAGCTGTATTTTCATTTGGAGCAGCTTATTTTTTCTAGTTGATTTTGCTACAGTTTTTCAATATTATGTAAACAAATAGTTTAATCAGGAACAATAGGGGAGGGAATCTTAACTTTCCTTCTTCCTCTACCAGTGGAAATAAAAAACATATGTAATAAATATACTGTAATTATGAAACAATACCATGCAAAAGATAACACAGTGATTATTTTCAATTTTAGAAAAGTGGTATGAGCCACAAAGTTCAGAAGCAACGCTGCAATTTCACAAAGACTTAAGCGTGGTAACTGGTTCCACTGAAGCCAGAACAGCAATAAACAGGACTGCGGCTTTCTCTATGCAAAAACTCCAGTTAAGTCCTTTACATGCTTGAGAAATCACAACTGATATTACAGTCTACTCCCCGCTTCTTGGATTTAAGTGTCTCATATAAGCAGCATTGATTAGCTGTATCCAGCCATGAATGCAAGTGTGTGCACATGCACACGTAGTCCAAAATGAAAAAGTCTCAAGTGCACACTTCTACCTCAGGGAAAAGATGATGGGAGTAGATATGTGATTGGTGTTAGCCATGTTGCTTCATACATTGGTGAGAGGCAAAAAGATGCTTCTCAGATAAGTTCCATGCAGGAAAATATATATTTGAGCAATTCCTCAAGTTTTGCTCTTAGTGTTTCGCATAGAGCTTGAAAGAAGTTTTAGTCAATGGGGTCACTTTTGACAGCGGGAATAGAGACGGATCGTGCTGAAACTCTTTAAGAATCTGAAGCCTGTAACCCAGTTCCTGCCTAAAATTAGCATGATGCATTGTGTGGCAAGACACTGACTCAGAGGAGTTACTCATATACTCAAGTCTTTGTGAAGTTGGTACCTTTCTGGCCACCTTCCAAACTTGTTGCCTTAAAAGCCACCTATTGTTAATTTGTGCGCGTATCTTTTTGACAAGGTCTTGCTGAAAGAAATTTGAATAGAAACTGCTGTTAACATTCTCATGCCTAGCACTAATACTTCATCTCTGAGTATACTTCATTGCCACTTAAACGCTGTGGCAAACTCATAGCTTTATCTACGCATTCTTGAATAAGTCAATTCTAAAATTAAGTAACCTGTTCTTACAGTGTCTTGAATGGGAGAGAAAAATGTTGTGCTTTTTAAACCTTCTGCATTAGTGGAAAGCATATGCTCCAAAACAAACAAACACACCAAACAACACCAGAAACACAAGCAAAAAAACCACTCATGGAGATAGAAGTAAACATTTTTCCCCGAAGTTCTCCTGTGTTTTATTTAAACTTTGAAAATATCTGCATTGATTCTGATGTCCTGGAGTTTTGCATTAAGGTTTCAGAAGCGACCTCCAGGGTTTCTTTTCTCATAATTAAGTGAAGCGCTAATTCTGTTATGTGGATGTTTTTATGGATAGGTGTTTTCCTAAACAAGTTAAATTGTAAACAGAGATGGAGGCTGATGAAAAATCAGCTTCCCTCTGACTCTCATTGTACAGCCTGTTCTCCACCCATCCATGGAGTCTTCTGGTAAATCAGAAAATCTGATTTGCAAAGCAACAAAAAAGCAGCACATCCTTTCCACCTGACCACCACTCCCCCCTCCCCCCCACTCCCCCGGCCTATCAAATCTCTGAAAGAAGTAAGAATTCGGATTTTATTTATTGCAGTGAGCAAGATGGGGGGGCTTTTCCTGATTGTTTTGTTTCATTCAAGTTAAAGCTTTCCCTTTAACTGAGGTGTCCTCAAACAAATGGAGGCATCCTGTGTTCAGGGTAGCTGAGGGCACCAGACCTCCCTTGCTGGAGGGCACTGTGGAATCTAAATAGCAATTGTTTTGACTTGTATGCATTAACTCCGCCTCTGAAAGACATACACCGTGTCAGCACTATTGCCTTCCATCAGTTCGTTCAGAGATTAATCTTCCTTTTTGACAAAGGTAATTTTTAAACTTCTGAGTCAGGCAGACCCTCTGCACTGTGATGTGATGCAGAGCTGACACCAAGCAGCAGCGGCTCCAAGGAGTCGCTGCTCGGGCCCAGGGGACAGGGGAGGCGAGTGGCATTGGCACAGCAGAGCTGCTGCAGACCCTCTGAGCAAGGGAAGCCAGGAAGGAGCCAGCTCAGGGGGCCTGGGTGGAGCAGAGCCACCAGCTGATCGGAGAGGAGAAGGCAGTGTGCTGGCAGAAATCCCCAAGTCCTGCTTGAAGCTGCATTTTCACCACAGAGAAATGATGGGCCTGTTTCCCTCAGGACCCTGGTTAATTGGATTTGTTTAAAAAGAATAAAAAGCAAAGTGCTGACAGGGTATTGTTGGCTGGGGTAATCAGGTTTTAAATATGTTTTAAATCAGCTAGCAGAGCAACATAGATGCTAGGTTCATTCCCTTCCAGTTTGTGTGCCCAGGGAAGGAGGGAAAGATAAACAGCAGAGCCAAATTTACTGATCGATTTTAATCCTTCCTAGAGTTACTATCAGTTAGACTTCTGCTACTGTTTACCCAGCTGAGGAGTCTTTAAATGGGTGTCTCTATTTGCAAGGATCTCTTCCCATTGTGAATAAGGCAATGACTAGACAATGAGGCTGTTACAGAAGAAAGATGAGCTTGCTGCAGCCAACAAATCTTGCAGTCTCCATTTACAGGGCTATAATTATCCAAAGTTTTAAAACACAATGCTATCTGCTGAAAGGGACCATCTGGGTGAAGACCATGACATCCCAATTAAGTGATTGATAAGCAACTCGTGTACTGGAGGAGCACACACCATAGTGCAGTCTTAAAAATGCCACTTGTATTAATAAAGTTTGAATCTAGCTGCACTGTGAGAGGGAGGAGATCAAGTGTGTTTGTGTGATCAAAGTAAGGTAGAATAAGTAAGGTCAGTCTCTGGAGCACAGTGGAAGGTACTCTAGGAGCACTGAGGTGCAATGGCAGAGCAGTGCCCATCTGTGCTTTGCAGTCTGTGTGAGGGCTGTGTTGCTGTCCTGGGGGATATTTCAAGGAAGTGTTAGCATCAGAGAGGGGAGGAAGGACAGACCTGTGCTCATGGGAGGCCTTCGCTTGCTAGGCATAAGAGCAAGTTGTCCATCAGCCTGCAGTAGTTGACGAGTTGATGAGGCTGAGACAGGAAAGAAATTCGTGCTGCCTTCCTCCATCTACTACACACTTTCCATTGGCCTTGCCCTGCAATTCTGTTTTCCATCTTCAATGATAGGAAGTCCATCTGTCCTCCTGTTCTTGACCCACACATCGTTTTTAACTTGTAAACTCAGCTCAGCTCTTGAAGAACACATACACAATGCCTGACTTACTAGGGTCAGTGTCTTGTTTGGCACTTTGTCATACCACAGCAACATAAAATGCAGTTTCTCCCCATAACACCTTCCTAGTGTGTATCAATAGTCCTTTGCATCTCTTCAAAGCAGTAACTGGAGCCCTGGGCATGTATATGGTCAGAAGTCTGACTCAGTATGCCTGCATTAGAATAATGTAACTGGGCACAGCTGATTAGCTCTTCAACAATTGTCCACTGTTTCCATCCCCAGGTTATAAAGCCAGATGGACAAACGACCATAAGCCTTGCCTTGATTTATTCTTTTAACTTGCAAAATGGTCTGTCTCGTGTATAAGATATTACACATATATACAGGGATATAAAATTTTGCCTCTGAAGATTGGATCTTAGTTCTATTGCTGCTGTATCTCGCCATATCCTCGAGACCGATCTGGCCTGTGGCCTCTCTTGTTAAATTACTATTTAGCTATTGACTGTTCTCACCTCCTCCACCTATTTTAAGCTAAATTGATTAAACCACATATATCTTTTAACTAGATTTATTGTGTAATGCTTTTCTCTGAATCTATCGTGATTTACCAGCAAAACTACCCACGTATGACCATTCAAATGGGATATGGCGTTTAGATGCCTAGAGAATACATGTGATGGCATTTTTTGTGATATTTAAATGCTATCTTGCAGGCGGTACTGTCTGAGTGACATGTCAGCTTCATTTGCGCATCACTTTCCCTAAGTCCTTCTCTTATCTGCAAGGCTTTAATGTATTTTTTGTTGTCATCCTTTGCTGTCTTGCTTGTCTGGCAGAGTCAAATAGAACAAAGACAGGAATGCAGCAGGGTCTCGGTGGAAGCAAACCCACTTGCTCATGTTTTCCCAGTGAAAAGGACCTGGGGATATTGGTCGACAGCCAGCTGAACATGAGCCAGCGGTGTGCCCAAGTGGCCAAGAAGGACAATGGCATCCTGGCTTGTATCAGAAATAGTGTGGCAAGCAAGACTAGGGAAGTGATTCTTGCGTACTCATAGCTGGTGAGGCCACATTTCAAATCCTGGGTGCAGTTTTGGCACTTTCACTATAAGAAGGGCATTGAGGTGCTGGAGAGTGTCCAGAGAAGGGCAATGAAGATGATAGGTCTGAAGCACAAGTCTTACAAGAAGCAACTGAGAGAACTGGGGTTGTTTGGTCTGGAGAGGCCTTATTACTCCTCTACCACTACCTGAAAGGAGGGTGTATGAGGTAGGGGGAGTAGGTTTCTTCTCCCAGGTAACAAGCGACAGGACAAGAGGAAATGGCATCAAATTGTGCTATTTTATTTGGCCTACCAGTCTTATAGTTACCTGAGTCATTTAATTTACCCTCTTACAGTTCTAGCACAGCTAGAACTACAGCTTTTTTCTAACTTCCTTGAATGTAAGAAGCATCCTTCAACATGTACATTATATAAACATTTTGAAGACAATCAGTGAAATCTCCTTCATATCATCTCACCACAGGTCACCTGTAAAAGTGAACATTCTCAGACGGATCAAGGACTCTGCTTTAGAATTGCAAGCATCTTTTTAAAAAGTGATGATAAGCCACCTTGAACAAAGAGGTCTGCAAGTGTAAACATTCCCTGAAGCCACACTGCTAACAATCGGTGAACAAGCCCATGTGGTATAACCTTCTACAAGACAGTGAGTACCTAGATGTAGTTCTGGGCTTTAGGACTGTTCCAATATGTATGCAGATTGTATGGGTGAGGCTGTGGAGTGTTGGTTCTCTCTGTCACACACATCCTTCTGTGCCTCACATCTGGGGGGCCTTGTATCTTAAAACTTTGTGCTGACATGCTTTCATGCCACACTGCAGTGTATGCAGCATCCAACCATGATGCAAAAATGCTGCTCTGGGAGACAGTGACACTTCCAGCACTACTGACATTTCTGAAGAAATTATGCTCCTAGTACATACATTGCAAAGTAAGCATCAGAAGGGGTCCACAAAGTGTCTAGAAGCTCCATGGAGCCAGTTCATGTCACTCAGGTCCCTGACCTGTTCATACGTACCAGGAGAGGTAGCAGTTGCTATAGGAGCAAACAAAGTTTAGAGAAGGCAAGTTCTTTGACAACCATGTCCCAGATCACCTAGGCGTATATATGTCACTTTACTGGATGCCATTTTACCCCAGGAACTGCCAAAAACTTGGCCTCAGACCATGACTATACAATACGCTCCCTGTGTGAAACAAGACCTGATGTAAGTATCAGGTGCTAAATTATGTTTCTGAAGAATGACTGTGTTTAACAGCCTTTCATGATGCATTGCACTAGCTTGATCTGCAGGTGACAAAGGCATTGGTGAAGTGCCATGAGACCAAAAGAAAAAAAAGACCACACCTGCTCATGAAGCCCAGGAGTGAAAATGGAACCTCATCCAGAGGTAAGGCTCCAATGTTTGAATCAGCTTTAGGAAAACCCCTGTGTCACAATCTTAAAAAAACGTCTAAGAATTTTCTCAAGGAAATACGCAGGACTGCTGCAGTGTCTCTTAGAAGCTCCCTTCTCCAACTACAGATACCTGCACAATATAGCTATTCCTGTTCTCCTACCAGATTTTCCTCTCAGCCTTGGTGAGGGATGTCTGAGTTCCTCAGATGATTGAGTAGGCAGGAGCTGCTTTGTACCCCTTTCATCTTCACCTTTGTCTTCATGTCTGTATATCTTCATGGCAGATATGCTGTACCCAGGTACAGGTTACTTTGCTCTTTAAGAAGATAACAGGCAGTACTTGTGGTAGTTAGGACCACTAAGGGTTATTTAGTAAGAGGACGAGGGAACTATCCAGAATGAACACCATTTATTGAAAAGACAAGGAGGGTCAAAAAAAAGAAAATGCAATTGAATTGGAATGAGCAAGGGGAAAGAAACAAGGGGAAACCACCCACAAAAACCGAACAGTCCCAATATCCCAAACCCATTGTCCTTCCCCAAGAAGGGGGAAAGGGAAAGAAAAACCCTAGAGTTTCTGGTGTTGTACCATGAAGGGTGCAGCAGGGGAGTGCTGTGATGTACAGGGCCGACAATGTGCTCTGCTAACTCACAAGGTGCCCGGGAGGGGGTAGGGTCCCAGAGGTTTTCTGAAAGTACAAATGGGGGTTCGAGGTTTTTCTAAAAAATCAGCAGACCGGAGTGGAAGTCAGGTTGGAAATCCTCTTCCTGGGAGTTGACAAGTGGCAGTAGAGGTTAGCTGGTTCTCTGCCAGGCAGGCGGCAAACTGCAAGGAGAGCAGGGCTGGCAGGCCACGTGCGTTGTGGTCAAATGGCGGGCATGGGCGTTGGCAGCAGGGAACTGCTGTCTCTTCCAGCCACCAGCAAAACCAGGAAGTGCCAGAGCGCTAACGACCGCCTTTATAGTGTCTCTCGGCCCCACCCCTCAGTTCCCGGCTGTTGCACAGGCGCAGTACCTGTGGGCGTGGTTGTGCTTCCGCGGCGCACTCCCACTGGCCACCACCCAATCCGCCCCGCCCTGGCCCCGCCCTGGTTCTGCCCAAGAAAGAGCCCGCCAAAACTCCTTCTCGCTGTGACCATATGGCTTCCCCTGACAGACGCTGGGCCCGGGGGCCTCGCCCAACCCCCTCCAGAGACACGCAGAACAGCAAATGAGAGAGAGAGAGAGAGAAAAAAGAGAGAGAGAAAAAAAGAGAGAGAGAGAGAAAGAGAAAGAGTTCTTGCTTTCCCCTCAGCACCATAACCACGGCAGTACTTTACGGCACTTCTCTTATAGCAAGTGAGGCTTGGTTTTCTTCATCCCTGAAACTCATATGCTTCTCAAAAAGACAGTAGAAAAGCAACTGTAAAGTCGAATGAAATGCCAGCTATACTTCACTGAAATATTAATGTCTTTGCTTCCTGCTTGATCTCAAATAAACTTAATTTTCTTAATTTAATACCAGAAGTATCCAATTGGCTTATGCTGTTATGGAGGAAAATAGTATTTTTCATGCTGATTCAATTGTTGGACCTTTCAGTCTTACAGTGGTGAAAACATTTGAAAACAGAGAATGTGGACTTAGATTACAAAGTTTGAACCTGTCAAAAATATTTCCCAAATTCAAGGTCTGGGGGATTAATGACGGGGGTTGGTTATATCCTCCTAGAGAACTGGGAGTTTAAGGTATTTTAAACATGATTTTCATGTAACAGACATAGTATTTGCATTCATTCCATTTGCATCATTAAAGACTCAGTGATGAGAAAGGGAGAAGTATTTGAGTGTCAGACTTCAGGTTTGTCTACATTCATCTTCAGCTCAGAACATCTAAAGCATTTTCTAAAGGCTTGGCTGTGGTCTGCCCATTCTTTATGCTTTTAAGGCAATTGCAAGGCAATTTCCTTCTCTGTAAAATACTTCTCTGTGCAGATAGAGCAGAGCTGAACTGGAACTTGTTTTTTTTTCTAGGCTGTTTTCCCAGACATGCCTCAGATCTCTTTTCTCCATCAGTCTGTGATCCAGCCTGTTTTATTTAACTTGGTCTATCTTGGCCTCTACACCACATTCACCCCATGGTGCATCAATGTCCCAATAGCCTGCTTTTGTTGCCTTTCTTGCCCATGAGTCCCACTCCTTCAGTCAAGAAAAACCTGAGACAGCTATCAGATAAAACCAACAAATCTGGCTTTGCCTGTCCTTCATCTTGATGGAGAAAAACACCTTCCAAGTTGTGTCCAGGAAAAATGTACAGGTTTTTGTGTCCTCCATTTCCTCTGGGCAAGTTCTTAGGTGATGTGGCTACGCCCAAAGACAGAGGGCAGCAAGCAAGTTGTGAGAACTGCTGCAGTGGCATGCTCTTCTTTACCCTGTTAAAAATTTGCCATCAACTAGGTTTGAAAGTAGACCTCCAGAAACTTTCCCTCTGGCAGCAAGCGCTAGTGTTGGCCAAGCATTTGTTCTTGTTTCCCTCTCATGGTGCCAGATCTGGGCTTAGTCTGGAGTCATTTCACTTATGACAGGGGTGAGGGCTGGGCCAGCTTCTCCAAGATTTCAGTTGGATCTGAGATGGCCTCTGAAGAGCAGACAGCTGCTGGCTTTCTTGCTGTATGGCACTGGAGCTCATGGGGACCTCAGGTGCCTGGATGCATATAGTTATTACTATGCAATGCTTTAATACAATGTAGGTATGACTTCTCAAGTGGTCAGTCCCAGGAAGATTAAGGCTTTCCTGAGTTTCTGCCTGGAAATGGCATGTGGGTAGAAGTGATCCATCTGTGGCTGACCTGACGAATGCCTACTAAATATGTCAGTCAAATAAAGATCACACTCAATGAACACATCAATCTGACAGCCTGGAAATCACATGAATCATTATGTGTGTGCTACTAAGAGCTTAAGCACGCTTTCATCTGGGAAATTGCTTGTATTTTTGAGGCTAAAGGTCCGCATTATTTGTGATAAATGAAAAAGCTACACAAACATTTCTGTTCTGTTGTCAAGGGCAAGAGCTGAAATGACAGTCTTGTATTTCTGAGGTAATTTTATCATGTAATGAGGCCAAGATACTCTTTAATCTTTTAAAAAGGAGAATGTCTGGCAACCTTCCCCAGTTGATCACCTTCTCTTTCCTTTCCTACAACCTGCAGCATACATATGTGACTGGGAAAGTGAGGGACTCGGCAGTTCCTGCATGGAAAGGGTAATATACCTAACTAGTTATTTTAAAGGCCAATCCCTATTAGGAGTATACTTCAGACAGCTTAAAATATTCTCACTTCAGTGAGCAAAGGTACGAACTGGTGTACAGGCTATCCAGTTCAAGGCAGGGCTGTCAGAGCTGAGCATCTTGGTGTTTGTTACTGAAATCAGACCCAACCAAGTACTAAAAACGCAATTGCCAGAAGAAATTCTGGCACAAGATGCTGTAGAAAGTAATGCTCTTCCTGTTATTTCACCAATTATTATTTCAGAGAGGGGACCATATAACTGTGGGTCCTCAAGAATAAAAAGTAACAGATGCACACTGGAGCTGAAGCATTAATGTTTGATTTATAGCATGGAAGCATTTTCCGCTGCTGCCAGGTGTCTCTTAAGTCGGAGCACTTCTTGCTTTGTTAGTTGTATTCTCCTGTAAACACTTTGTTGCTGCTATTACATATTCCCGTGCTGAAAGTCTATCGCAAAGACTTTTTTTCTGAGGCATTGGCAGATGGCAATTAGCACCCTTCATATTCTTCTTCCATAACTTCAGCAGTTTTTTGACTGCATCGATTCAACAGCTCCAGGCATGCCAAATCGCACACTTTTGGAGGACTTGTTGCTAGTAGCAGATCTTTCATTCTAAATGCCTAAGTAGCGTCTGAACTATATTTAGAGCAAGTACACGCCTGCCTATTCATGATCTTTTGTGTACAGGCTGGACAGCTCGGTGCCAGCGTGCAGCATAATCAGCTTCTCCTTTAGTGTTGAAATTCCACAGCTCTTCAGAGAGGAAGGGAGGAGGGAAAGAGTGGTGGGCAAGGAAACAAGGATAGTAATTAAATATGACTTAGGAAAAAATCTCTGAATAGCAAATTAGCCTTGCTGTTTTACTAATGTTATTGCTCTCTTCATAAAGTCCCAGCCATGTAATTACTGCACACTCCTAACACCCCTAGACTTTCTAGAGAGTTGTACTGTACTGAGTAAGACTGTGAACACCAAGAAATTGTCCTCATTTTCTTGGACTGCTGAGAAAAGAAAGAACTGACTACAGTTCCTGCTTAACAGGATTTCCATTAACTTATAAGGCAGGCGCCTCTTAAAAAATTCTATGTAGTTGTCCTACAACCTTGCAGTGTAAAGATATCTGGAGTAACAAGGTCAATCCTACAGCAGATGTAAGATGATACTGAGGTTCTTGGAGTTAAGTTTAACCCCAAAAAGTCTGATAATTACACTTATTTTTATCTGGACCCATTGGTGGGCCAAAATATGTAGGTAAAGCCTGATAAGCCTGGACTTGAGTGATCCTCTGGGGATAAAAAGTTTCCAACTTAGTAATTTGGCTTTGGCATTTACTGACTTTGATAAATGCTCAGAATTTATGTATTCTAAGCATCTGATTTTTCTAAGTCATGTTAGTAAGTACTTAGTTCTGCAATGTTAGAGCAAGGTGTCTCTCCTGTGAGACACAGACAAATTCAACTGATTTGATCATACAGTGATAAATAAAAAGATGATCAGACCTACCTGCTCATTCAGTTAGAGGAAAATTTGGGTTACTGTTGACTAAACTGCTAATTTTGTCTCACTTGTGAGAATGTCTTCATTAAATTTCTAACTTGGCATCTCTTCACAGGCAGACAAACTGTAAGTATTTTTCTCACAAGCTTCTTAAATAATAACTGCATCTTCCTCTTGAACTTGTGTAAAAGCAACAAAATAGAAGATTTTCATAATATGCATTTTGGTACTGAGAGAAAAATTATGAATAAAACCGAAAAGGGTCCCTGCTCTAGTTTGTCATGGTTATATATTTTTGGCTATCCTTATTTAACTGGTCAAAGTGAAAACATGAACCTGTTCAGCTGTTCGAAGTGGGTGGATAGAGAAATGGGTGAAGGGCTTGTTTAGCCACAGTCATCCAGCTGCAGAACATTAGTGCATCTCACTAAAACACACAAATGCAAACCAATTTATATGTGCATACAATTCCCTATAAATTGCATTACTAAATGGGAGAACATAATATGTCTTATTGATTTTACTTTTTCTAAATGTATTTGCTGTTGATTTGCCTTGAGAACCAGCACGGACATTTCTCTACCTATTCACCATTGCTTATTCTTCAAGTGAAGTGTGATACTTTTTTACATGTTATTCATTCTTATGTTTCATTAAAATGGCTCCACGCTTCCACTGTCTTAGTGGTAGCACTGCTGCTAGAGATGCAAACTGTGTCTGACCTCTTCCAGCACAATGGATTGTAGGTATCAGCATACACCAGAAATGCAAGGTGCTGAGCCTTCAGCTGTAACAGACAAATGAAGTTTTTAATCCCTTCTGAACAGATGTGTGGGGTTTTCCAGCAGAAGACAGGGGGAAAAAAACCTGAGCTTGCACTTTATACTAGAGTCATCTTACCATTTATCCAATAGTTGTCACATTTGTTTCATTGCAATTTGAAGCTCTGGGAATTAAAGATGGAGGACTTCTGTCTAGACCTTATTGTTGACAGTCTCTGTGGGACACATCCAACATCCTAAGAAAGGAGGTCACTTTCTTGAGTGCAGATGGACTAAGGTTGTAACATCTCCTTCTGGCCATGTGCTATTTCCCTTCTGCCCTGTTTTGCTTGTGGCAAGTTCAATTTCTGTCTTCTCTATGTTACTCTGATAATATAATCTTGTTTGGAAGATACAAGTATAGCCATTTCACTATTAAAAATGACTGTGTACAATTTTTTTTTTTGTCGGGGAGTCAGAAAATTGGACATGATTTCAGCAATGTGTTTTGGGAATGGTAGCCTATTGATTAATCCTCTGTCATACAGATTGTATTTGAAAACAAGACAGGTCTATAATTCTTTTCTTGATTGACATTTCTGAACCAAATAAATGAATTTTATTTGTGTTTTGGGGATGAACTATTATGTAGAAAATGTTCTGGTGATTTCCCTAGGAAAAGAATTAGAAATCCACACCCGTTAGGACAGCAATCAAAGTGTTTTTATTTAAGTGACATATGGCCCAAATAAAGTAGTGAATTTGGAGCCTCAAAATGTTTTACTTTATGGCTTGGTCTCATCAAGAGTAATCAAGAACAAATGAAGTCCTATTGGATTACTTTATCAGTTGAATACTGTTTTATGCATATATGGTGGGGTACTTTTCCTAGGCATTTTACATGATGGAGGTTGGAGTTTTATTGCACAGGTACTTGAACAAGCTCTAAACATTCAGAAATTATTTTGTAAATGTACCCAATGCACCACATTATCTTGCATTTTGCCTTAGGAGCAAATGTATTAGCTGTTGTTCTGCAGCAAACAGTGTTGCAATTACAGCAAAGATCAGACTTTACAGAAGAGGAAGATGGCTTTAAAATAAAACAAGCAGATTTTACTTACTCATGCTCTCTTTCTTGCATATTCACAAATCTTTTGAATTCTTCAGCAGCTTACAGTGAATAGGTGCTTTCATATCTCTATCCTTTCCTACCTCTGTGAGCCATTAGGGTTGTCTTGTAATTTTTCATCCATGTGTGAAAGCTCTGACTTTGTTCATCTTCTTCATCACAATCTCTTAACTGCTGTCCTTCTTTTTTTTTGGCAGTCCATTGTTTACCCTGTCTGGGTCTCTTCAGAAGTTGCACATGGCTGTGCTGTGATTTTGATGACCTGCACAGCTGAGGGCCAGCAAAACCTTCTGTTGCTCCTTCTGGTGTTTCCCACCTCACCATTCCTGCTCATTCTCCACAGGCCAACCTTAACACTTCTATTCCAAATCTCTTTTTCTGTGCCTGTTTTGGGTTTGTCTTTTTCTTCTTCAGTTAAAAAGTTTACTCATAATTTTCTTTGGTACTGTAACACTTTTATAAAATAATGATGAATTGCACAACTGTTTCCAGCATTTCGTTAAAACAATATTAATAACCTAGACCTCAAAATTAACTGTATCATAAGAGTGTCCTGGTCATGATAAAAGCAGTCAGAAAGTCCAGAAAGTGACCAGCCCCTTACAGTAGTGGCTTCAATGTTCATCCTTCTGCAACCTGGGAGAAATTTGAATTGGGGCCATATTTGGACATCCAAACCTGAAGACTTGTTGTCAGAATGGACTTTTGTCACTCATAATAATAATACTCCTTGGCATCCTTGATAACTGGCCAACAGGTAAGTGATATTTTGTGAAATTGAAAATGCAGAGCTTCATGAGCACAATCCTCATCCCCTGGTCATCCTCAGGGCTGACGCAAATGCAAAACAAACACCCTTAAATAGAGCTGAGCTCAGAAGGAGAAGCCTTTGGTACTTGAAATCAAATGCAAGCAACAAAATGTTCCTAAGCCAAATCATCTCAGGTGGCACCAGATACCCATCTGGAAGAAGCTGAGCAAACAAAGGGCCAGCTGCATCATCTGCCTAGTATGGGTTATATGTAGGGCTTTTTGGAGCAGAAGGAGGGGAGGTTCATCCATTATTAAAACACAGATAATAGAAACTTTATGCCCCACTGGTCTTCTATTAGACAACATGAACTGAAAGATGAGGTCTCTGCTAATTCAGTGCCTGGTACTCCTGAGACTGGCTCCCACGAGGGGAAAGCAGACCTCACTTCTCTGTCTTATTTTGCCTGATCCCAACCTCATGAAAGTTCCTGTTCCTTCCCTGGCAATGACTTCCTGTGACAGTTTCACTTCGCTGGAAGAATTAAACTGTGAGAAAGGAGGAAAAGATGAGCATCTACACAAGCCAGGCCATGGTCATAGGATGCAAAGTCAGGTAAAATGAAATTATCCCTACCCATGCCGGATCAAGGGCTTAATGGAAAACACATCTCCACCTCTCTCCTTCAGCAGTCTCCTTCAGCTCTCTCTTAACAGCAGCACTATTCTCAAAAGAGAAATGTCTCACAGAAGAGCTTTGTCCTTCCCAGAGGGTTGGAAAAAGATATGTTTACATTCATTTTTTGAGGAAGGCACTAGGATGCCATGGGTTACTCTGAGTAAATAAATGGAATCTGGAAAACCTTCTAATTAGCCTCTCTTTTTGGTGCCCCCATAACCTGATATGATATGGGCCTTTTTCCTAGGAAAGTGTAGACTTTGAGGAACTCTACCCTATTTATAGAGGAAACAAGTAGAAGAAAGAATGCTGAACATAATGGGGTTAGCAATCCATGTCTGATTCAAATATCTGATGTTTCAAAATGTTCTAACACCCACTGCTTCCAAATAGAATGTTTTAGCCTTCAAGTTTCTCAAACCAAACAAAAGATCTATTTGGGATACCTTAATTGTGGGGTGTTTGCAATTCAGGTATGCTTTTTTTCACATTTTGTGCAAGGAGAGATCAACAAGTTTTCTCAAACTGAGCCATTCTATTCTGCCCCATGCATGACTAGTTATGTTTTGGTAATCTGGGATTTTGGCTAAAGTCCCAAGCCACTGGCAATGCAAGTCCTTAGCAGCTGACTCTTTATGGTAGGTTTGGATACCAGAAGCTTAAATAATGAAGTCCATATTCTTTTCTTCAGTAAGAAAAATAAAACCATCTGAATGGTATTTAAAACAAAAATAGATTGAGAACTTCATCTGCTTCAAAATTTGAAATGTGGTTCATTTACTTTGAATATTTTCAGATACACTGGTTTCAATTATTCAAGAATATTTGAGCCTGATGTTCAGATAGCAATATTTTTCACATATTTTTAGTTTCAAAATTGTACTTAGGGCAGTAGTAAAATAATTGGAAGAAAGCATCTACTTGTTTTTATTTCTTATTACCAACTTTCTTCTAAATGGCACAAGTCAAGCTTTGAGGGTGTTGCAATAAAAAACATTAGCTGGTGTATATTCCATCAGAAAAAAAACTTCTATTTGAAGCATTCCAGGATGTAGGAACAGATTCTCCCATGCGATTAGACATAGAAAGCCTCCCTTGTTCTCTCAGAGTGATGTAAAATGGACTCCCACTGTTGACAGAGCATCTTCAAACTCATGCTTTTCCTTCTCAGGGAAGTGTAGTGCCAGAGTGCAGGCATCCAGGGATGTTTCTTTATTTTCAGGATAAGCAGAAATAAGCCATATTGCCTGAGTGGGTCTTTCCTCCCCTTGTTCTGTATCTCCCTAGAGTTCTGAAAGATATAACGTTTTGAATAATTTGCCTAATTTCAAGCTTCCTTTCCCACCACTCCCCCACAAAAAGGGCTTGTACTTAGCACAGCGATTGTGTAAGTACTGCTCTCTTCCAGAATGTATTTCTAGGTATTTCTCAGAGCTGAGTTCGTCTGAACTTCTTCCACTAATGCATTAAATATTGTGGCCACAGTCACAACACACTCTTTCTTTCCTCCTTTGCCCAGCGGGAGAGCTGGATGCATGGAGGTGGGTTAGAGAGTTGGGTTAGAGAGGAAAGGGGGATTAGGAAAGTTTTATCACTATGTCTTTTGTTTCCTTTTGTTAATTCTAATTTGTAACTAGTCAATTTTGAGAAGGCAAAGGGATAAGTCTAATGCTGGTGCTCAGTCTTCACTAAGCTAGATGTTCCCAGTGTTAAGCATCCTCTTCTAAAGGTCTGTTGCCTTAACAGTCTGTAGCTTCCTCTAGGTGGTAAACAGGGCAGCACAGAGAGGTGCGTTTCTCTTGCACCTCTTCCAGGCATATCCACTGAGACAGAGCCCTGAAAGGGATGACAGGCTTAAGAAGAGATTTTATGACATATGACTTTACATACCAGCAGGCAGGTTTGACCTCTGCCCTAGCCAATGTTGGCAAGAAAATGTGCCATAAGGTGGTGCACAGGCTGTGTTTTCCGGCAGGTCAGGAGGTCTGTGATCAGTTTCAATGCATGGCTATATTTTGTGGGAGAGGTGACAGAGGTGTGTTATTTGCTCTACTCAGAGGCTGCCTAAAGACAATTGACTCACCACATACTGAAATTCTCCTGAATTCCCAACTTGCTCAGCCAGCCATGCATGAATGGAGGAACCAGCCCAGCCACATGCAGCCAGCAGGATGGAAGCTTTCTGGAGCTTTTCACTGTTGGCAAAAAAGTGCTGTTGCTGTTCCCTGTAATGTCTAATGTGTTGTCTGCCTTTCATTAGCCTTTCCACCATCCTCAGGGGCAAGATACAAGCGGTGACAGTGGGGACCGTGCTTTACTTCATGTCTCTGCAGGGTGTTATAATGATAATTTTCAGCCTCTGTAATTTATTTACGCTCTGGACATTATTTTCAAAGGAGGAAAAATGTGTTGGGAGGCATTTAAAACAAGATAAAGGTTAGCCTTGAAATTTGGAGAACTCAAAAAGCAAGGGGAGAAACATCTTAGCAGGCTTGTCAAGGTTGCCTGTGGCTTGATGCAGAATCAGAGGCGTTGGGAATGGTAACAGCCTTGTTCAGCTCCTGTTTCTTATTTGCCTTACAATAGAAAAATGACTTGTTTTTTCCAGGTCCATCCTTTACCACTCCATTTGAGTGATGGCAAGCAGATAAATCCACAGCAAAGTATTTCCTAGTATCATCTTTGCCTTCCAGAGCAGAGCCCACAATGCCTATGGAGTCCATGCTGTGGGGATTCACCTTCAGCCAATATCTGTTGCTCACAGCTTCATTCACCAGCCCTCTCTGCAGAGAGCTGAGAAGGGGCAATGTTCATCATTGCCATGCAGAGACCATCTTCAGTGCTTCTTGTCAGCAATTCCCTTCATGTGGCCTGCTCGAGCTGGTTTCTCACACGTGGTTTTTTTCATTTATGCAGATAATGGGAAAAAGCAAAACAAATGAAGTTGACTCTTTTTCCCCAGACAAAAAGATTATTAACCAACTCCATTAGTTGCCAAGCAGGTGTATGCTGATGATACTAACATAGGGAGGGAGATGTTGCCATTGTTGCTGGTTAGTCCATATTTTCAGTATTTTTCCATGTGATTAATTAAGGATAGGGTCTTTTCCATGTGCGTGAAATTTCCTTTCATATAAACAGGTGATTTTTTTCCACAGACTGAAGGGCAATTCTGATCTCATTTACACCTGTGTAAACCTGGACTAAATCCACTGGAGCTTCTCCATCTAATCTAATCTGACTATTTTCAAGTGTGCTGGGCATTAGGATATCCGAGCACCCAAGTTTATTCCCAGACATAAAATGATGTCGCTGGGTTCAGTCTTACTCACCATGTCCTGTCCTTCATATATAATTTATCAGCCAGAACGATGTTAGGTGATTTGCACTCTGAAGTAATCATCACTCAGGCAGCAAGATGATGGATAGGTGGAGGGAGAGCAGATGGTATGAAAGATTAATCAAAAAGCGAGAGTCTGTGCCACTGCTGATCCACAGCTAAAGATCCTCTTGGGTGTGAAAAATGCTAGAATAATGGTGAGGTATTTGTCTCCTGAATTTGTGCTATTACTAGGAAATCCTTCCATACTGCACAGGGCTGAAAAGGCCAGCAGCTTTTTTGGGAGCCTAGCACAAGAGGTCTCCCCCACAAGCACGGCTGTGTCAGGGCAGTCTTCTTTGTATACTTCAGCACATGCTGCCTTCTGCTTTTTTTTTTCTGCTTCACACTCATATACTGTTTGCATTGGCACAAACACAACCCAAATGGTTTGCCATTCCTCTCTGGCCATCATTTTCCATTAATTAGTACTGCTGGTCTCCATGCACAGATCCCTCTCTCCCTTGTCAGGTCACTCCTCCCACCTATCTGCTCTCTCCTTAGCTGTGTGCGTCCTTCTCCATCACATCAAACCTCTCGCCTCTGGATAAGGGCAGCCATCAGTGCTACTGTGGCAGCTACTGCTCTGTTCTCTCTAGCAATGACTTTCCCCACATCTTTCTGGAAGCCAGATCTCCTTCTGCCAAAGATGCTTCACATTTCCTATTTGCATTTCTTTTCTCTGGTCATTGTTTCCTGCTCTAGCTTCTTCCCGATTCATGTCTCCCCTTGGACAATCCAGGTCCTCCTTGAAGATTGGCCATGTACCCTGCAAGAGCAGTTGAGTATGAGCAAAGATGAGTTTTCTTGCCTCAAACCAGGGCAGGCCAATTGCCGGGCTGTAGTCTGAGCCATCTAAAAGCGAGGAAGGATGAGGATTAGGATAAGGAGTTAGGAAGCCAGCCTTACCATCAGCCTCACTGTCCCCACTGCCACCATGAAAGACAGGGAGGAAGCAGAGACTGGTGCTGTGAAACTAGACCTGGCCATGAGATTTAGGCAGGACTAGAGAAGAACAATTAAAACTGGTAACAAGAAAAAGCTGAGAGTGATGTGGTACACTAGACCTCAGCCAGCGGGAGCTGAGCATGGAAAAATAGTGGGGAGAGGAAAATGTGGATCACATACCTATGGCCCTGACTCTTAACTCATCAGAAAACACTGCAGCAGCTGCTTTTTCTGCAGCTTGTGGGCATCAGTGTCCTTTTAATTGCTCTCATGCAGCCTCAGCACTGTGGAATGCTCAGCTGATGCCTTCAAAGGATATCTTTTTTGCAAGAAGGGGAAAAAACTTAACTCTATTACGTGTATTGGGTCACTCATTCAAACTCTGTTTGAGCTCAGAGGCAGCAGTCTGAGCCAGGAATGACTCAAATTTATTTTAAATTAGAGCTTCTGGTTTTGCAGAAACTTTTTATTGCCTCAGGCAAGAAGAGGGTTGGAACAGCGTCTCACCCTTCCAACATAAACCTGTGCTAGGTAAAGCCCACCATGTGCTGGCTGTGCAATACTCTGAAGCAGTTCCTGTTCAGCTATTTGATTGCCATTGGCCAGTTTTAAAACCCAGGGTTTTAATCTGCTATAAATTGGTGCAGCTCGACTGAAATGAAGTTTTCAGCCTGAGTTCTGTCAATCCATAGGTGTCTATGGACTGGTTCAAAAAAATCTACGAAAGGTGACTAAGCAAACCCTAATGTCAGTAGGCATTGAATTGCCAATATAGTTTTTTTCCTCTGCTAGGCCATTCTGGGGAGCCAAAAAATGAAAATGACTGAGGATCATGAAAAGAGTACTGCTTGGCATTAGCTGAGGATCTGTTTCTGACTCTTCATTGAGTAAAAATTTAGTTTTGAGGAGATGATCAGGGTAGATTGAGCAAACAATGTAACTTAGGCTCAAAGTTCTTTGTTGTTTTTTTGAAAGCAGACTAAAATGCTGTCACATATGCTATTTATTTGCTTGTAAGCTGGCCTGGTTGAGTAGTAGGAGATAGCAAAATGCAATTGGAATCACTTGAGCATGATATTTGGGAAAACTGTTGCTCCAAATATTGCTTCAGGAGGCCTACACCCATCTCTTCTAAATTAAAAAATGAGCATTTGATGTCATGTTTTAATATACTTTCATGTAACATAACCTCAGCTAAAGAAAAATATGCATTTAGCCTCTTACTAACTTCAAAGCAGTAAAAGATCTTTCATTCATTTCCAGTAGTGTCACATTAATTTATCTTTTCCTGAGTTCCAAGAGTTTTGTATATTATATAAGCAGGCACTAATATGTCCTTTGCAGAATTTTATTTATTCTTCCCTTAGAAGTGGCTAGAAGTTGCATATACTGTTTCAGAAAGGGGGGAAAAAAAAAAAGAGATTTAATGTTGTCCTGCAGAGCAAGAAAACCTTCAGAAAAAATTTCAAGATTTCTGAAGGCAACAGTTTCCTCCATGGTGTCTAAGCAGCTTCCTCAGAGACTACAAGAAATCTTCTTTTATTTCTTCTTAACTGTAATTTTAAAATATTATTTGATTCTGTAAAGCATTTTGATTTTACAGATCTGCAAGTCCCAGCGGAATAGGACTCCATAAAAACTTCTTTGAACAGTTCTATTTTATCACAGTTCTCTGATTGTAGCACAAACTGCTGTGAGAGATTTGGAGCTAGAGTCAGATACCTAACAAAGACTGGAGCTGTTTGGATCTGGATCTAAGTTCTGTTTGCAATCGCACTCAGATTATTTTGCTAATATCCTCTAGCACCCAGAGAAGAAAAAAAAATTTTTTGCAGTAGGAGTCTATCAGCCAAGCCTGGCTTGCTAGACTCAAGGAAGATCCACTGGCGACTAAACTACATGCACGCAAGCAGGGTTCAGCCTTGTGGAAAGGATGCTGCTCTCCTGAATTTGTATTTCCTCCCTATATTAGTTAGCATCGGGTTGTGACTCCCTGCTTTGTGATTTGCCCCAAGCTTTTCCGTTCCCAGGCTTCAGGGAGTGTAGTCAGTCATTAATAAATAAATATACTTTTTTAAAAAGTAGCTGGAAGATTACACAAGTAGCAGAGCCTGATGTGCTTTAGCAGATGAGGGGAAAGCAAGTGAGACTGTTGGAAAGGGGAAACCTGTTTGTGATTCCATGTGTGTTCTGTCTTCAACCTTTCTCCTGTCTGAATACTTGTCATGTGCAAATAATATGCATATAAATGCATATACATGCAAATAACATGAAACATACCGTATTTTTATATAGATTACTGATGTGTAGTGAGTGCAGTCTGTGATGGAAAGCAGAGGTTTCTGTTCATTCATATAAACATATGATCTCGGCAGTATCTAAAACATATGCTACTTACTATAGCATTTGCATGTACATTCATATGTTTTTGTTCCACTTGGGTTATTTTAGAGTCTTAGGGCCTACCTCATTTGCACATGTTTGACTTAGATGGGTGCAAAACCATTATATGAAAATATAATTGTGGAGGAGAGGAAGGCAGATACTTAAAAAATGTGGACTCTTTTCCTCCTTGCCTGTCAGTTCTGTGTCTCCATCTGCATTTATACGCACATGTTGATGTCACAAGTTTACCTGGATTTACTTTAAGAGCAAACAATCCCAAAGCTGCATCTTGCAGCATTGTATAAGGCAATTCAAAACAGAGCATCTAAGATTCTTCTCCTATTTGAAACCCAGGTGGGGATTCCTATTTTCCTCTTCCCTTACTTCAACTTTTTCCACTGTCATATGCCCACTTAAAAGCTATTTTCCCCATTACAAACGGAACCATTTGTGTGTACACGGATATCAGCTTTGGAGGTTATAGTGAGGCAAACTCATGGTATTTTGTCTTTATGGAGCAGATGCACTGGAAGTTCATAAGTTATTCATGTTCATTGCCCTCAGGGATCCATTTATATAAGCCAGAAAGACAAACTGGGTGCCCAACTATCTCTTAAGCCTGCCTATCTGATGGCCCCCATAACCATAATTGTATCCCAATTTATACTGTGTCATCATTATAATATGCTTTTTAGGAAGAGAATTGCAACTGTTCCCAGCTTTCCCAGGGAAAAAAAGAGCCCTGAAGTACTTGAGCTGGTTGCTCCATGTCTCAAGAAGTTCATCCTGGCTCTGTGAAAACTCAAACTAACTCTGTTAACTGTTGGACCTCTGTTAACCTTTCTGCCAGGGTGTGTAAAATTTCCTCCCAAACACTTAACCAACAGAAATCAGCAGATCCCAGCTTGGCTGCCACAACTCCAGCTCAAAGCATCAATCTTATCATTAGACACCAGCTCTTTTCTTAGAGGAAGATGACGTGTTCAGTATGCTCCACTCAGCTTTTGCCTTCCCTTCAGTCGCCACTGAAATTTGCCTGCCAGTACTGTATAGGGAAGGGACGGGTCAGAAGTTTTAACATCTCGATCACTGGACAGAGCTATTGATAACAATTCTTTTGGTTCATTTGGCTTTGTCTGCATTTTGTAACAGATTGAAAGCATTATGCAAAACAAATGCATGCTTGGGTGCCTTCTTAATGCATGTTTCAAGTTAAGTGCATGGTTCCTTGTGCTTTGTTTACTCTAAGATTGGCCTGCTTTTCAAAATCAGCTGTGGATGTCCAGCTTCTAACTTACATAGAGTAAGAGATGCACTAGTTATCTCTGAGTATAGTTTGGCTGCTTCTGTGGAAAAACTCCAGGGGAAGCTGTGGATGCACTGTTGAATTAATCAGCAGGAGGAAGTATTCTTGGAAGAAGCAGTACTTCCTTTTAGGCAGGGTAAGACATGGCCAGATGCCAAGGGTGGGGAATGGGGGCACAACTGAAGGTCTAGATAAAGGAGGAAGTCCTTTTCCCTATAAAGATGATGCATTTTCCTAAAACTTGATTTCCTGCACGGCTTGGAAATCAAGTTGTTCTACCATTTTTTTTGTTTTGTTTTATCTTCTGCTTCAGTTGCAAATTTTCCCTCTTACTCAGCAGTCCAGCCAGTAGAAATGAAATTGCCTTCCTCTTTGAAGCTTGCAGATGCTAGATTTGAAAAAGGGCAAATGAAGGAAGAGCACAGGCCATGCCCATTTTTAACTGCATTTTATTCCCCCAGGCATGGGTGATGGAGAGGAACAGGATGACCCTTTCCAGATTTATTCTCAGTATTGCACCACTGAAAACATCAGAATTTGTTCCACACTCAAATTTAGCCTCATCATCGTTATTTGTTGAAGATCTATAATTCACAGGAGTATATATGTGTGTGTATACACACACACGAAGGGATTTATGGAGACGGTAGTGTGTTTCATTACTTCAATCACTACCAGGTGTTTAAGTGTAATAGGGTTACAGACAGTTTGATATTTATATAGCAGCAGTACAAGAGTTCTCACCCACTGTGTAAATCCATTTGATTTTGTAACTATATGACCATACACCCAATGCTGTTGCCTTTTCCCACCCGACCCCCATTGCCTTGCTCGCGCTACCTGCCCAGATGTATTTCTTTTCATTTTCATGCAGAATATGTCCCCCTTTCATAACTCAGTAAATCTGCTCAGTCTTTTGATTCCTCCCACCAGTGCAGCCGTACATCAGAGCAGAGCCCCATGTTGCCCTGGGTGGGATGACAGCTGTGGCGAATGAACAAGAAAGCCACCTGAGTTCTGCACTTCTATTTACTTAGCTTCTGTGTAAAAACATATATGGTGGGGTTTTTTTCATCATGTAGATATCCACTGTAGATAGTATTGTTTTCATTGATTGCTGCTGCTGGAGCTCTGGAGACAGCAGTACTGATCCATATGGAAAAAAGGTTTCCATAAATCTCTCAGTCTTGAGTTCTCTTGCAGAGCCTCATTTGGTGTCTTGCTCCTATTTTCTTTTCCGTGTTTTCAATTCCCGGTTGAGTCAGGTCCAAACAAGCCACTTATTTGGTCAAGTTTAATTGTGCCTCAGGAAGCTTGGGAACATAAGGTTTCCTCATGCATTCAGAAAAAGTATATTCGCAGGTACATGTGCATCTGCTGTCCCACGTCCTCTGGCACACTCTGGGGTAGAGCTCTCCCACATACCTCTTTTTAGCATGTGGGGGCTGATTGCTTTTCAAAGGCAGGGATTAGACTCTTTCTTCAGTTAAGGAGTGACTATTAGCATTTGATGCCTTCTGTCCTGCCTGCTGCTTTTATGCTCCATTGGCGCTGTTTCAGAAATGACATTATCATGGGATTGAGTAGCTCAGGGGATTGCAAACCAGCAGCAGTCTTTCCCCTCCAGGTCAGGAGTTCATTGCTGTCCTTGGCTAATACTGGCTGAACATCATTAGCATCTGAAATGAGTTAGGAATCTCCTTTCCAGTCCCTACCAAACACATATCTCATCACTCTCCAACGCAAAGTTTTGCTTTCCCGGACACCCTCTCAGAGTGCTGCAAAGACACCCACAAGCTAGGAATTGTCCTTTCAGATAAGGTGTCAAGGCAGAGTGGCCAGCTGGTGTGAACATAATATGGCAATATACAGATGTATTTTCCACCATTGCCCTGCTCGGGCTGTCACTAGTACCAAAGTTAAGTTGCACAGCACTGAGCTATGAGGGACATGATAAAGAGTGGGAGACTATGCTAGACTCAGAGGGTTCATAAGCAGAGGCATTTGCAAGTCAACTAACATATCTGCTCTCAATGAAGACTAGATTTTCACCACCCATTCCTGTGTTTCTGAGGAAGGTTATCACTGTGAATCAGAAGAAAATTATGCCAATTCGTTGTCACCTTTGGGCATCAGAAGGTGGTGTGGCAATGAAATCAAAAAGGATTTTCTTTTTCTTCAGCTGGAGCAAACCGCGTGAAAGTTTATTTGCTTTCCATATGATACAAGATGCTACACAGCTACCACATGCCTGACCTGCTCTAAACCCATCTGTCATCAGTGCTAGGCAGCTCCTATTTATCTCAGGGGAAGATCTCCTTCAGTTGGTTTAGTGGTCTGCCTGTTTATATTCATAAGCCCAACAGCGCTGCAGCTGGCTTATTATTAGTATTGTTTATTGTACTTTGTTGTTTAATCGGAAATACTGATAAGCAATCTAAAACTAGTGGCTCAAATGCTTTCATGGAGGAGTGGCATTGGCATGGAAGTACAAAATCAGAGCATCCTGCTTGGGCCCATTCCTACAGCTTTTCTTCCCTACACTCCTCTCTCCAGTACTGAGCATTGAATCTAGAACTGAGCTTGCTTTGTGGTCTGGGTTTGTGGAGGTTACTGTATCTCTGTGCGTGGACCTACCAAATACAATCTGTCATGAAACCTGTCTCTCAGTATGAATCAGCTGGTGGGAGAGCTTGAGAACTGCTGGACAGCCATGCGAGCAACCACATTATTAGTTCCTGGCACACAGGAAGAAAAGGGGTGGGAGACACCCAAAGGCTTTCTCCAGGCTATGTCACACATGGCCATACATGGTATTGCTACCCAGACAACACCTCCCTCTTGCCTTTTTCTGTAATGCTGTCTCCATGTGCAATATTTGCCTCCCTCCTTTTTTGCCATGCTACTGTTCGCTCTCTTTTAATTCTCACTAAAGAGTCAGTTCTCCTGTGATTTCCTCAGGAAATAGAACAAACTTGAGTAAATTTTGAATTCTCTGCTCACCTGTTTCCCTTTCTGTATTCTGCATATCTGCCTATTAGATTATAAGTGGTTTGTAGGGAGGCTTAGCTTTAGCTGGAGCTTTGTACATTGTCAGGTTTATTGTCATCAGTTAATGCACGCTTTACCTGGGCTTCTTGCTTTCTTCTTTTCCTTTTTAAAAGTGAAAAATCCCTTTAAACTCTAAAATAAAACTACAAATCCACAAAGGTTTAACTGTAGCACCTTAAACAGATGTTTTATCCACTGCTCTATTTAAAACATGGATTCTAGCTTTTGTGATAATCTAACAGCAATGTGTTGTCCACTGGAGAAAGCCTACTTGCTCTCCATGAGGGAAAATAAATCCATGGAGATTTTCAAACTCAAATTTGGGTTTCAGAGTAGCTGCACTGTACAATGAGCAGCATTATCTCCACATCACAGATTTAAATGCACAACAGATATGCTGGACAAAGCGATGTATTGTTTCTTTTTATTAGTATTTATTTATTTATTTGTTTTCTCAAATTGGTGCTTTTGTCAAAAGAATATTTGTGATCCAAAATGGAAAGTAGATACTCTACACTGTGAGAAGTTTTGTTGTGACATCACTGTGAGAACCTGGTGTGCCAGAGAGGAGAGGACAGTTTTTTAATCTTGATCTTGGAAGATGTGTTCTACTTCAATTTTCCTATATAAATATGTCTTTGGGCACTTCAGCAAGACTTATATTTACAGAATCACAGAATCAGTTAGGTTGGAAAAGACCTCTGAGATCATCAAATCCAGCCTTTGACCTAACACCACCTTGTCAACTAGACCATGGCACTAACTGCCATGAACAATCTCTTCTCAAATACCTCTAGGGACAGTGACTCCATCACCTCGCTGGGCAGCCCATTCCAATGCCAAATCACTGTCTCTGTAAAGAACTTCTACCTAATGTCTAACATAATAGTTCCTACTTCCTAGTAAGTCTGGAATATGGCCCCATCTCTCCTTGCCTAAGGTCCCCATATAAAAAGCTTGCTTTGTCCAGCAGGAAGTGTGTTTCTGACTGGCTGTCAGTGTTTCACAGTGAAAAACCAGGCTTTGCACTGAAACAATGCTTTGTTTCAAAGAATCCCCAGAGGCTGCTGATATAAGGTCATCTTGAAGTTGAATATGTATGATGAAGCACATAACCATTAGGCAGACTGCACTCAAGGCAGCCAAAGCTAAAGCACAGACCTGGCAGTCTGGAGAACTGGGCTCACCTACACTCTGCAGTGGAATGGAGACGACAGTGGCCTCAAGTTACAACAAGGGGGGTTTGGATTGAATGTTGGGAAAAATTTCTTCACTGAAAGGGTTGTCAAGCACTGGAACAGGCTGCCCAGGGGAGTGGTTGAGTCACCATCCCTAGAGGATTTAAAAAATATGCAGATGTGGCATTTAGGGAGGTGGTTCTTTCTATGCATCAGCAACTTTACATCATCTCCAAAGAAAGTGAGAGAGTGATGGTCTCTGTGAGTTTAGAACTGACCCTGAATCTATGCAGAGCACACTTTCAGCATACTGTGAATTTTTGCATGAAGAAACTTGGCTTTGTTGTAGACTTCATGGACATCACCCATAGAACCTGTCATTGTTTTGGAGAAAATGCATAGGCTGGCCTGCTGAAGGAATGCTGTACCTCCAGTTTGTTGAGGTGTGCGGAGTGCTAAAGGGCTGACATGCAGAGAGCTTGACCTGCTAATGGATCAGGATTTTTATAGACAGAAGGGATATGCCATTGTCGGAGTGGTAAATCTGTAATGACAGACGTTTGTTCTATATTTGTTAATGACCTGATTTGACATGCATGCAGTTCATTCTCCTGACAATAATGGAAACATGGTGTGAGACAGACAGAGAAATAGAGCTGTGGTTAAAGTGAAGCGATACATTTATAAATATTTTGGTTTAAAGTACTTTCCCCACTTAATTTCTCACCTTGTTTAAAAAAAACTAATAAAAACGGTTTGAATAGTCTTTGAAAATCTTTCAGCTCCCCTCCTCCTTGTTTTTCCTCCTCCCTTACCTCCCTCCTAAGCTCCAGAGATGAGTATAAGACATCTGTCAAAGCTGTGATAATGTAGTTCTGCTGGTCTGTGAGGACCCTAAGAATTTGCCAGAGCATTCCCGACTGCTGTGGTTTTGACACTGGGTGATGGCTGCGCCAGAAGGTGAAAGTCAGGCATCACTGGGACATAGACCACTGTGTCCCAATGTTAATTTGTTCCCGAATTAGGGAGAGGGGGAGGAGAGGTTTCCCTATGAAAAGAGAGAGTTTTAATGGGAAATCATCAGAAACTTTAGGAGATATTAGCAGAGGCTGTTGTGCTCTCAAAGAAAGGCCCTTCTTGCTTTCTGCTTCACATTATTTCCTCCCTCCTTCAGAAAAAATGCTTAAACTGCTTTGGCTCGGTACCAAATATTACTTTGGCCTCCCAGCCAGAAAAGCTCACTGAGGATGGAGAAATTGCCATACAAAATGGTTTTGAGAACTAATAACACAGGCATGTGGTCCATCCTTGAATTATATGAAATATGGTGCATAGCTTTCAGTCCTGCTTTGTCAGAGGTCTTGACTGCTCAAAAGCCTTCCAGTCCCTCTCCTTCCTCTCTTCCCCCCCCAAAAGTAAAATAAATCCCACACATTTTGTCTCAGCTTCCAGCACGTGTGACCGTAATTGTGCCTCAGATGCTGGCAGAGTGCCCAATCTGTCAGCCTCACATGGGAATGAGGGAGGATGCCTGATGGATCAGCTCGGCTGGGAGGGGCTGTGGGGCCGGAGGCTGGGGCACTTGCACCCACAGCCCTGCAGAGGAGTGGGAGCGCATGATTCTGCCACTTGCCTGGTTTGCACACAGCAGTCCAGGGTCTGCCTCAGTGGCTGCTTCCTTCTGGGGCAACTGCTTGGAGCCAGTAGATATAATCACAACCAACTAATTAAATCAAGGGGACAGCTAAAAGTGAACTAATTACATCAGTGCATTGTACTCCAGCAGCTTGTAATACTTCTACCCCATGCAAGTACAGATGAGTCTCCCTTCAGCCCTGTAGGTGAAGACACTATATGCACTAGTTATGCTGCTGGACCAAGGAAACTGTGGGACTAGTTTTGCAAGAAAGCTAGATGAAACTGCTTAGTACCTGGCCTTTTTTCATGGTCTCTAGCATGGCTTTTTATGTTATTTAAAATATATAAAGGTGTGAATTACACAGCTATCCAGAGAGGATAACTCTTGGAAGTTGTGTAGTGCCTAGGGGAACAGTTATCTGTTCTGATTATGGCTCCTAGGAACTGATATAATAGAAAAATCAATTTAATTCTGGAAGTATTTACCATTAAAAGACAACTTATGGAACTTAATTGCTTGAAATGATTTGAAGTAAGCACAATTCTGGAAAATCTATGAGATAGCAGGCATATACCAGTAGGGACAGCATCTTCCTCTAGTTATTAAGAAACTCAGTTTCAATGGATAAGGCCTTCAGGAAATTTATGCTGTGATCAGCAGTCAAATAATTTGTCGTTATTGTTAAGGATTGGTGCCCACACAACATGAGTCTGTCAAGTGAACATTATTGAGCTGTTATTTCCATGGGCTTAAGCCAACTCCTTTATCAGCTGGCACGGCAGATGCATGTTTCCCTCCAGACTGTCCTCAAAAAGCAGGTAGAGGAACAAGGATGCAGTGTGAGGGATGCAGATGCAGCACAACACCACGGCTGGAAAGGAGTAAGTGAGCAAGGACTGGGTGTGCACACTGAGTTTGATGCTTGTGCCAAAACAGAAGTAGCAGGAGAGGTGCTGGAACTGTGCTGGGGACTCCCAGCCCTTGATCTCACACTCAGAACTTCCAGATGAACAAGACTCAATCACTTTTTCCTGTGTTTGTGGCAAGGATGAGGGCTCAGCTCTGCAGTGGAACATCTGCCATCATCACTGGGATTTTGCCTTGGTTTACTATAGATGCAGTAGATCCTGAGTGCACCCAAGGAGAGTGTTATGCCAGACACAAAAAAAACGCCAATAGCCCAAGGAGCTTGCATCCTAAGAGAAAATCTTTTCCCCCAGAGACAGCAAAGCACTTGGAGAGCTTGCTCACAGAGGCTATGCAGTCTCCATCTTCAGAGGTTTCCAAGGTCAGACTACGGAAAGCCCAGAGCAAACTGGTCTGCTCTCATGGCTAGTCATGATTGAACAAGGGGTTAGACTAGGGATCTCTAGATTCCGTCACCCTGAATTATAATCCTATGGTCTTTTTCTATTCATGTTTTTGTAGAGCAAACAAACACTGTGCTCTGTCTGTAGGCAGGTACAAAGGAATGCGATGAACTGCTAACTGCTAATGACAAACTACGAACTGTAATGCCTGTGAACTAACTCGATGACATTTTTTCCTCTGCAGGGCCTTCTGAAGGAAATATTATGCATATGGGTGTAAGCAATCTTCGTTTCTTCTTGCCTGCATCTTAGGGATCAGGGCAGGTCAACATTAATTGTGAGCCTTTCTTAGAATTATTATTTGTTAGATGTTTGGCGCATTTTCCTTAAGCTCATTAAGTAATTACTCACTGTTCTGTCACACCTCTGACAGTGGCTGAATACAGTGAAGCACTTATTTTTTTTCTCTCGTGCTAAGTCCATATTTCCACAGCTTTTGTTTTGTTTTGTTTTATCTGATGACACTTTTTTTCCTTCCCTTACTCTTGAACCTTCTTAAGACCTCCTCACCCTCTCTAACCCTACGTGCCTCTACTGCCAGGATGACAGCTCTAAGGCTGCTGACAGTCTGTTGGCTACTGCAAATCAAGGACTTTAATCACAGCATGATGCTATCATGTGAGCAAATATGATATTGATGGTGTTTGCTAATTTTTTTTAAAAATGGAAATGTTAGAAATTAATCTTTTAGAAGAATTTTACATATTAATGTGTGGTAATTTGAACATGTGCTAATACTTTTGCATTTGGAATGCTTAATTGATAAAGATTATGTGGATAAAAATCTATAATTAACTGATAAACTTTAAAACATTAACAGATAAAGATTTATATTGTTCCTAAGGAACATGATAAGAGTTTTCCCTCTCAGCTTCACCCTTTTAAGGAGTGATAAAGGAAGAAAAATAAGAATATGGCATACAGAGTAGTTTAAATGTAACTTGCTTTATTGTGCTATTGCTGAATTAAGGTAATTAAACTTTGCAAAAACTTTTAAAAATTATTTTTGACAGAGAGAGAAGTTAATTTCAGCTTAATTGCTATACTTTATTTTTGGGACCTAGAATTGCTATAATCAAGGATCAAAGCAGACAGACAGTTTTCCTTCATCTGGAAATCGGCAGACACCACAGCTTGCATAACAAAAGATCAGAGATTAAAGGCTGCGCAGCCTGTCTTCAAGAGACTAAAAATTTGCTCACATATGAGGGAGTCTGTCAAAGCTTGTCTTAAGGTTGTAGGTGACAGGAAATACACTAATTTTACAGGCAGAGTGGTTAAACAGATTTTCCTACCAAATCAAAAGTATAAAGAAAATTAGAGTCAAATCCAACCACCAATGGGAATTCAGTGGAAACACCTCCCTTGACTTTGCATCTGGGAATAGTTCATCAGAACTCAGGATCTCACTCCTGCTTATTCCTGGATGCTGAAACTCTGCTAAGGAGATTACAAGCTTTAACTCCAAAGGGCCAAGGGCTTGGCTCACTGCTATCTGTTTGCTCTCAGTGGTACACTGAGCCTTCCTTATTATTATGCCAGTGCCAATTCCAGCCTACATTTTAAAATACATCTTACATGCAACTCTTCACAACCACTGAAGTTTTCTTTTTTTAAAAAATGGGGTTTTCTTAAGGCTGTTTAATACAGACTTGTTGAAATAGTACTGCTGTACTATGTACAGCAGAATAACGCTGTCGTAATAATCAGTACAGTCCTAATGATATTGCTACTTTAGCCTCTATGCACTAGATATTTGCAATGTAGAATGCATTTATATCACTTCTCCCAGTGAAAAGAGATGGCAATTATTAGTAATATATGGATTGTTTACCAGGATTTTCTTAACAGCTGTGTCTTCTGCTGTGATAATCTACTTCTGAGTCAAGGCTTCGCATTCATCTAGGTGAATACATTATTTTTCACTAGCTATGTTTCAACATTAAATTTGTGTCTTCATACTTCTAAATACAGTCTTGAGTCTTGAATCAACCACACTGCTTGTGGAATGCCATGGTAATCCACAGGGCCTTGGATATTTTTTTGAAAGAGAGGACACCTCTCCTCCCCAACAGCATCTGTGGTTTGTAAGGAAATGGGACTGTCCTGTTAGCAGAGATCATGTGTAGTTTCAACATCCCAGGACATGCTGCTGCCAATCTCTTATCTTCCCAGAAGGGTGGTTAAGCATTGGAATGGGCTGCCCAAAGGAGATGGTGGAGTCACCACCACTTCCATCTCTGGAAATGTCTAAGAAACGACTGGACATGGCACACACTGCTATGGTTTAGTTGACATGGTGGTGTTCAGTCACTGGCTGGGCTCAATGATCACGGGGATCTTGTCCAAACTTAATGATTCTACAACTGGTCAATCTTTCATGTTTCAGCTGCAGTCATCATTCTCACCAATTCCCTTTCCTATCACAGCCCTGCCTAGGAAGGTCAGCTGTGTTCAGGCAAATGCCATTTGCAGATTGTAGCTCTTCCTAAAAGCATCTCTGGTGATTTCTGTAGTGTGATATGATATGTCTACACCACTAGTTTCCCTCGCTGCATGCTCACCTGCAAAGAGAAGGGCCCTTTCCATAATAGAAGAATAAACAGAGGTGTTACTATTGTGTGATTATGTCCAAATACTTCAAAACCAGTGTTCCACTGTATCTGAACATGCAACATGGATGCCCTTACCCCAGAGTTTTGGCTCTCTGATGACAAAAAAAAGCCCAACTCAAACTCCTTTCATTTTGTTTCTTAAAGCCAAAAGTCTACTTGCCTTAAAATATTATTGTGGCATGACTAGTCTCACCTAATTTCACCTAGAAGCATTTTTCTTTTAATTTTTGGTAACTGGATAATTAGCTTTATTAAGAAATCAGGTCCAAAGCAGGCAGCTACATTACCTTTGATCTCCCTACCTCTGATTCAAAACAACCTATTTGGGCACACTCAAGTTTAACTTTCCCTTTTGCCACTGGCTAGAGCAACTTCAGTTGGAGAAATAGCTTAAGGAAATGTTGATTTAAAAAAAAAAAAAAGAAAAAAGATCAGTCATACTGCTTTGCTAATTACATTTGCCGTATTAATGGCACAGACTGCTCATTTTCAGGCTCTGTTGGAAAGATTGCCCAGAGAAGTGTTATTCTCTCAGTACAGTGTCAGATGTCACCCTGTGGGATATTAAAGCCAAGTCAAGATTATGCTGAAAAATATTTTTTTTTTCTTCTGTACAGTAACACATACAGCACTAGATTGCATTAAAAAGAAATCCCTTTGCAGAAGAAATGTTAATGTGGGCTGCCAAATGGGAGAGATTTTCCATAGTTCACTGTTAATGTAAGACCTTCGTTCTTGTGGAACATGCTGTCCGCTAATGAACAGCTCCTTAATGAGAGTAGAGAATCAGGGTTTCACGTCTAGACAAACAACAGCAAAGTTTGGAAGGTACTGTTTCTCTTTTTCTTTCTTATTCTCTTTAATACGAGCACTAATTGGCCTTAAATAAACCTGAGTAGAACACAATAGATTTATGATATTTTTTGTGCAGCAAAACCAGATCTCAGGATTTCAGAGAAACAGGCTCCCCTTTTATGAGGTAATTATGATTTAGTGTTTACTGTCTCCCTGTTGAATCTGTGGGTTGCCTTTAAAGTGGCTCTGGGATGAATGTCAGAAGTAGAATTTACCTTTTCAACATGTAAAATGCAGGAGACATTTATTATTTTCCTGAATAATATTTCTTTGCCTCTACTTTTTTTTTTTTTCCTTCAAAAAAAGGCAAAAAAACCAGTGGACAGGTTGCTGTGTCATCAGAATTTTTTTTTTTAAAAAAAAAAAGCTTGGGAAAGTTTCTAAAAATTCAGGTATCCTTCTAATAGCAGTAATAGGCCTTTTCCAAGCTTCACTTCTGTCTTCCACTTGGTAATTAAGTTTTAGTTGATTTAAAAGGATGTAAATTAAGAATAGAAGGTGACACCATCACACAGAAAAAAATACCAGACAATGAACAAGAGAAATTGTGAGTAATTTCAATACCATGGCAGTGCACACCATATACTTCAGCTGCAGTGCAAGATGGATTGTGGGCTACCTGTGAATTTGGCACAGCTGCAGGAGGTCAAATCATGCATTCGTGCAGTCTAGGAGATTTCTTCTACCTTACAATCTTCCAGCACACGACCTGGGCTGCATCAGAACAAGTGTGGCCAACAGGTCGAGGGAGGTAATTCTCCTCTCTGCTCCCATGAGACCCCACCTGGAATGCTGCAGCAGTACAGCTCTAGGGCCCCCAACAGAGGAAGGTTATTGACTTGTTGAAGTGAGTTTACAAGAGGACCACAAAGATTCTCAGGGGACAGGAACACCCCTCCTACAGGCTGAGATAGTTGGCATCGTTCAGCCTGAAGAAGAAAAGGCACTAGGGAGACCTTACAGCAGCCCTCCAGTACCTAAATAAGGCCTGCACCAGAGCTGTAGTGGGACTTTTTTCAAAGGGATGTAGAGACAAGACAGGGGATAATGGCTTCAAACCGAAAACCCATGGATTTATATTAGATATTAGGAAAAAATTCTTCACTAGGAGAATGGTGAGACACTGGCATACATGCCCAGAGAAGTTGTGGATTCCCCATCCCTGGAGGTGTTCAAGTCCTGGTTGGATGGGCCCTGAGAAATATGGCTTAATGACAGGTGTCCCCTCCCATGGCAGGGGAGTTGGAACTAGATGATCTTTAAGATACCTTCCAACCTATTCTATGTTTCTAGAATCTGCAAAAGCCCAGTGGTATTGAAAAGGTGTGTTTCAACCCTAACAAAAAATATCAATAATAAGTCCACAAATCTATTATCCTCAGGAAAAAAAAGGTAGAGATGCAAAGAATACAGACAAATGGTGAATCTGCATCAGCTCTTGGTTATGCATAGCAGAGGATGAATCTAACATAGAACAATAAACTAAAACACCAACTCATTAAAAACCATCATAAAATTCAAGTGGTTTATCCAGGAAGATAACTGATTAAAGACAGTGGTTAAAAAAATGTGCTCAGTGCAGATGGAGGATGAAAATCAGAGCTCTCTCCCACTATGGCTTGGTATTATTTGGCAGAAGCCATGTGAAATTTAAGCGTCACTGCTACAAACAACAGCAGGTGGTCAATATAGCTGAAGGAGGACTCTTTTGAATGACAAGGAACCTTTAACTCTTTAGAAGAGAAGTGAATGTCAGGACAAGGCCACAAAACACAGGCCACCTTAATATTGAATGGTAATGCTCCTGGCTCCCACCCACAAAACCCAAACAGGCCTACATGACCTAGGTGGGCCACATGTTCACTAGCTTTCAAATTAAAAAAAAGAAGGCAGTTTCCAGTATTTTCAGTATTACAAGCCTTGGTGATTGTCAAGGACACACTTATCCATCTATCTCACCCAGGTGATTCACATCCACATGCTCAATCTGCATTTTTGCCACCACCACAGTTACACGACCACCAGACTGAGGTGTGATTACTAACTCTAAAATGTTTTATTTATGACAAACAATGATAAAATTACTTGGACTGTGGACAAGGCAAGCAGGACATCAGTCCAACAAAACAATTAATGGTGTTTGGAAAGCCATGGAGAAAAAGCACACTCACAGATCTAGGGGGTCTGTGGAAGATGATGGTCTACCTCAAAGAGTAAGCCCTGGATGAAAATCTGCACTTGGCAAAAGAGAAGAGATAGATATTCAAGACAGTTACCTGGGTCTGAACACACTGAAGAAGAGCAGAAGGTGTTTCAAACGTTCAGTGACAGTGAAAAGTAAAAAATCTTTCTAGCTTGTTCTTGAACACATATAGATGGTACTCTTTGTGTTAGAAATAGACCTGAACATAAACTGAAGCTTGAAGATAAAGATTACTGAGGTTATTGCAGTTCATTAAGAAATGTATTAACACAAAAAGCAAACAAAGTAATTAAATTTGTGGGGTTAAGAACCTGCTGATGCCTAGACTTGCCTTTCGTGTTTCAAGTAGAATCCATCCTGTTGCACCTGAAACTGTTTTGATTCCCTGTTCCTACACCATCTGTGCCTGATGATGACCCAGATAAACCTTTATTGCCATCTAACATTAGCACTCACTAGTTTCAATGATATATTTCCCATCTGTCTGCAATATGTGTATATTTTACATTTCTTGCAGGTACATTATTATTACACTATATTTATTCTTATGTCAGTTCAGCAGCTGATAATGAACCATTGTGTTTGTAACTATCTTTCATTTCAATACATTTCTATGGTGATAAGTGTGCATGGGATGTATTAGGGAATTTGGTGAAACTAGTTAAAATATATTTCCCTTAATTTCAGTTGAAACAACAGTTTGAAAATGCTGATTTTGCTACTATGGAGTTCCCTTAAAGGACATGTATCGGTATTATGGCAGGAGTGCTATAGCTTAATCCCAGCACAAACCACCCTTACCCAGCACTTTCACTCACCAATTCCTGTTGAACTATAATTATTTGAAATTTCTGGGAATGTTGACACTGTGGGAGAAAGGGAAATCTCACGTGTTTTGCCATCTCCTTTCATATTTGCTTGTGAGAGGAGAAAACTGAAAGCTACAGAAGTTACTCTTTTAAAAAAAAAAATAAATCTTTATTTCATAAAAAGCCTGAACTATATTATATAGATTTAGCAGTGGTGTGTAAAACAGTGCTAAGTATCTGTATGTAGTACATTAGTTCTTTAGTTCTGAATACACCTAAAATCTCTAATCTCAGAGACTATTTTTTGTGGACTAATGTACTTTAGAGGTATTTTTGGTCACTAAAATAGAAGTAAAAAACTGAAAATGCAAAGTATTACAGCATTTGTATATAAACGAATAGCAAGGGTACTTTATAGAAAGCTGTTAATGTACCTGCTGTAAACCCTCAGGTTTCTACAGCAAAATCCTGGAAATTCAGAATGGCTTTCATAAATGTTTCTGTGTAGTTTTGTGTGTTGCTGATACTGTAGTTAATGTAGCATCATATTAAGGATCAACATTAAATTTCATCTGCAACGTACAGTAATTGGAATGACAATATAAAATGAATTTAGAAAAAAGTAACTCAATTCGATGTGTTACCCATAAAAATAATAATTGAACGTGCAGCAAGAGAAAATCTCATTTCAAACCATACTCTTCCGTGATAGTGTATTTCATGTAGTAGTTTTTCATTTTTTCCTAAAATTTCTCTTTATTTCTGTATCAAGCCCAAGGCACAGGTATAGGGAGAAAAATAGAGTGAGTATTTTCTCTGCTAGTTTTTACATCCATAGTCAGGGTAGGATAGATAGGAGCAAGCCAGTGACACTGCATTATGGCAGAAAGACAAGGAAGGATATTCCCCTGAATGCTTTAGACCCAACGCACCTACTGTTTTGCAAAAATGTGAACATTTAGTGAAAAAATTATTAAAAGAAAAAAATCTCAGTGGCTGTTTAAATAAAGGCAGCTCATTGCTCATCTAGCTAGAAAGATGGGTATCTTCATCATGCATATGGACAAAGATGTCACAGTCCCAGCTGCAGAACACAATGAGGGGAATGTGAAAAAGGCAGAAGATAAAAATGAGAGGTCACATAGCAAAATATAGGGAGTCAGGAGAGCTTTGGAAACCACATAGGACATTTTGAGATATATAGAAGGGAGTGGTGAACTGGATGGGAATAAAAATGATGAGCATGAGATCCTGTGTGGGAAGGACCCTTTTTGTAATCACAGAAAACTTAAAATTTTGAAGTATCCTGTCAGAAGAATCTCAGAATATAATTGTAGCACCTGAAGAAGAAAAACAACAGCTGGCAAACAGGATAAGCCAAGAACAGAGTTTAAAATTACATAATCTGTAAACAAAAGAAAATTAAAAAAATCTCCGATTAAAGCAATAATACATATTGTTTTCAGTATTTACACAGTTAACTAAGCCAGAAAAAATGAATCTTCCAGATGAAGTACATCAGACTGTCACTTAAACAATGCTCTAAAAAAGACAGGCTCTTTTTTAGAAAACTTAACGGAGAACAAATATCAGAATGGCTTTATGCATTTAGGCAATGTGTTTCATGAGGGAGTGATAAGCACAGAGAGAAGGGACAAAGTAAGTGTCCCTATGTAACTGGAGCCAAACAATGTCATTTTTAAGAAAACAAGTGTTACTGAATTCTCAATAGCACTTTAGGAAGGCTAGACAAGGCCTTGAGAATAATTACTTTTGATAGTTTTATTCCCCAAGCAAGCAGGGAATTAAAAAAAGGGAAAATAACACAGAACAGAATTTTAACTCAGGATTTTTTCTCTCTCTTTGCTAAATCAAACTGTGAAAACAAAACTTGGGACAAGAAACAGTAGATGAAACCTCAGACAGAACTTAACACTTGTAAGGAAAGTGAAGGGGAATGTCAGAAGCTTGCCTTCTCTTGCATCTGGAGAAAATTTAATCCATATTTGTCATTTTTAGAAAAGTGCTCTAACCACCAAGCTAGGCAGCCAGAAGGGCTAACTCTGTTCTGAGTTGCATTAAGCACAGCATTGCCAGCTGGTCACAGGAGCTTTACTCTGCACTGGTGCAGCCTCACCTTGTATATTATGTGCAGCTTTAGGCACCACAATATAAAAAAGATATTAAGCTATTAAAGATTGTCCAGAGGAGGGCCATGAGGATGGTGAAGGGTCTAGAGGAGATGCCTTGTGAACAGTGGCTGAGGTCACTTAATTTGTTCAGCTTAGAGAAGAGGACACTGAGGAAGACTCATTGTGGTGTTCAGCATCTTCATGAGGGGAAGCAGAGGGGCAGGTACAGATTTCTTCACTCTCATGATCAGTAATGAGTCTTAAGGAGATGGCATGAAGCTGACTCAGAGGAGGTTCAGGTCAGATATCAGGAAAAGTTTAGATATAAGAGGTGACTTTTGGAGTATCCTGCACAGACCCAGGAGTTGGACTTGATGATCCTGATGGGCCCCTTCCAACTCAGTATATTCTATGATTCTATGGCTGTACACTGATGGTTTAGGGTTAAGGAGTTGTCCCATTTTGTGTCAGAAAGTGTTGACTGGTGTGGGAGTGGAGCATTCTTGGGTTTGCGTGTGTTCATCTAGAGACTGACAGAGGATCCTCCTTCTTAAAACAGTCCCGGGGGACCAGCACGCTGTAGGCATTCCTTGGGGCTGAACACCTCTCAGAAGGCTCTGCAATGAATCAGACTCTTTTTCCAGGCTTCCTGGGGCGATATGAACACAACCAGTGTTTTTTAGGAAGAACAACATCTCTCACTTTCCATCAGATGCTTTTGAGGTGGTGGTGAGCACATGTGGGGAGAAGGCAGGAGTACCAGACTGTTGCCATTCAAAAGTGAATCTAAATTTTCCAAGTCCATTGGAAGAACTGCAGAGGACAAAAACATGCAAAGTAAAGGTAGGGGAAAAAAAAGGGGAGAAAAAGAAGTGACTCATCACCCCAAGCAGATGATTGTCACAAAACTTAGGAGACAGAAGGGCAGGTCTGTGCTGAAGCAAGAAATCTTTAGATTCCTAATAATGAAAACAAGCAGAGCCTTAGCCGTTTATCTGTCTTTCCTTATGGCAGGGTTTTGTACAGCTTCCACCAAAATGAATAGGCAAATAAAGTTCCCCCTGCTGTGGTAGCAGAAGTCCACTAGAGACAGACTGAGGCATTATGCAACAAATATACTCCCTTCAGGAACCATGTCAGGTACTTGGACAACTCTGCCTGGTAGAGTGTAACAAGGTGAACTTGCTAATTTATCTGTGCTACTTTTAAAGATAATTTGCTACGGAAGTTCTCAAAACCTTTTCACTCACTGACTCCAGGACTGTGAAATAAAATCAAGAGTTTTTTATTCATTACTGATTTTCCATCAGGGATAATTAACTTCATAACCTCCCCAAGCCTGCATGTACGTATGTGTGCGTGTCTTTCCTCCTCATAAGCCAACATCCCTGATACATAGATAATTTATGAAAACAGAGTAGATGCTTTTTAATAATTAAGTAATAGATAATAGGAGAGGACTTTTTCCAACAATGTACAGTGGCTTTGAAGTAGAACACAGCACTGAAAGGTTAGTGGCTGTGGAGAAATTACATTTCTAAAAAAAAAACCTGAAGAAAGCTGCTACTCTCACACTGTATTATTAAATGAATTAAAATAGTGAAAAGGTTCTTTTTATTTTGCAATACATGCACTTCATTGCAGTAACATGTGAGCAATACTCCTGTGGCAAAAAGCCAATTGACTGCCCCTGACTAAATCACATAGCATCAACATGGCCCATTCTCTCTAAATTACAGGGCAAACAATAACACAGGTAAAATTAGCCCCAGCTGTAATTATACAGCAGAATTGTGTCGAGGACGCAGAATGATAAACGGCAAATGTAGACTGTGTTGTGTCATATCATGTAATCTCTCCTGCTGCAGAGTTGAAAAACAAAGGGGGAGTTGTGCCTTGTTTGTCTAACATGCTCTATATCACAAATTAGGAATCCTTCCTAATTAAGATATTGTTAAATTTCCTTTGTTAACATTTTTTTAACAATGCTAATTAGTGATCATTGATGACATTTTAACAATGTTAATTAGTGATCATTGTTCATCTAACAAACAATTAGGGTGATTTGCGCTGCAGTTCTCAGGCGCAGAAGTGCATCCCAGAGCCTTACTGCCTTTTTACCCCCAGGCTGCTTGAGCCGAGGGAGGGCATCTGGGAATGCTAATGCAGTTTGTAGCCACTCATCTAGCAGAAACATTACAGGGAAAATCCTGTCTGGCTTATGAACGTTTAATAGTTCAAAACAGCTGTAGCTTCACAAGGGTGTTCTCATCATGCAAGTGCTTCACGGGGTCACTCAGGCCATTTTTACACTAATGTAATATAACACAATACTAGGTACACATGCACATTCATTTCCCACTATTTCTTTAATTCTCATCTAGCTGTGCGTTTGGCAGTGGCTCTCAGAGGTCTGAGATTGTGGTATCATCTAACTCCAGCCATTTTCTGGTCTATGTGTTAGGGAAAGTAGTAGCAGCCTCAGCAGCACCTGCTGTGATTCATGTCCCTGATGCCTTTGTGAAAACTGAGACCAAAACCACCAGAACAAGAATGACCATCGCCTTTACCATGCCAGCCTTGGGAGTTGCAATATCACTTTGATTTGTAAGAAATGTCCCTGAGAAAGAAGGATGTTAGCATCAAGAGTTATGAAGGGGCTTGAGCAATCAGCTTGTCAGTTAGACCACAGGAGCACAGAAATAGGGCTGAATTTCCTGGCACAGACAGATGTCAGGCTCGATGCATGCTTCCTCTCCAAAGTGGTCAAAGCATTATCTCCGGCTAGAGCCAAAAGACCTATCTCCTACCCAAGAATTTCAGGGGAAGTGAGGTTAAACGCTAACCCAAAACAACAACAACAACAACAACAAAAACAAACCAAAAAACCCTAAACAAAAAAAAAAACACTTGCACTGAGGAAAATGAGGAAAATGGACAGTCTGGAGGTTGAGCAGTGGGATAATACTGCTTGAGAAACATCCTACTGTTGTCCTACTGACAGTGATAGCAACACTGAGACACCACAAAAGCACTGAGCAGTAACAGGACCGGGGTGCTAACAGCCATCTGTGTTATCACTGTCTTTGTGCTTCTGCTCCAGATAAGGTTAGACAGCCTGGGTGATAAAATATCAAGGTATGGTGTATGTCAGTGCACCTACGGTGAGCATTGTTAGTGGACCACCAGAGTAGCCATGCAGTGTGGAAGGCCCTCAGCATGGATTTTGCTGCTGGGGAGCATTACCACGTTTATCATAGCACTTGGCAAGAGGCATAAATGCTCTTTTCTGTGGGCTTTGCCTCAGCAAATGAGCTTGAACCCTACTGTATTACACTTTCTTTTCTTCATGTTCATAGTGTATCCCCACATGATATGAAACCTGAATTGTTTGCATGTTGCTATACATAAATGTTTCTACAGCAAATGGTAGCTGAAATGAGTGCCAAAACTCATGCAAGATGTTCTAAACGTTAATTGTAGATTTGGAAAATCATTGCTTTTGGAGGGTTGACATAACAGACATGTTCTTGCATTGCCGAGGCTAGTGGATAGCATTGATATGATCAGATTATAAGAGTGAGCCATTAATCCCTCTTTTTCCCGATTTTTATTGACAAAATTGGAGTGTAAACTACCACTAACCTACTCAGTTGAAGCTACACTGTCATGAATATACATGTATCAGTCCATCAAATTTACATTCATAAAATGCCTTTCATTCAAGGACCTCGGTATGCAAGAGGAAAACGATATAAAAATAAAATTCTTAGGCTTGGTTTGGTAAGAAAAATTTAGCTTAGGAATTTCATGATTTTTCTAGTGGCATTTTCTACCCCGGAGCTGAGTGGGATATGCCTGAGTTATGTCTTTCACCTTGCCACTTGGACTTGTGGTTTGCGTGCAAAGTGCTGATAGAAGAAAAGGATTAGTAGCACTCACTAGGATATAGCTATGTACCTGTTTTTGTAGCAAAGCAGCTCTCTTTTGCCTCACCATTTCCTGGGAATGGTTGTACTTATGGCTTCCAGTAATTCTGAAACAGGTAGCAGTTTAGAGAAGCCACTAAGTGGCTGCAGGGAAAGACTGTGAAGCTACTTTCCTCACTTTCTGCACAGAAATTGGATACCAGCCCTTGAAGAATAAGCCAAATGTGCTATTTGTTATGACAGTAGCATGTTCCCAGTTTTCCAAGTTGAGAACCCACAACTGGGAACCTAAAATCACATTTTAAAAAGAAACGCACTTAGATGCTGCAGGGCTTGTCTATGACAGGTTTGAGCAGGAGTACCTAACCTTAAACATCCACATTTGGTGAGGTGACAGAGGAAACTGATAAATGCTTGCTTGTATTTCTGAGTACCTTTTTGTCATAAGGAAGGGAAATTTTATTACTGTTTGTATTATGGATTATGATTGTCAGACACAGATATGAAAGTAAAAATATATTTTGACTTTCATGAGGACAGATGGAAATTGTAAACTGATTTTCACCTTTAAAAAATGACCAATCTCACTGCTAAATTAGATTAATTTGTTCTGTTATTATGACTTTGCTATGTTCTAGACTCCAAGCAACTGTGATTTCTTTTTCCAAAACAGAAGTAGGTATCCCTAAGGGAAAGCATAAATGTTTTGTGAAGATGATGCTGACAATATGTTAGCTGTGGGGGAGTGGGCTATAATTAGAGATCCATTTGCACCCAGTAATATTCTGTTACAGCCTGTAAGTAACAGTAAATTGTGCTGCATTTCTACCATCCTGTGGTTTTACACATTTACTAATTCTTTGAGTATTCATACTCCTAAAGTCAGTTGTTTCTGGCATCATTATATGATTGGTTTCTAAGCAGGATATTCCCAAGAGCCACAGTAGAAACAGAGGACACCTCAGCAGTAGAGATAGGCTAGAAATTCTCTTTGTGCTCAGACTAACTGACTTTGTTTACTGGGCAGAAGTCCTCAGTATGAATTACCTACATCGAACCTCTATGACCACTGTCTTGTGAGGTAATATTAAACTAGGCTTTGCTTATGTTAGACGAAGGTAGCAAAAAAAAGGCAATAAAAAAGGAAGAAAAAGGCTTCTCAGTATTTGGTCTGCTTCTTTCCTATTTTCAGTATCTCACATACACCTGCCCTAAACATCTCTTGTCAACTTTCCTAAGGTTTGGCAATTTTTGAGTCTGAAGGAACTGAAGAGTAAGATGAGGGAACAGCCTTTTTTTTTGCCCAGTATATCCATCTCCCCTCTTTACCTGTTTTTACAAAAGAAAAGCAAATACCATCTATGCAGATATGCATTTTTCTAGGTTAGACTTGGGGCCAATCACACTGGGAGTGAAATCATGAAAGACCTGCTGGACCTAGGTATTTTAGTGACTTGAGCTGCCTGGATGTTACAGTGGAGATGTAACATCAATCAGTCAATGCTGCTTAAATACCAACAGTTGGAGACAGGCTGCAAGCTGGCACTATGAACTGAAGCTTCTCCCTGCACTTGCAGTTCCACTGGACACGGCTGTTATGCGCTTTCATGCAAAACATTCAACTTAACTGGACTTAGTTGCTTTTGCTAAAAACGAACAAGTCATTCAAAAAATTAATTAGAACCAAACCCAGTCCAACAAACCACAAAAGACTCAAAAACCAAACCCGTGAAAACCCCAACCCAACTCAAAATATGCTGATACAAGTAACTTGTACATTGCAGTATTTCATGATAAATCTCCAGCCTTGGTCATTCTCCAGATGGAGCATAAAAAAAGAAAGTACAGGAAAAAAATGCAGAAGTTAGATCCATATCACAGGATAAATTCTGATAAATAGTCAAAAAAACTCCAGGGGATGTGTGTATTTGTTTTCTTAAGCAAGGATAGATAAATCATGTAATATAAGAAATCTATATCAGCTAGTTTCTGTTTGGACAGAGAGCTACATCCCCTTCTAAATTCAATTCTTTAATTAGTGGAAACTGTATCTCATAACACAATCAGAAGACGTTATTCTATGTTTTTATATTTAATGCCAGATATATAAACTCTGTAATATAAGAAACCAACTTGAAACATACAGTTATGTTGTCTGCTCTCCTCTGTCCTTTCTTCTCTCTTGGCTTTGAAGACTGCTGCTTGGGAAAACATGTGGAACATTCTTTTTGAATGAAATATTGCTATTTTATACTGTATGAACTTGAGTGAACAGTTATGTTCTAACTCCTCCCACATGGCCCTGTCCTGTTTTTCTCTCTTGGATTCTGCTCCATCTTCCTCAATTCTACGCTTTTCCACCCAGTTCCCACTCTTACTTCTGTCACCAGTTTTTATCCCTTCAGACCCCACTGCTACGTTGTTCACCCTTCCTGATCTCTTGGTGTCTCACATTGTAGCCCTTTCTTCATGTATTATGCCTCCTCTTCACCATATCTTGCCGTCTTTCCAGCTCCCTTCTCTCTGTCTCTGTTGCCTTAAGTTCTTCCTTTCTCTGCTAATTTCTTCTTTCTTCTCTTTAGTTTCCTTCTGACACTTGTATGAGATGCAGGCATAGACCACCCTCTTTATCAGGAAGGCAGGTACTTCAGGAAGGCCCTGGTTAGCTTTATAGTCTGTGGGCTGCTTGGCCCCAGCCCATAATAGGCTTTACCAAGCTAGAAAATTAAAATGTAGCATGGAATTATTCAGTCCATCATGTTATTATGCAAAGTGTCATCTAGTGGCTCATCTTATCAAGAAAATTGCCCAGCGCCATCACATTTTTCTTTAGTCTTTACTGGTCCTAGTCATTGCTTCGTTTCCAGACAGGAAGGATTTTCTTAAACAATAAAATCATCCATAATGAGTCTGCGCTCTAAATTATACTCAGGCATGCAATCTCTCACTCTAATTTTCAAACCTGATTGTCTAAATGAAGGCACCCAATTCTAAATTTTAATTTTCAGACAGGCATTTAGGCACCCAAATACCCGTTTTATTCTCCTAAGTGCCGATCTGAGCACTCCAATACAGCAGGTGAATGGGCACCCTCACCTAAACAGACAAGTTAGAAACGTTCTGTCTCATTGAATGCAATTGCCCTGCTGTTCATTTTACCGTGCCACTGGCATTATCCTCTGTGAAACTGCTTCTCCTCCAGCAGGGCTCATCGCTGGGCTGGGTACCAGGGATGTGTTCCCGTGCAGCATCCCACTGTCCCTCGCAGGGACTGGCTGCACTCGCACATCCCACACTGCAGACCTTGGGGTTGTTTGATAGGCACAAAAGGAAGCGGAAGATAACTGAAAGACAACGCAAGTGCTTTTAGTTTTGCGGCAAAGTTGCCACCTTTGGGGGCGGTCTCTGAGCCCCACGCCCTATAAGATGATGCTCACAGCACCACCCAAGAGCATCAGTTTGCAGCTGTAGTCCGTAGCCCGAAGAACTGCTTCTCAGCCAATTTAATATCCTCTCTAGCACCGCCCCAGCTGCTTTGCAAATAAAATTTGAAAATCCCTAGCATCCCACTGCTTCGGGGCGACGTCCCGATGGACTCCAAAGGGGATTACGAGAGCGGCCATTTCTGGTGCAGGTGGGAGGACGGCAGAAGAGCGTGGCCGAGCGCTGCGGGGCTGGGCAGGCCACGGCAGGCAGGAGCCGCCCCGAATCAGCCCCAAAATGAAGCTATAAACCACATCGGTCGCACGCACGGCACACCAGCGTGGACAGCGCTCGCCTCGGCACGTACAATGCACTGGGAGATAGGCAGGCGGTTGTGCCGTGGAAGCAATCATATTCTTTGTTCCCCAGTTTAATGGAAGCCTCCTCCAAAGCAACCAGCGGCTGATTTAAATCACAATAAGGCGCTGACTCTGGCTCACAAAAAAACAAGGAAACAGACATTTATGGCTTAAATCTGGTCTGACACCTGACCTTAACTGTGACTGCTGTGCCAGCAAACAGCAACAACAACAACAAAACCAGGCTCAATTTAAAGCCTCTTCTTGTTAACTCGTAGTGTTAGATATAACTGTGAAATTCCGGCTTTTGTGGGGTTAATTGCATAACTCTTTGCTGTGCTTTAACAAGATGTTTTGTAGCTGAATAGCTGTGATTTCCTTTGTTTCTTTCTGTGGGCCGAAGGTAGTTTAAGAGGGGAAATTAGCCATTTAATTATTATGAGTGCAGGAGAAGTAAAAAGACCATATGGTTTGCTGTTGAAATTAGTCACAAGAAACTTTTTTTTTTTTTTTAATAATATGTGATATTTTTAACAAGCAGATGTGAAGCCACAGCGTCTCCCACAAGAGCTTTGCCAGGCTTATCTATTGTACCAAGTGCTGCAGGGGGGTATTTTTAGCACAGAGGGTCGTTGCCTGAAGGAAGAGGGTAAGGAGGAGGGGGTTGCAAGGCAGGCTGGAGGCACAGTTCAAGGGAGGGAAGGGAAGGGAAGGGAAGGGAAGGGAAGGGAAGGGAAGGGAAGGGAAGGGAAGATGCCAGCATGGCTGCTGTTCCTCCGTGAGGCTCCAGGTCTCAGACCAGCACTGGATGATGCCAAGCCCAGACCTCTGCAGCAGGGTATTTGCTTCTTTTCCTCACTGCCTTGAGCACCTGAGCATCTCCTCACTGCCCTGGGGTGTTGCTCATGTCCCAGCATCTGTCCTTCAAAAACGTCCGTGTTCCTCTGTTGGCTTGCCTCCTGTACTGATTCCCCCTCCAGTCCTTCATAGGCAGCCCTGAAGCCTTTTTTTCTGTTGTTCCACAACTCGCTCACCATTCTAGGCTTGTCACCAGCACAGCGGCCCTGTGGTGGCATTCCAGGAGGCACTTGCTAACCAAATTACAGTTTAAAAGCAGCAGTAGGAACTCTGTGAGCATCGAATGCTCAGCAAGGCAAAATGCTGCCCGTGGGGCCAGGCAAGATGCACACTCAGCTCCCAGCTCCCCCAGGGACTTAGTTTGGTGGGAGCAGGGAGCAGCTGCCTCTCCCAGATGCACGTCTGCTACTTCTTCTCTGTCCTGGGGGCCACTGGAAATCTTTGCATGATATCTTTGGCACCTGTAGCTACAGCATGCTGACCCCTGTACCTGATAACACAGATCCTATTGCATAACTCTGGAAATTCATTCCTCATGCATGTTTTCTGTTTCTTAGCCAGCTTTATGGGGTGGTGGGTTTTTTGCTTCTATACCTTAATCTCTTTTCCTTCTCATCCTTTTCTTTGTTTCTCAGGGAACTTTGATATGTGAAAACAGAGCCATACCATTGCCTTCATCCATTGTTTGTTATCACCTGTCTAGATACAGAGGTCATAGAGAGGTTAGAGGTCATAGGTTAGAGAGGCATAGATTTTATCTATCAAAGTCATGCTGGTTTTCCCCTACCTTGCCCGAACTTACTGTGTACTAAATTTTCTGAGAAGGCAGAGAAATAATAAAAGAAGTGAAGAGTATGGGAAGTGAATATTACTATGTAAGAAGAATTGAAAACATTTGAATAACAGTAATGGGACTGGGTTACTTTTGCAGTGGCTCTTGGCCAGACCAATAAAGTACCACCCAGCGAGAAATACTCTGGTTTTGCTGCTAACCCATGCAAACCTTTTGAAGTTCATGGGTTTACAAAAAAAGGGTGAATCAGGGCAGGATTTGAGCCCTTCAGGAAATTTTGAACAAAGTGCTTGATCATTGCATTGCTCGTGCTGCAGTGCAAGAACTCAATTATGTTGGCATTTACTGTGTGCAAGAACACCTACGCTCCTTTTCAGGCCTCTGACACCCGAGAGCTGTAACACTGTATTGAATTGTAGGCAGTGCTCTTAAATGGCTCTGCTTTTTAGATTGAGAATTTCAGGGAGTTATATCACTACTGTGATGCTTAATATGAATCTTCTTTTCTAAGTTTGCATTCTCCTTTGCAGTCCAGGGGTTTCTGATACTCCTCTGGTGTAAACAGCAAAGGGACCTGGTTTGCTTTTCCCTGAAATTCAGGAATTGTTCGAGTCCCCTTATCAAGATAATTCAATAAGCTCTTCCTGTTCAAAATCACCCTATTGAATGGCCTATGGTGTCTGCTCCTTCCGTTCCCTTTTTTTCTGCTTTCCTGCCTTCTTCTTGTTCTCTGTGTCTTTACACCAGTTCTAATTATTTGACGCTCAAATGATAAATGAGTTTCAAATAATTAGAGGTGGTATAAAGGACCATAGCTGGGAGATTTATGCCAGCCGAGCCTTCCGAACAAAGAGCCTTCTGTGGGTATCGTGTTTCTCTCTAAACTTTGAAGCCCTGTTCTGCTGTCTCCACCTTCAGAGAGCTATATCATTTTTAACCCACATAATTTTATTCTCCTTTTTCATACCTGGGCAATGTCACAGGCTCTTATTAAGGAGCAGACCATATGTCAAAGTTTTGTTGTAAATCAGCAGGAAGCTGGTAACAAGTAGGGGTGAGAGGGCTCAGGGGAGGCCCTATACAAGGACCCAAGTCATATGTGCTGCCAATTCATTAGAAAAGAGTGCTGTAAAAGATAAACCACCTCCAACTTTCTTTAGGACAACTTAGTAACAATAATAACATTGGGTTACTTTTGCATGGGCCCCTGGCCAGACCAGTGCTGTCATCTGGAAGTAGAGGTAAACCTGCCCAACTTCTGCAAAGCTGAGCAGGGTTCCTGTCTGCTGCTAAATTGTTTGGGAGAAAGTATGAATTTTTTAAAGTCAGATAAACAAATAAATGTGTGTCCAGGACAAGAATGTGCTGAGAAAGAGCCTTTGAAAGAGAATTAGCAATTCTCTTTACTTTTTCTTAATCTCCTGGCAATTTCATATGAAGTTTATAAGGAACAAAACTTGCCCTATCATAAAACAACACTGTTGAAAGCCCTTCCTCTTCCCTCTGAGGCTCAAGCAGGGGCTTCATGTTCTGGCTGTTGAGTGCTTCTGCTGAATCAGGGCAATGTTTTGCATGCTGCTGTCTAACAATGGAAAGACAAATGACAATCCAAAGCTGAAGTGAAAACTGGCTTGGTTTTCTTTTTTTCTCCCCTCTTCAGGCTAGGACCCTCTGCTGTGCACAGGCATTCCCATATGACTACATGAAGGGAGGGAGACTAAATGTGGAAAGATGGGTTTAGCACAGAATTACTTTGGTGTAGACCTGTGAAGAGTGTTTGTTTCCCTGGGACAGCCTCCTGGGCTCTCTGGTTCTACTATATGTAGTTATGGTAGTGGCATAAATGCCTGTAATGTATCTTTTCTTGTTCATCTATAAAGAGTAAGGTGTGAAGCAACAATTAATATTTAGGGGAATGCCTAATGTGATTTCCGATATCTTGGCTGAGAAGCAAGTGAGGATGACTTCAGTTTCTCGGAGATGGAATAGTAGGAGATGTGGCCTGTGATCACACTGGCTCTTTTCCTCAAGGCTTTGTTTTGCTTTTTTGTTTGTTTCTTTGTTTGGTATTTTGGCTGTAGGCTTATCGACATGTGTGCCAAGTCCTTTAAAGTCTTTTGTAGATCTACTAGTGTGGTGCTGCATTGCTGCAAATTACAAGTGGAGTCTGTGTGCTGCAGAAGTAGATATCAATGACTATCAGTATTTTCACAGTAAAAAGGGAATGACTTAAAACAGTCTATTTCTCTGCTAAGCTGTTCTACCATGACTTGCCTTGCTTTGCCAGCTGCTGGAAAATCAGAACTGAGAGCAGTGAGTGTAACAGAGGCATTCATCTCCACTTACTCCTCCTCTAGGATGAAGCCACAAGCTCCCTCTCAGTTCACTGGAAATACTGTGTTTGTGCAACTTAGCATGGGAACACAACCAGAGTTTTGTCTCTCATTTTTCAGCCAGGAAGGATGAGCAAACACACATCAATACAGTGACAGAAATTGAGCATTTTGTGAATGTTGACTGAAACATGGGCACTTAGTACAACAGTTTCGATCACAGTAAAACAAGTGCCATGAAGATGTGTCATCCACATTTGATTGACATCATCACTTTGAATTCTTTAGTATAGTTGGGGAACGGTATGTCCAGGCAAACAGCTGAATGATAAAAAAAGATGTACCTATATTTTCAGGTACAGCAACTTTTATGGCCTATTGCTTCGGGGTACAAAAATATCTAATCTGGAGAGAATAAAAGAAAACACGATAAATCAGAATATGTGAGGTATTTCTTCCTAGCCAGTGCAAAATATCTGATGAATACAGAAAATAATAAACATCTAAAATAAGTATGTTAGAGAGTAGCTGTGGTAAGAAGGCTGAATTAGAAAACACAAAAAATAGGCAAGTAAGATCAGAGGCCTATGAGTAGTCTGTGCACACTGCTGAAGGCAAGAATTAATATCACACCAGGGAAGGGGATGAAGCAGCCTGGCAAGCTACACCTGCACAAATGAGGCAGTGATGCTAAAAGTGGAGGAGAAAAGATGTAAAATAGGAAAAGGAAAACCACACATTTGTTTCAGCAGTGCAGTACTTCTAATGCTGCATTGGTAAGACTGTTACATGGATCAGCTATCTATGCCACAATTAGGTGTTCAACAGTTGCATATTACAAGTTATGAAGCTCAAAGAAGGGTCATTTAATTGCACAGTGGTTTGAGCAGTATTAGTTAAACCCCTTTTAGGCCCGGCTCTTTTTGTTACAGCCTGTTAGTGATCTCAGGAGGTGCCTAGGAGTGTCTCTAAAGGCTCTGTGTCTGGCAAACCCTGCGAACTTCATCACTGCATCAGTATTTCCATGGGCTGATGGCTGGTGTACAAGCACAAGACCACCCTGGCAAGGTGTGATCTAAAAAAATAGGAGGATACTGAGAAAATCTTGCTAGCAGAACAGTGCAAAATGATTTAACTCAGAAGTTTTTGTAATCTTAGCCAAACATATTCACAACATCCAGCTCATTCTCTAGTTAGGTGGTCTGAAGACTGAATTTATCCCAGGGGCCAAAATATGAAATATTTGGGTATTCTGGCAAGCTCCACTCAACTATTCATGCTTCTTGTTTATCTCTTAAGGTTTCTTTGCATAATGAATGGGAAAGGGTGAAATAAACACAGCAATGTTTAAAACAATGGAATATTTTGGATTGAGACATTACTTACCCCCTGAAAATTTATATTTTCAGCAACAAGGCAAAACGGTTGTTTTGGAGATAATAGTGCTTTTTATGTTGGATGTGCGTCCAAGTGCTCTTTTTCTGCTTGCAGCATCACTTGAGATGAAGTAGAAATACCTTCCTAGGCTTAAATCCTACCCAAGTTTAGTATTTTGAGCTGAGTGCCACTTCTCTCACTCTTGCAGCAGAAAGAAGGTGCCCCTGAAAAGACATCCACTACAAATTCAGCCTCTTGCAAACACATTTGTCCAGCAACTTGAGACAAAGTTTCCTTCAGGTTTTCCAAGCCCATAGAGATGCTTTGTTTTTTACTATAGGCAGAGAGGTGTCAAAAATGCTCAGCTTGTTTGTGGATGTGTTAGAGGCACCCACAAGGCTGCACAGAAGATACCTTAGGTGCCAGTGGGCAGCACTTAGGAATACATAACACTGTTCTTAGTACACAGAGAAAAAATGGAATTTGTTGCTAGGATCAGCAAATAGTGTCTCTCATGAACATATTCTGCCCTCAGTTCTGGGCCCCTGCTTATAAGGTTTCCATTCAAAAGGGACAGATCTATTACTGTTTAAGTCACTGTCAGGGGACAAGGCTCCTCTTGGCTTTTTGATGTCCAGGCTGCTGGTAAGAGAGGACTTAAGAGTCTCTGTTTTCAATTAGTCTTTAACTGGAAAGAAGTTTCAATACTAATTTTTGGAGTCTCATATACAAAACCATTAATGCAAATCTGAAAGGCCACATTCTGTTAGGACTACATGGTCCTTCTGGCTTTGATGTGTGTGCATAAATCTGCATGAAACATGACTCAGTCTCTCTGCTTTTTCGCAAGCTCAATGATGCATTTTGCACTGAAGGAAAGAATCAACAACTTGCACATACATCCAGGGCTTCAGCTAAGCCTATCACCATATACAGACACCAGAGCTCAGATACCCAGGATAGCCTCTAAGTGCACAATTAATGCTAATTCTTGCCAGATATTCCTTTGCAAGTAAATGAAATTATTTAAATTATTTCCAAAATTGCAAACGAATATCCTATCAAGAAATTAATATTAATATTGTATCAAGAAATTAGTATTGTCCTCTAAGAGTTCTGAGGTAGCCCCTGATCCTGCAGACAACTGTATCTTCATGTAAAGTGGGATGCAGGTTCAGAGCATTCCTTGCCATGTCAAATAATCATTAGCTTTTCAACAATATCAGGGGAATCTGTTGGGGTTTTTTTCCCTACTCGCTTTTGCACACTGTAGGGCACTCGGATGCTCGTTAACATACATGTCCCTTCCAATTTCACTCTCATTTGCACTATGTTAACAGCTACTTTTTCATCTTTGCTCAGACAAACGATGGCCTTTGTAACCAGGAATAAAATTGATTGTGAATGGAAACCTGTTTTAATGAGGCCAGATTGTTATTTAACTCCAAATGTGTACAATATTTTTTCTCTAAATCTCCTTTAATTTCTCCCTAGTATTAATTATATCTTGTCGTAAACAGGCCTTGGAAATGCTCACTCCTTTAGCAGAGTTCAAAACAGAGCCTCATGGCAGAGCACCATATTAATAAGGTAAAATAAGAAAAGGGAGGGAAATGTCTTTTTTGTCTAATTTTTTCAAAAATTCTTATTAAAATAAATGAGATCACTGGAATTTATATAGGGAAATTTGGCAGCTCCTCTATATTTACTAAAACTGTGACATAAATCAAAACTGAGACTCTCCAAGAATGTGTTATTTGTTATCAGAGTAATTATGTGTTAGTGACTCACACATGAATAAGGTACTTCTGTTACAGCTGTTTATTAGAGTTTGCTTGGCTTACATTTCTTGCTATGCCACTGCCTTGCTTCATAACCTTAGGGAAGTTTCTGTGTTTTGATTAATTCAAATGATGTGCATATGTATATGTCAGTACATACATACATATATAATTATGTAAATACGTAGTAAGTTCCTTCTAAAAGAATGTTTCAAAATGCCATAAAAGACAAAATTAATGTGACCTAGAGGCTTTTTTTGTTAGCAAATCTTCTTTATTTAACCATACATATACGCCAGAACTACTCAAGTAACATCCAGGCAGTTGTGGTGTTACCATCCTTGGATCAACCTGCGTTTTTAGGTGAAGATTGTTCAGAAGCAGCAACATCTCTCATAGCTTCTCCTCTCCACACTCCCCCAAAACTACTTATTCACATTAACAACAAGAAGGTATTGTTTCTTCATTAACCCAACAATTCTTGCTCAGTTAGAGAAAGAATTTTGAAAACTATGTGTTGTTACAGTGCCATCTGGTGATTTCCACATACAAGTGGGTAAAAGTCTCTCATCAGGGACTCCAGCAGGGTTATTACTGCTCTGCATTACTTAGCACACTTCTTCAGGCATTTTGCCGTGCTGGTTTTTTTTTTTTAACTCTTTAGCATTTTAATGCTTAGGAAACTTCAACAAACAGCAAATCAAAACATTTTCAAAATGTACTCCAAGTACAGTTTATCAGTAGCAGTTTGAATTTAAAGAGTGGAAGGTAAAGCAAAAA